>QRDG01000389.1:0-77402 GCA_012064385.1 Puccinellia tenuiflora | reverse complement strand
TTCCTTTTTCCACCCACACAACTCACGCGCAAATGGAAAGCTCGAACTAGAGGACCCTTGACAAGCCCCTCACAAATTATTCGGTCGGTAAGGCGCCCATACACCCACCAATGGCAGCACGCTCGATCTTGGTTCTAGAGACAAGAACTCGCACCTAGGGGCTAGAGTGAGGCAAAACACCATCCCCGATGGCAACTCACCCGAACTGTCTTAGCATTTTAATTAAGCATCACCATCATCCACCGTGCCCGAATCATTCCATCAACTTAAACAATTATGGAATTAATAACGGACATATAGCATTTATATAAGCATTGCTAAGCATAGCTAAGCATATGAATACAACAATTATATCTTGCTAAACAGGCCAACACATCATCTCTAGAGTTCATAGGTAGGGATACATGTGAATGGCTCGGGGAAGAACATGCATTCGTGGGATACTATAATATTTTGACCAAAAGATACATTTGATCGCATGCAATATTATGGTGGATAAAATAAGTTTATAAACATAGGATGCTAGATGCCAAGAAGGTTAGGTTATCTCTTGCCTTGCTGCCCGGGCGCGTAGTATTGGTCGTCGGGGTAGTTATCGGTAACCTCGACTCCGGAATCTATCGATACCCAAAAGAGAAATACAAAGAACACATAAATCACACGATCACAAGGTGCAATGCTCAATCACATGATGACATGTCCAATTGATGCAAAGAAGTTGTTATATAAATTAAATAGCAACATTAAATGGGGAGCCACATAATTTGTGCAATTATTTGGGACCAACCCCATATTTATCTTAGTGACCACAATTGTTTATAAATTATCAAATTATTGGAGAAGTGGTTCAATTATGCATGAACATGACAAGAATGGATAGGGTTTGTTATTCCGATCATTTCGGTAATTTATTTGTAATTTTCGGAGCACCGATGAAGAAATAGCATATTAATTAAATAAAAGGTTTATTTCATTTAATCAAATTATGATTAACATCAAAGAAAAGTTTGTGATCATGATGTGATAAGTGCATGGTTTGATAGCATTTGACATGTTGATCACTTTTTGGACGATTATTTAATAAATTATGAATTTTCCTAATTTGAGATTATATAACCCATTTTAGGAATCTTTAAAACACAGCAAAATTATTTAAACAAAGGGCAAAATCATGTTACCAAAGACAGGAGATGTTTTCTAAGCACTTTGGTATTTGATTTGCCAAGATTGGAGCATTTTTACAATTGTTATGAATTATTTAAGTTCCATTTTAATTTCCAAAATTTCAGGAATTACTGTACGGGCCGGTCTCCAAACCGGCCCAGACCGGGGCACAGGCCGGGCCAGTGGCCGAAGCCGCCGCCTCAGAACCGGCCCATACCGGGTGTTAGGCCGGGCCCAGCCAGAGGGAACCGGCCTCCCTGCCGGCCCAGTCCGGGCGTTAGGCCGGTCACCCCACAGAACAACCGGCCTGTTGGCCGGTTCAGGCCGGTGCCCAGGCCGGGGTGCACTGGACACACAGCGACGACGACGGCGGGAAAAATCGGCGGCGACGGCGACCAAAACAGCGGCGAAAAGCAAGGGAAAACGGGGCGCGGGAGAAGAGCAAGAGGGGAGCTAGCTCACCCGTAGGCTCGTGGGCGTGCTCGGCGATGGAGCAGAGGGCGGGGTCGCCGGAATCGGTCCGAGCGGCCGGTGGCCGAGGCGGACGTAGTCGAGGATGCCCGCGTCGATGTTGGGCCTCCCCGGCTCGATTCCTCCGGTGGGGAGGAAGAGGAGGTCAAGGCGGACGTGTTGGCGGCGTCTATTCGTCCCGGGACACTCCAACGACGGCGAATCGGGAGCTCGATGACCACGGCCGTAGAGAGGAAACTCAGGGATGAACCGTGACTCGATCCGGGAAATTAGGGGAGGAAAAGGATCGGGGGTGAGAGGAGAGCAGGTGAGCGGCATGGGCAGCGTCCTCATCGTCCACGGGCCACGGTGGCGTGCGGCATGGCGCCAGTGCCATGGAGCACAGTGAGGAAGGTGAGAGAGGGAAAAAGAGATTCGCAAAAAGGTCCCTGGACAATTTGAAACCAAAACAAACAGGTCCCCAGAGCAACTTTGACAATTTATTTGGGGCACAAGGAAACTTTCTAAAATCCCAGAAAAATTCATGAAGTCTTTAATTACCTTGTAGAACCACCACAAAAATTGGTGAGGTCAAATAAATTAGTTTGCCCAACATTTGTTCATATCTTTAGTTAGGGTAATTTGGAGCAAAAACCAAAATGCATTTAATTGGAGCATTTATACAAATCCAAAAATATTGAAATTATTCATGGATACCCTAGCAATAATACTGGAGCTTCCCATGGTTTTAGTTTGAAATTTTGGAGAGCCTAACTTGGTTCCAAAAGTGTAGTTTGAAATAAGCCAAATTGAATTCTCATATTTATTTCCCAATTGACAAAACTTGGAATTTGAGAATTGAGGATAAGAGGCAAAAATATGGAACTTCCAAAACAAGTTGAGAGTCCAAGGATGGTTGGTTGACAAGTTGAGTAAACATTTGGTTGGAGGTTTTGGGAAGGTTGGCTTCCCATTACAATTGATTTCCAAAACAAGGTGCATTTGTTAGAAATGACAAGTTCACATGCATGCCATGATGCAAAGGATGCAAAGCAAAAGTGGAAAAATTCTTCGTATTTTTCGTTACCAAGTTAGGGCTGTTACAATTCTACCCCCCTTACAGGAATCTCGTCCCGAGATTCTAGGCTTGAGTGAAGAAGGTGGGGTATTCCTGACGAAGACTAGTTTCTCGCTCCCATGTTGCTTCTTCCTCGGAATGGTTGGACCATTGAACTTTGAGGAACTTGATGGACTTGTTGCGGGTTTTCCTCTCCGCTTCATCCAAGATACGGATAGGATGCTCGCGATAGGTCAAATCCTCTTGAATGTCCAATGCCTCATGGTCAACCCCACGGATTGGATCCTTGAAGCACCGGCGGAGTTGGGAAACATGGAACACATCATGAACATCCGGGAAGTTGGAGGGTAACTCAAGTTGATAGGAGAGATCTCCTCGCTTGGCTAGGACGGTGAAAGGGCCAACATAGCGAGGTGCCAATTTGCCCTTGATTCCGAAGCGACGAACGCCACGGAGAGGAGAGACTCGAAGGTAGGCCTTGTCACCAATTTCATAGTGGACCTCCTGGTGGTGCTTGTCATAATAGCTTTTCTGACGGGATTGAGCAGCTTTGAGGTTTTCTCGAATGACACGGACTTTCTCTTCGGCTTCATTGATCACATCAGGACCGAAGAGTGACCTCTCCCCGGTTTCAGACCAATTGAGAGGAGTCCGGCATTTTCTTCCATAAAGGACCTCGAAAGGAGCCATTTGCAGACTGGCTTGATAGCTATTGTTGTAGGAGAACTCGGCGAGAGGGAGGTACTTCTCCCAACTCTTACCGAAGGAGATGACACAAGCCCGAAGCATGTCCTCAAGGACTTGATTCACCCTTTCCGTTTGACCGTCAGTTTGAGGGTGGTAAGCAGTGCTTAGGTTCACACGGGTTCCTAAAGCACTTTGGAAACTCTGCCAGAATTTGGATACAAATAGGCTTCCTCTGTCCGATATGATGCTCATAGGGACACCATGGAGAGGAAAGATCTGTGCAAGGTACAACTCGGCTAGTTGCTTAGCCGTTATATCCTCGCGAACCGGGAGGAAGTGGGCGACCTTGGATAGACGATCAATGACTACCCAAATGGCATCATTACCCCTTTGTGATCTTGGAAATCCGGTAATGAAATCCATACCAATTTCATCCCATTTCCATTCAGGAATGGCTATGGGGCGAAGAGTACCAGCCGGCCTTTGATGTTCAGCCTTCACTCGGCGGCAAACGTCGCATTCAGCAACATACTCGGCGATCTCGCGCTTCATGCAAGACCACCAAAACTGAGGACGCAGGTCTTGATACATTTTGGTGCTACCTGGGTGAATAGAGATAGGTGACTCATGAGCTTCAGAAAGGATCAACTCCCTCACATTTCCACTCTTGGGCACCACTAGACGGTCACCGAAATAGACAACACCCTTGTCATCCACCGAGAAACAATTGGCCTTCCCATTTGCCATTTTCTCTTTGATCTCAAGAATTTCCTCATCATTTTGCTGAGCAGCCTTGATATTATCCTTGAGAGTGGATTTGATCTCGAGGTTAGCTAGAAAACCGGAAGGAACAATCTCCAGATTCAACCTAGCAAATTCCTCGTGGAGAGCCGGTTGTGCTTTTTCAACCATCACGGTATTGCAATAGGCCTTGCGGCTCAGAGCATCCGCCACAACATTTGCCTTGCCGGGTTGATAGTTGAGGGTTACATCATAGTCTTTTATCAATTCCAGCCATCTTCTTTGCCTCAAGTTCAAATCCGGCTGGGTGAAGAGATACTTCAAACTTTGATGGTCGGAGTAGATCTCGCAACGGTTGCCCAAGAGGTAGGGCCTTGTAACAGCCCCAGATTGGTACCTTAAAATATGGGCCAAATTTTCACTTTTTGCTTAGCAACTTTGCATCATGGCATACATATTAAATTGCTAAATTCAATTAAAGCAAAGGGGAACACATTAAAAGGAAGGCAAACCTCCCAAACAACCAAACCAATACAATTGATCAACTTGTCAACCAAATTTATTCTTGGACTTCCAAATTGTTTAGGAAGTTTCAAATTACCTTTTGTAACCAATTGTCAAAGTCCATTTGTTGACAAGAAAATATATAAATTGGAGAATTCCCATTTGGCTTAACTCTAATTATATTCTTGGAACCAAGTAAACCTCTCCAAAAATATAAACTAAAATCATGGGGAGCTTCCCTAATATATTGGGAGCCTCCATACATAATTCCATTATTTTTGGAAATGGTTAATTGCTCCAAATAAATGCTTTTTGCAATTTATCCAAAATGACCTAAATTAAAAGCTGTGAACAAATGTTGGCCAAAACATTTTATATTGCCTCACCAATTTTTGTGGAGCACCTAAAGGTAAATTGGAGCCCACATGAATTTTTGCACATTTTATAAAATTGGTTTAGTGCCCCAATTAAATCACTGATGTCTGCTGAACTAAAAAGGGAAAAACAGAAAATGGAAAAAGTTCAAAAACCTGACAGGGGGCCCCCCTGTCAGCTCCCTCCTCCCCTTCACTGTGGCGGCAGTGCCGCTGGCGCCATGCCGTCGCCGTGTCGTCTCCCCCTGTTCCCTCACGCCTTGGCCCCCCCCTCTGGAGGATAAGAAGCACGACGCCGTGCTGCTCCTCCCTCTCCTCCCTCACTTTCCCCTTTCTCCCGTGCAGCCCTAACCCTAGCCCGCGCCCCTGTCCGCCGTTCCGGCCGCCGCCACCATCGTCGCGCTCCCCGTCGATGCCGGCCGTCCCGGCGCAAGCCGTCGCCGCCCCGAGCTCCGCCCCGACGTGCTGTACCTCCCCGCCGGTTGAATCGGGTCGGGGTGCCCGAAGTTGCCGTCGGCGTCCTCGTCTTCCCCGCTCTGCCGCCGCAGGTCGTGCACCGCCGCCTCGCCGTCGGCCCTCCTCCGGCCTCGCCGTGCGCATATCCACGTTGCTGGTGAGCTTGCGCACCGACCCGACCCTTCTTCCCTCACCCTCTCGCTCTGGTTGGCCGCCGCCGTGGTCGACCGAGCCGCTCCGCCGCGGACATGGTCGCCGGCGCAACTCCGGCGACCATATGGTCTTCTTCCGCCGCCCCTCGACTCGCCTCTCTCTTCTCTAGCGCCTAGAGCACTTCCCCATGTCCAATTTCCATCGGAGGCCACGAATCGATGATCGTCTGTCGTAGCTGCCTCCGGATGACGTCATGCTACGTCAGCTGTTCTTCCGTTTTTATTTTCAGAAATAACAGAGAGATAGATTATGCAATATCTAAAAATTGGTAAGTCAGAAAAATGCATTTGACATACCCCCTGGTTCATAAATTCATGACCTAATCAAATATGCAACTCCAACATGCAATTGAATTGTGAAATTTGAATTTAATTTGTGAAATGCAAATCACCTATTAGTTATTCAAATTTTGGAAATTAATATCTAGAGTTCTATATTTCATAAAATTGCAAATAACATGTTATAATGCTCAGCTAATAAACTCTAAATGTTAGTGCCATTAGTTGGATTTTTGGTTAAATTAAATTGCCTTTAATTGTTAAATATAAAAAGGGCAGATTTAAATTGCTAATTAGGAAATTCATAACAATTTGAATATTGATCCAAAAATTGTAATTAAGATCTCTAAATGTTCAGGGAGTTAATATCTATATGTTAGCACCAATGCCATGATCAACTAAATTAACTAAATTGTAGTTATTTAATAAATACTAAAATGGCAGAATATGGGTGGATTTTGGAAATTGCATAACTTTAATATTATTCATCCAAAAATTATGGTTAAGCTCTCAAGTGTTCAGGAAAACAACATCTTCATGTTAGTTCCATTTTCCATGCTTGATGAACATTTAAATTGCTGTTTAATTAAAATTATTAAAATGGCAGATTTAATTCCAATTTTGGGAAATTCATAACTTGAGAAATAATCACTCAAAAAATGTGAATAAAATACCAAAATGATCAGCAAGGCAAATGCTAACTAACTATGTTAAGTTCACAGCAATTAACCAACTTTCCTTTGATGTCATTTTCGAATTGGTTAAAATGATTTAAATCGCATAACCGTTTAAATCACCATTTATTCATCGTTAATCGGAAAATTGCAAACGAAGTACCAAAACGATCAGTAGGTTAATACCTATCTAATAATATCATTTTAATGCATTTAGGACCCATATTTCAGTACTGGACGTTTTGATAAATAACGCAAATCACTAAGTTAAAGATGGAGTTTTGACCCGTTAATTGCAATATTTATTTTAGGGGTTCCATTTAACTTGTGGGAGATGCCCAATATGATTTCAATGCATAATTTGACCATATCATCATGATTGTGCATTGCACCATGTATTCATGTTATTTATTTCGTTTCCTGTTATTGTTGTGTTTCGTTAGATTCCGGAGTCGAGGTTCCACCACAATACCTCGACGAACAACGCGCCCAGTACTATCAGCAAGGCAAGAGCTAACCTAACCTTCTTGGCATCTAGCATCCTATTGTTTTACAAACTTATTTTATCCACCAGAATATTGCATGCGATTCAAATGTCTCTTTTGATCAAGATGTAGAGTATCCTATGAATGCATGTTTATCCCCTGAACCATCACATGCTTCCCCTCCTATAAACCCTAGGTTGATGTGTTGGCCGGAGACAAAGATATATTTGTTGTTATATATGCTTAGCTATGCTTAGCCATGCTAGTCAAATAATATATGTTGTCCGGTGATTTAAATCCATTATTATGAATGGTGGAGGAATGGTCGGATATGATGG
The DNA here is from genome assembly GCA_012064385.1 of Puccinellia tenuiflora. NCBI lineage: Eukaryota > Viridiplantae > Streptophyta > Magnoliopsida > Poales > Poaceae > Puccinellia > Puccinellia tenuiflora. Next base: position 69,960 of record QRDG01000389.1, on the reverse strand, counting down.
TTACTTGTGGTGGATAATTAATTTGCTAAAAGGCTTGGATGAGTTGCCATCGGGGATGGTGTTTTGCCTCATTCCTGCCGCCTAGGCTGAGAGTGCTTTTAGCTAGAACCAAGAAACGAGCGTGCTGCCATTGGTGGGTGTATGGGCGCCTCACTAACTGAATAACTTGTGCGGGCGTATCCAAGGGTCCTCTAGTTTGCTATTTCCATTTGCCGTGTGTGTGAGCGGAAAAAGAAATGATGAGGATGGTGGTGTTTAGGATGTGGCGATGGGGCAGGGGCTGAGGCTGGGTAAACTTGCCCTGTGGCCACAGATGACTCTTGGATAGTCTCACGCGAGGTAAAGGTTTAACCGCGCCTGCTTGCCGGCCTTCCCCGGAAGAGGGCCAACTAGGTGAGCCGGACGGTACCAATGGGTAAATTAGTACACCCCTGCAGGGTAAATCTTTTCGAAAAGCCGTGTCCGCGGTTATGGACGAACTCTTGGGAAAGGCGGATTAGCTCATAGATAACATTAACCTAATTGATATGGCAGCTAGAGGTTGCATTTCAAAGTGTGATAAAAGGTTCATTTCCTCGAGGGTGATTCGAGGGAGTGCCTTGGTGGAGACGAGTGATGTTTTGGCTACAAGTAGGTTCGATGAGAACCGAAGATGAAAAGTTTACTCTCTTATCCCCTTTATGAAAATTATTCTGAATAGACGATGCCTTGGGTCTTGTTATATTTTTTACAAAGGAAATCTAGCTTTATGCAAAATAGCTACATCATACAGCTTTAGAGCCTCCGTCAGCATCGGGCCTATATCGCCCTACTAATTCTTGCGAGTACGTCGTACTCAGCCTTGCTTTGTTGATTATTACTTGTTTCAGAGGAGGACGTCACCGAACTGGAAGGTGGGTTCTTTATTGACATCGACGAGTAGTCTGGGGTTCCCAGGTGGCAGCTTGGGACCGTGGAACAAGCTGGCTTGGGTGATGTTTATTTGTAGGCCTCTTAGGCCATATATTTGCTTCTTGTTGTTAGACAACACTACCCGCTTCCGCTTGTTGAATTGTTGGATCTGTGATCCTTTTGATGTGTAATATTTGTATTCTTCTCATTATATGAGTTGCTATATCTTTGTGTCGTAGAGTCTGTGATGTGCCAGTTCGTTCCACAAGTCTCGGTCTCTTTACTATACATGGAAGCGATGTCTGAGCTTATGGCATGATTGAGGTGTTGTGTGCCGATGATCCATTCCGAGCACACCTGCCAAGGAGTATTGGCCTGGGATTGGTAAACCCAGTAACCCTCAATTGTGTAGCATGACCGGTTACACAACGTTCCACTGTATAGTTCTGGGGTCGGGGCGCTACAGGCCTCCATTGCTTCAGAGCATGTACCACGGCGGCAAGCTCCAAATCGTGAGTTGGATAATTTTGCTCGTGAGGCTTGAGTTGACGGGAGGCATAGGCGACCACATGGCCTTCTTGCATCAACACACAGCCCAAACCTTGGAGTGAGGCATCACAATACACGACAAAGTCCTTGTCGGTATCGGGAAGGACAAGCACCGGAGTGGTGGTGAGCTTGACCTTAAGGGTTTGGAAACTCTCTTCAGCCTTGTCTGACCACACAAATGGCTTGCCTTTCTTGAGGAGTTCAGTCAACGCCTTTGCTATTTTGGAGAAGCCCTCAATAAATCGACGGTAATAACCCGCCAATCCAAGGAAGCTTCGGATATCTTTGACGGATTTGGGAGTTGGCCAATCCAGGATTGCCTGAATCTTGTCGGGTATCACCGCTACTCCGGCAGCTGACACCACATGACCGAGAAAGATGAGCTCCTTCAGCCAAAACTCACATTTAGAGAACTTGGCATATAGACGGTGATCTCGAAGCTTGGTCAGGACAAGTCGAAGATGTTCAGCATGTTCGTCTTCTGTCTTGGAGTACACAAGGATGTCATCGATGTAGATGATGACGAACTTGTCGAGGTACTCGTGAAGATGGAGTTCATTAGCCTCATGAATGTAGCCGGAGCATTAGTGAGGCCGAAAGACATGACGGTATACTCATATAGCCCATAGCGAGTGGTGAAGGGCGTCTTCGGAATATCCTCCTTCCGGATTTAATCTGGTGGTAGCCTGATCTCAGATCCATCTTGGAGAATACCGTTGCTCCAGCTAGTTGATCGAACAAGTCGGTTATTCGAGGAATTGGATACTTGTTCTTGATGGTCACCGCATTAAGAGGGCGGTAGTCAACGACCAGTCGAGGAACATTTGTATCCCTCTTCTTGACAAAGATGACCGGGCAGCCCCAAGGTGAGCTACTCGGCCGGATGAATTCTTTTTCCAGCAGCTCATCAAGTTGCTTCTTCAATTCAGCTAGCTCTTCCGTTGGCATACGGTAGGGCGTCTTGGAAACTGGGGCGGTTCCCGGAACCAACTCAATCACAAACTCCACGCTGCGATCGGGTGGCATGCCGGGCAATTCCTCCGGAAAAACATCGGGGAAATCACACACCACCTCCACTTCATGCATTTCAGGCGGGGTGACACCTTCCATGAAAAACAGACTGATCTCCGGGGAAAAAGGGGTAACCGCAGATGGAGCTGCGGAAGAAGGGGACCAATAGCGCACTTCCCATAATACGGATGGATCACTAAGACAGTCTTGGCAGCACAGTCCAGGTTGGCCTGATACTTGACTAACCAGTCCATGCCCAGAATAACATCCAGACCCTCTGACTTCAGGGCTATCAACTGAAATGGAAAAGGGGTGGAGCCTATGGAAACCTGCACTTCAGGAGTGATCCATTTGGTTTGCCATTGAGAACCAGGTGTTTTAACCACTAGCGGGGGATCCATCATCACAAACGGTATTTGATGGTTGTGTGCATATGATATGGATATGAACGAATGCGAAGCTCCAGAGTCAAATAACACTGAAGCTGGATAGGTATTGATTCGAAGCGTACCCATGAGAACTCCGGAGTCCTCCTCAACGGCTTCAGCTGAGACGTGGTTCAGGCGACCACGGCTGACGGTGGTAGCCTTGGCGGCTGGGGTAGAGGGGGCTGGTGCAGGTGCCGAGGTAGCCGGTGCCTTCTGGGGACACTCCCTGGAGTAGTGCCCCGGCTGGCCACAAGCGAAGCACGTGACCCCCGGTGGGGCAGGCAGTCGAGGGCGAAAACCGCCTCCAGCCGCACCCAAGGTCGAAGTAGCTGGGTGAGGCGGAGGTGGCAGGTACCCAGTGGGTTTCGGCGCGAAGGGCGCCTTTGGCACGGCGCTGAAAGGCACGAAGACCTTGCGCTTCTTGCCCTCCGAGGAGGAGCTCTGGTGGTCGGTGGAAACTGGCCTCTTGGAAGCCTCTAGCTCCTTCCTACCTTGCTCCATGGTGAGAGCCTGGTTGTACAGCTCTTGGTAGGAGGTGAACTTGAAGGGTAGGAGCTCGTATCGAAGGCGAGGTGCGAGCCCCTTGCGGAAGAGATATTGCTTGTCCTCATCATTCGTCACGTCCCGAGGGGCGTAACGGGAGAGGTGGTTGAACTCCCGTCCATAAGACTGGACGTCCATGCGTCCCTGGGTTAGGTCCAGGAACTCCCGCCTCTTGAGCTCGAGGATGGGCTTGGGGATGTACGCCGCACGGAAAGCGGTGCGGAACTCCTCCCATGTGACAACATGGCCCGCGGCGACCATTGCCACGTGGCTCTCCCACCAAGAGCCGGCGGCGCCTTCCAACAGGTAGGTGGCGAAGTTGACATGTTCTGCCGCCGGAACGTGAAGAGCGGCAAACTTGCGCTCGATAGCCCGAAGCCAATCATCCGCATCAAGCGGCTCCTTAGCTTCAGAGAATGTAGGAGGTTGGGACCGCAAGAACTGGTTGAGAGTGGTGCAGTCCGTGTTCCTCCTGGCCCCTTGCTGGACCAGCTGCTCGAGCAGCTGCTCATTTCGCAGTCGGTTTTGCTCAATAGCCATCAGGACCTCCGCCATTGAGGGTGGCGGCGGTGCCTCAGGATTGCTATGTTCCCCACGACGGGTAGGAGCCATTCTGAAGAATTGGAACAACGGCAAGTTAGTAACCAATTCCACAGACAAGATAGATCATAGTTTGCTTCCAGATATAGATGTTAAGAAGCAATAAACACCGAAGACAGATTTAGGCAACCACGGTGACATCACGTCATCGAGGCGATATCAAACGGATATAACGGACTCGAGTCATAACTGGACGGTAAGAACCCAAACCCCGAGAACCTAAACATCGACACCAAGCACAAAACAAATAGAGATAAGAATCAGAGTAGAGCGAGTTGGATGAGAAGCAAAAAGAATCCTAAGAAGGTTTTCACAACTCATTTTTAGGTTGAAAATAATTTTCACTAGACTCGACATCGACCAAAAGAAAGGGTTTCCTACAGGCAGTCCTGCTCTGATACCAACTTGTAACGCCCCGACCTCGGAATTATACGGTGAGGCTATGTAGTTGGCACAACCATCAAGGTATAATACAAAGATCGAGACTTGTGGAACAGAACTGGCACAAAGCATGACTCTACGACACAAAACATATAGCAACTCATATAACGAGAAGAATACAAATATTACACAGCAAAAGGTCACAGACCTTCAAATCATCAAGCGGAAGCGGGTAGTGTTGTCTAACAACAAGAAGCAAATATATGGCCTAAGAGGCCTACAATAACCATCACCCAAGCCAGCTTGTTCCACGGTCCCAAGCTGCCATATCAATTAGGTTATCTATGGTCTCGTATGTCCGTTCCCAAGTCGTCCATAACCGCGGACACGGCTTTTCGAAAAGATTTAACCCTGCAGGGGTGTACTATTTGAAGTCGCCAGGTTCCGAGGGAAATCCCAGCTCCTTATCCATTGGTACCGTCCGGCTCACCTAGTTGGCCCTCTTCCGGGGAAGGCCGGCAAGCGGGCGCGGTTAGACCTTTACATTGCATGAGGCTTACTCAAGGACCATCCGTGTGCGGAAGGACAGGTTCAGCGCTCCCAGCGCCCTGCCCCACCGTCACATCCTACACACCACCATCCTAGTTTCCTTTTTCCACCCACACAACTCACGCGCAAATGGAAAGCTCGAACTAGAGGACCCTTGACAAGCCCCTCACAAATTATTCGGTCGGTAAGGCGCCCATACACCCACCAATGGCAGCACGCTCGATCTTGGTTCTAGAGACAAGAACTCGCACCTAGGGGCTAGAGTGAGGCAAAACACCATCCCCGATGGCAACTCACCCGAACCGTCTTAGCATTTTAATTAAGCATCACCATCATCCACCGTGCCCGAATCATTCCATCAACTTAAACAATTATGGAATTAATAACGGACATATAGCATTTATATAAGCATTGCTAAGCATAGCTAAGCATATGAATACAACAATTATATCTTGCTAAACAGGCCAACACATCATCTCTAGAGTTCATAGGTAGGGATACATGTGAATGGCTCGGGGAAGAACATGCATTCGTGGGATACTATAATATTTTGACCAAAAGATACATTTGAATCGCATGCAATATTATGGTGGATAAAATAAGTTTATAAACATAGGATGCTAGATGCCAAGAAGGTTAGGTTATCTCTTGCCTTGCTGCCCGGGCGCGTAGTATTGATCGTCGGGGTAGTTATCGGTAACCTCGACTCCGGAATCTATCGATACCCAAAAGAGAAATACAAAGAACACATAAATCACACGATCACAAGGTGCAATGCTCAATCACATGATGACATGTCCAATTGATGCAAAGAAGTTGTTATATAAATTAAATAGCAACATTAAATGGGGAGCCACATAATTTGTGCAATTATTTGGGACCAACCCCATATTTATCTTAGTGACCACAATTCTTTATAAATTATCAAATTATTGGAGAAGTGGTTCAATTATGCATGAACATGACAAGAATGGATAGGGTTTGTTATTCCGATCATTTCGGTAATTATTTGTAATTTTCGGAGCACCGATGAAGAAATAGCATATTAATTAAATAAAAGGTTTATTTCATTTAATCAAATTATGATTAACATCAAAGAAAAGTTTGTGATCATGATGTGATAAGTGCATGGTTTGATAGCATTTGACATGTTGATCACTTTTTGGACGATTATTTAATAAATTATGAATTTTCCTAATTTGGGATTATATAACCCATTTTAGGAATCTTTAAAACACAGCAAAATTATTTAAACAAAAGGGCAAAATCATGTTACCAAAGACAGGAGATGTTTTCCTAAGCACTTTGGTATTTGATTTGCCAAGATTGGAGCATTTTACAATTTGTTATGAATTATTTAAGTTCCATTTTAATTTCCAAAATTTTCAGGAATTACTGTACGGGCCGGTCTCCAAACCGGCCCAGACCGGGGCACAGGCCGGGCCAGTGGCCGAAGCCGCCGGCCTCAGAACCGGCCCATACCGGGTGTTAGGCCGGGGCCCAGCCAGAGGGAACCGGCCTCCCTGCCGGCCCAGTCCGGGCGTTAGGCCGGTCACCCCACAGAAGCAACCGGCCTGTTGGCCGGTTCAGGCCGGTGCCCAGGCCGGGGTGCACTGGACACACAGCGACGACGACGGCGGGAAAAATCGGCGGCGACGGCGACCAAAACAGCGGCGAAAAGCAAGGGAAAACGGGGCGCGGGAGAAGAGCAAGAGGGGAGCTAGCTCACCCGTAGGCTCGTGGGCGTGCTCGGCGACGGAGCAGAGGGCGGGGTCGCCGGAATCGGTCCGAGCGGCCGGCGGCCGAGGCGGACGAAGTCGAGGATGCCCGCGTCGATGTTGGGCCTCCCGGCTCGATTCCTCTGGTGGGGAGGAAGAGGAGGTCAAGGCGGACGTGTTGGCGGCGTCTGTTCGTCCCGGGACACTCCAACGACGGCGAATCGGGAGCTCGATGACCACGGCCGTAGAGAGGAAACTCAGGGGATGAACCGTGACTCGATCCGGGAAATTAGGGGAGGAAATGGATCGGGGGTGAGAGGAGGAGCAGGTGAGCGGCATGGGCAGCGTCCTCATCGTCCACGGGCCACGGTGGCGTGCGGCATGGCGCCAGTGCCATGGAGCACAGTGAGGAAGGTGAGAGAGGGAAAAAGAGATTCGCAAAAGGGTCCCTGGAAATTTTGAAACCAAAACAAACAGGTCCCCAGAGCAACTTTGACAAATTATTTTGGGCACAAGGAAACTTTCTAAAATCCCAGAAAAATTCATGAAGTCTATAATTACCTTGTAGAACCACCACAAAAATTGGTGAGGTCAAATAAATTAGTTTGCCCAACATTTGTTCATATCTTTTAGTTAGGGTAATTTGGAGCAAAAACCAAAATGCATTTAATTGGAGCATTTATACAAATCCAAAAATATTGAAATTATTCATGGAGACCCTAGCAATAATACTGGAGCTTCCCATGGTTTTAGTTTGAAATTTTGGAGAGCCTAACTTGGTTCCAAAGTGTAGTTGGAAATAAGCCAAATTGAATTCTCATATTTATTTCCCAATTGACAAAACTTGGAATTTGAGAATTGAGGATAAGAGGCAAAAATATGGAACTTTCAAAACAAGTTGAGAGTCCAAGGATGGTTGGTTGACAAGTTGAGTAAACATTTGGTTGGAGGTTTTGGGAAGGTTGGCTTCCCATTACAATTGATTTCCAAAACAAGGTGCATTTGTTAGAAATGACAAGTTCACATGCATGCCATGATGCAAAGGATGCAAAGCAAAAGTGGAAAAATTCTTCGTATTTTTCGTTACCAAGTTAGGGCTGTTACAACACCACCGCCCCATCGCTCACAGTTCCGGGGAGATCTCCGCGAGCGATCCCGACGCCTTGCAACCTCAGTGACCACAGCTGGCAGCTGCTCCGCCGTCGCCAGTTGCACCCCTCCACCATGGCAACCATGCCCCCACCTCAGCTGTACCGCCGCAGCATCACACCACCATCTCTCGCCGCTCAAAAGCTCCGTTGACTTCATCGCCGACTCGTTGCACTACCGGCATCACCCCATCTCGACTCCGGTGGCAGCACCACCTCCCACGGGTTGGCAGCAACGCGGTCCACCGATGACAACATCCTCAACTCCGGCGTCGAGACCGCTGGCAGCATTGGCATTCGCCACTCGCAGCGCTGTCGTCATGGTCTGGCAGGACCGCTGTCCCGCCGCTGGCAGCAACACGGTAATGCTTCGGTAGCATCACCACCAGCACCTCCTTCCGTTGTTGGCAAAAAAGCGTCATGCTTCGGTAGCACTGCCGAGTACTCATGGACACCGACTGGGAATCAAAATACCCGATGGTGTCTGTACGCGCTCTGGAACGTATTGAGGCCATATCGGATCACGCTCCTATTCTGTTGACCGCTAGACCGCCGAAACCTCATGGTAATCACCAATTTAAATTTGAATTGGGTTGGTTACATCGTGAGGGCTTCGGTGACCTGGTTAAGGAAATTTGGGAGCGGCCAGTTCGTGGTTCGACCCCCATACAGAGGTGGAATAACAAAATGCGGAATTTACGCACACACCTACGTGGATGGGCTCGACACATAACTGGGATGCTCAAAAAGGAGAAAGCTCGTCTGTCGGCCATTATTGATGATTTCGAGCAAATTGCGGAAAGCCAGCCATTGACCACGCAACAGATTGATCTTAAAAGTCAATCGAATGCGGCCATGGCAAAACTTTTACGTGAGGAGGAAATCAAATGGTACCAAAGATCAAAGGCCAAATTCATTCTTGAAGGTGATTCGAATACGAGATACTTCCATAATGTCGCCAACGGTAGACATAGGAAGAAACTAATTCATTCACTTCATCAAGATGAAGGTCTGATTGAAGGACAAGACGAGCTGAAGAGGTATATTACTAAGTATTACAAAGGTCTATTCGGGGCACCGGAAGAAGGCAACTTCTCTCTCGATGAGAACCAAATAGATGATATACCTCAAGTGTCTAATGAGGAAAATGCTTTTCTTACTGCTCCTTTCATAGAGGATGAGGTACGTAAGGCTGTTTTCCAAATGGAACACAATAAGGCTATTGGTCCGGACGGTTTCCCTGCTGAGTTTTACCAAAACTTTTGGGACGTCATCAGTTCGGACCTACTAGCTATGTTCGATGCTTTGCACTCGGGTAAGCTGGAGCTGTTTCGCCTTAATTCTGGGGAAATTATTTTGTTGCCTAAGATTATTAATGCAGAGAGGATCCAACAATATAGACCCATCTGCCTTCTTAATGTTAGCTTCAAAATTTTCACAAAAGTGGCGACCATTCGTTTGAACTCGGTGGCGGATCATGTGGTTAGACCTACACAGACTGCTTTCATGCAAGGGAGGAATATCCTTGACGGTGTAGCTGTCTTACACGAAACTGTTCATGAGATGCACCGAAAGAAAATGAATGGAGCGATCTTCAAGATCGATTTCGAGAAGGCTTATGATAAGGTTAATTGGGATTTTCTCCAACAAACCCTACGTATGAAAGGCTTTTCAAAAGAATGGTGTGCTTGGATATGGAAATTTGTCACTGGAGGTAGTGTGGCTATTAAAGTCAATGACGACACTGGCCATTACTTCCAAACAAAGAAAGGATTAAGGCAAGGTGACCCTCTATCGCCGATACTATTTAATATAGTGGCCGATATGTTAGCGGTTATGATTGAACGGGCTAAATTGGATGGACAGATAGAGGGAGTCATCCCACATTTGGTGGATGGCGGCCTCTCTATCCTACAATATGCCGATGACACAATTCTTTTTATGGACCATGACCTAGAGAAAGCAAAAAACATGAAACTGATCCTATCAGTGTTCGAGCAATTATCTGGGTTGAAAATTAATTTCCATAAAAGTGAGTTATTTTGTTTTGGCGAAGCCCAGGAGTATGTGACTCAATATGCCGAACTCTTCGGTTGTGAGCAAGGTCAATTCCCGATTAGATATCTTGGAATACCTATTCACTATCGGAGATTGACTAATGCCGAGTGGAAACATGTTGAGGAACGGTTCGAGGCAAGATTGGCCAGCTGGAGAGGCAAATTGCTATCCCTAGGTGGAAGATTGGTACTCATAAATTCAGTCCTAAGTAACATGGTACTGTATATGATATCATTCTTCCAGTTGCCTAAAGGAATCTTGAAAAAGCTAGATTATTATCGCTCAAGGTTTTTTTGGCAAGGGGATAGTGAGAAAAAGAAATATAGATTGGCACGGTGGGATGTTATTTGCCAGCCTAAAGATCAGGGTGGACTTGGTATCCATGATCTGCAGGTCAAAAACTCGGCCCTCCTAGGGAAATGGCTTTTTAAGCTTCTCACGGAGGAAGAGGCGTGGCAAACAATCCTAAGGCGTAAATATGTTGGTTCAAAAGCGTTGTCACAAGTGATATGGAAACCTGGTGATTCGCACTTTTGGGCTGGCCTCATGGCGACAAAGAAGCATTTCTTCCGCTATGGAAAATTCGCTATTAAAGATGGATCGGAAATTAGGTTCTGGGAAGATAAGTGGCTGGGAAATGCCCCCCTTAAGGACCAATATCCAGCTCTGTACAACATTGTTCGTCATAAGAGTGAGACGCTGGCTGTTGTGATGCAGTCTTCTCCTCCAGTTATGACGTTCCGGAGGGATTTAATCGGACCCAGACTTGAGGCATGGAACACTCTTTTAGAGAGATTAGCCATGATTCAACTCTCTACTGGGACTGATGAATTCAGATGGACTCTCACTGATAACGGGCGTTTTTCAGTTGACTCCATGTATAGAGCATTAATCCAATACGACGTGCCGGTGAATGGACATGAGAAGCTCTGGAAAATGAAAATACCACTGAAAATTAAAATTTTCTCATGGTATGCTCGTCGAGGAGTTATTCTCACCAAAGATAATCTTGTTAAGCGTAATTGGAAAGGTAGCTCGAAGTGTGTTTTCTGTCCACATGATGTGACGATAAAACATCTATTCTTCGACTGTAAGGTTGCGCGTTCTATTTGGTCAACCATCCAAATTGCTTCTAATTTGTATCCTCCACGTTCGGTTGCGAATATATTCGGTAACTGGTTACATGGAATTGATGACAATATAGAACTATTATTATGGTGGGAGCTATTGCTGTTATTTGGTCGCTTTGGCTTTATAGAAATGAGAAGGTTTTTAATGATAAAAATGTATCTCAATTGCAGGTAATATACCGGTGCACAAATTTGCTCCGTTTGTGGTCCACATTACAACGCGTGGAGTTTCGAGACCTTTTTACGGAGGTGTCTGCGCGACTGGAGACGACGGCAAGGGACATTTTTATCCCACATGGATGGCAACGTGATCTACGTATTGAGCCACCATCTCCATAGGCAGATTACTTGTTCTTTGAATTTGTAACTAGGCCTATTGTTACGATGTAATTTTTATTTTGTTTTTTGTCGGCTGTGTGCATCATGTTATGCAGAGGCCGGGTGTAACGCTTAAATTTTTAAGTAATAAAGCCCTTTATCAACAAAAAAAAGCACCGCCGCTCACCTCAAGCAGCGCCGCTGTCCGTCGCTGGTAGCAACACAGCCCTGCTTCGGTAGCACCGCCGCTCACCGCAAACAGCACCGCCGTCCGCCGCTGACAGCAACGCCATCCTCTTCGGTAGCATCGGTGCTCACCACTGGCAGCACCGGCGTCCGCCGATAGCAGCTATGTCGCCCTGCTTCGGTAGCATCGCCACTCACCGCAAGAAGCACCGCCATCCGCCTCTGACAGCAACACCGTCGTGCGTCGGTAGCATCGCTGCTCACGCTGACAGCAACGGGGTCGTGGCGTGCTCCTTGTAGCACCATTGCCGGCCGGTTGGAGAACCAACGCACAAATGTGGCAGCATCGACGTCAGGGCTTGCGGCATGGCCGGTACTAGCGAGCGGCACAACATGGGATAATGGAGGGGCGGCCATGGCTGCACGGCGTGCGAGATCTATGAGCTCTATGTGTGGCCGCAACCACGACACGCCTCCATGCCCGTGAGGACGCCAGAGAGAAAAATTGATTAATTCTGGTGAAGCGTGGAAGCGAATCTGGCTAGGATCGAGACTGAGAGGGGAATTTGGAACGGCGGCGACGGCGCAAAAAGGAAGGAGGAGCGACATGTAGCTCTGGAGGATGACGGGATGGTGGTCTAGACTCTAGAGACTATGTAGTCATGGAGGTCTCGATAGAATGAGTACGAGAGGATAAGAATGTGGTGGGGCCTACACACCCATCGTTTCCTTCTTTCACGGGAGTGGACGCGTGGCGAACGGGCAAGGCGGGGGATGCGGACGTTCGATCCCCCGGAGGTATACCAGCGTTTTACAAAATATTTTGACTTTATGAATGTTACGTTGTCGCGCATCCGCCACACCGCCAGCCAAAGTGAAAGCCTACAACGATACAAACTGGGCCGGCCCAAAATGGTCGAAACTTGTCGGAGAACTGTCCCAGGAACTGGGTGTTTCTCACTAGGTAAGGAATCGATTAAGGGGATGAACACGGAATCAAACAACCCTCAATGTGCCTCGGCGACGGCACTCGTCGAGATCGCTGTGGGACGGAACTGCAGAGATGCACACACGATGTTACCTAGGTTCAGGGCCCTCTTGGAGAGGTAAAACCCCTACGTCCTGCCTTGGTTGTATTGCACTGCTTGTAGAGGTTACAGTACAAGGAGAGCTTCGGGAGCTCGAGGTGGCTAACAATGGCTATCGCTAGAACAACACTCCAACCAACCAACCCCTTTGCCTGAACGTGCTCCCCCTCCTTTTATAGGTGTCCTGGACCTCTTCCCCCAAATATCTTGGCGGGAAGGGTTACCACATGGCGACGAAGGAGGAGGTCGGGTGCACGATAAAGGGAGAGCTTGCTTCGTGGGGAAGGAACCCCGCGAGGCCGGAGGCCTCGCCGAGCCTTTGGCTTGATCCTTGGCAGAATCAAAGGTAGCATCCGAGATGCCCTCTCGAGGAGAGGTCCCTCGCGAGGGGAAAACCCTCGCGAGGCTCGCCAGGCTTGGAGAGCCTGGTCCTTAGCGAAATCTTCTGAAGAGTGTCGTGGGCCCTGGCAGGCCGGCCCGTAGTACCCTGGTTTCCATTGTGCCGACAGTAGCCCCCGGGCCCATGATGGGCACGCCGAAGTCCGCGGATGCAGGCGAAGCGTCGGGGGCCCAACGATGCCTACCTCGGCCGTGACACGTGGGGCGCAGCGGTTGCGCCCGAAGCCACGATCTCCTCGGATCCAACGGGCGACCCGGTGGGGCTCGCCACGCCCTGGGTAACTGGTCGATAAAGCCTGCACGCGATGATGGCGCCCATCACTTCGCCCATTACTACGCCGCACACTTCCCCCAAAACGCCTCCTTCTTCCCAGAGTGCATCACCTCCAAGATCTTCTTCTCTTCTGCGACCATGGCGCCCAAGAGAGCAGCCGCTCCCAAGAAGGACAAGGCTCCGATGCAGGCTGGCAAGCCCGCGGTGGCGTCGCGGAGTGCTGAACCCAAGGAGGCGCTGCGGGGGTCACGCATCAACTCGGCGGGGATTGACAGGGTGCGCCACCTGGCAGCCACGAAGACCAACGAGCACGGCGCCACAAGCATGAAGCCGGCCGGCAGCAGCAAGCTTCGCGAGGGGTACTACCCCATCTTCCTTCACACTCTCTTCGCCGGTCTCGTTCCTCCTTTCTCCGACTTCCTCATGGGGGTTTTGGAGACATACCAGATCCAACTCCTCCATCTTCATCCCAATTCTATCCTCATCCTCTCCATCTTCGCCTACCTCTGCGAGGCCTACGTCGGTGTCCGTCCTTATGTGGAGCTCTTCCGCAGCTTCTACGCACTCCGGTCCTTCGCGCAGAACGAGCGGACCGGATGCGTCTCCTTCTGCATCGCCGATGCCAGGAGCAAGAACTACATCCCCATCGCGTGGAGCGGCGAGAATTCCATCACCAAGGTGACGAAGAAGGTGGAGGACTTCCGCCAGCGGTGGTTCTTCATCGACACCAAGGTGAAGAACCATCTCCTGGATCTGCCCGTGGCGCCCCCGAAGAAGTGGGCGCGCTGGGTGAGCGAGGGCTTCGAGGGCCCGAAGCTTGACGCGGTGTACGAGTGCCTGCGGGGGCTCCGCGACGCCGGACTCACCGGCCAGATGGTGGCGAAGGACTTCACGAGGCGCCGCATCGTCCCCCTCCAGTGGCATTCAGAGCCGATGTGGACGTACACAGGCCCGGAGGATGGGATGCGCCTGTGCACGGACAGCTTCACTCCGGAGGTATTGGACAAGGTCATGGGGACCCTCTTCACTTCGGCGGCCATCCCAGCCCCAGCCGCCGACGAGGCCTGACCGCTCTTCACCTTTGGGGAAGAGAAGGTGCACGAGCACCGCAGGAGCCTGCCCATATTCGATGAATGGGGCATCGTGCCCGTAGGACACCATGGGCCCCGCAGCAACCCGTGGGCGGCGGAGCTGGAGCAGATGGACAAGTCGTCAGAACCGGACGAGGCGGAGGACTCTGGCGAGGGCGAGGCCTCGGGAGATGCTGACCCCTCGGGAGGCTTCGCTAGCTCCTCAAGGAGCGTACCGCCTGAAGGGGACCCCCAGGTGATTTCCTCCAGCAGCGGCGAGGATCCCTCTCACGGAGCCCCCTCCCGACACACCACGGAGGAGGAGGAGAGCGGCGGCAAGGGAGGCGCCGCGAGCCCCGCTCCAAGTCCGCCCACGACAGGGACGCCGTGGCCGCGAGGGGCGCTCCTCGCGAGGAGGCTGGAGCGCCTCGAGAAGGAGCCAGAGCAAACAACCCCCAGCCGCCGATGACGAAGAAGAGGGTGTGGAAGATGGCTGACGAGTAAGCCCTTGTCCTTCTTCTTTCCTTTAGGATTTTGCTTTCGAATACCCTCCTTAAGGGTCTTCTGTTTGTCTTTTTTAGCAACCTTGGGGAGATTGCCGGCGCCACCGTGGCGACGCCTGCGGTTGACGAGCCGCGGCGTGTGGTTACTCCTCCCACGGATGAACACCGCGCAGAGGGGGAGGTTGAAGAGGTGGCGTCGTCGCCAGCACGGGCCGCCACTCCTCCCATACAGCAGGAGGCAGCGACCGAGGCCGCACGAGCCTCGGAGAGGCCAGATGAGGCGGAGGCTCAAGAGGCCACCGTGGAGCCACCTCCGGAGGGAGAGGCCTCCACAAGAGGGGCTGACGAGCCCGAGGCCGCGGCAGGCGCGGCTACCACAGGAGGGGCTGAATCTGCCCCCGGAGGGCAGGAGGAGGAAACGCATCCAGAGCCCACGGACGCCGGAGCCGGGGACGAGAGGACGCCTAGCCCCCAGAGGGCTCCTAACGCGGGTGGCAAAGGAGGCTACCACACGAGCCCCCAGGTCGCATCAGGAGCCATTGTGAGCCCGAGGCAAGGTGCCTCGGGTACCTCGCCAAGCGTCGAAGCCTCTGCATCCCGCGGCGATGCGGGGATCTTGGCGCTGCGGGAGCCGCGCCGTCGCACAGCTCACCGCGGCTCCGTCTTCAGTCAAGCGCGGCAGACGCTCAACAAGCTGGAGACGCAGTACGCCGAAGAAGAACTCGCCAGGGCGGAGGAGTGGGCGGAGCTTGACGAAGCCTGGGCCCTCCTCCGTGAGAGGGTGGAGAGCTGCCGCCGGCTGGATGCGGCGGCCCGGGCGGCGCGCGAAGAGGCGATGCGCTTCGCCAAGGAGACCCGCGACAGCGTGAAGCGAGAGGCGGCGGAGACCATGGAGCAACTGGACGCCGCGCAGGAGGCGGAAACCACCTCCAAGCAACAGGAGATTGCGGCCGCAGAGCAAAAATTCATCATGGACTCCAAAGTCGTAGAGGACAGCTTGAAGGAGTTCCGCGAGAGGCTGGACGCTCGCGGGGAGCATCTGACACAGCGCGAAGCGGAGCTGATGCGACGCGAGGGAGAGCTCTCCCCCCATGAGGAGGAACTGCGCCGGCGCGAGGAACAGGTCCAGCAGCTCGAGAGGGACCAGGCCACCCGCGAGGAGGAACTGCGGGCTCGCGAGAGTTAGGTGGCCCAGGACGAGGCCACCTACACGGAGCACCTCGAGAAGGCCAACGCCAGCCTCGCGGCGAAGCAGAAGAAAATGCAGGAGGAGGCCGACGACAGGGTCAAGCTCATCCGCCAAGATCTCTCCAAGAGTTTCGACGAGAAGGCCAAGAAGCAGGAGGAGCGCTTCACGACGAGGCGCAATGAGCTCCAGAACCGCATCAAGGGGCTCGAGAAGGGGGAGAAGCATATGGCCTCCCGCCTTCAGAGCGCCAGGGACGCTCAGGCTCGCGCGGAAGAGAAGGTCGCCGCCCTGGAGAAGGACCTGAGCGAGCTCCACCAGCAGGTGGGGCCGGTTGCAGATGCCGCGGAGGAGGCACAGCGCAACGCGCAGATCACCCGAACCATGCCACGCCAGCGCCAGCGCATGCTCCAAGACCTGGTGTCCCCCGCGCGTGCTGTTGGGGTCCGCCTGGGGACCGAGGTCCCCTCCTTCACCGCAGAGGGGAACGACGACGAGGCCGGGTACGCGTTCTTCTTCGAGCGATTCCTCACGAAGCTTGAAGAGACCGCGAAGAGCCTCGACGAACGCGTCGTGGAGGAGAGTCGCGATCTCCTCGTCCTCGCCACATGCCGCATCTTCGCCAACCTCGCGAGGCTTCAGCCTTCCCTCGACCTCGAGGCCCGTCGACCTCACCTGCCGCACGGCGGTGAGCGATAGAATGCGGAAGGCCGCAGAGGCGTATGCCAAGAAGTTCGACCAGGTCGAGGTAGAGGAGGACGAGGACGATGGCGAGGAGGACGCCGCGGAAGAGGAGGAAAGTGCCGCTGCGGACGATGGGGGCACCTCAGGAGGCCCGGAGGCCTGAGCTCTTTCCTACGGCTGGATGTGCATGGGGCACACATTATCTTAGTATTTTGCTTGTAAAGACTTGTTTAAGTTTTACTTGAATGCGCTTGTGAATGTCCCTCGGGAGGCTTTTATCTTTCCCTTCATGTCTTTTTCGCTCTACGTCTTAGGACCCTCTCTTAGCGCTACACCACCGCCGCTTCGGTATGTGAGAGTCAGGGCTCCACAAGGCCGGGGGTGCGCGAGGCCTCGAGAAGTAAGAGCTCCCGAGGCGCGATGCTCGGGGCTCCCCTTTAACGCGCAAGCAACCCATGAGGCATAGGAGAGAGAAAAGAGGCTCGAGGGACAAAAACCAGCGAAAGGAAATTTAACCAAGTGTTTGGACTTAGCTTCGCGAGGCGTTTTTGCCTTGGAGAGGGTGTTGGTTCCCTGATGAGGCGTTTTCCCTCCCGAGGTTGCCTGAGGCTTGTTTTGAACCTGCTTTCCTGCGCTTGGACAGATAGGCATACCCACAAGCAATACATAGCTAGATAACTCATGCGCGCTCGTAGGTTCCTTCATGTGTGTCTCGCGAGGAGAACAGGCACCAAGGTCCTTGGTGAATTGACGTGCACGGGAGCTGGCCCATGAGTTCAGAGCTCCTTGGGAGTTGACGTACATGAGAGCTGACCCGTGAGTTCAGAGCTCGGATCCCTTGGGTTTGAGGCGCTGCTGGGATGCTCCCGAGGCACAGGCACCATGCTCAGTCCCCGCTCGCGAGATGCACAAGAGTGATCATACGAGCAAGGATGAAATGCAATAATATAACTGCTTACCGAAGCAACAAGATTTGCTGGCGCGAAGCGCAAAGGTTCAAAGTGACCTGAAACAAGGGTTCGTTACACTGGCGTGGCCAGAAGTACAAAATCCGCCATGTCTGGGTATGGGGTTCCACATGGAGTGGCTGAGACTCTCGCGGCCCGAGGCGACGCATGTAGAGAGAGCTCAGAGGGGGCCCCTATGCGGGGTGGCTTCGTAGAGCCTATGGTCCGCCATGTCTGGGCAGGCAGATCCACCTCGCCAAGGCATGGTGCTTGAATAAGTCACCTTGCCGAGCCATGGTGGCTTGAGAGTCTTCTCGAATGGCCCGCGGCAACGTATAGTAGAGAGGGGAGCTCGAAGGGGGCCCCTATACGGGGGTGGCTTCATAGAGCCTGTGGTCCGCCATGTCTGGGCATGGGGATCCACCTCGCCAAGGCATGGTGCTTGAAGAAGTCACCTTGCCGAGGCATGGTGGCTTGAGAGTCTTCTCGAACGGCCCGCGGCAACGTATAGTAGAGAGGGGAGCTCGAATATTTTCCTCGTGGAGGATGATGGCGCGAAGCTCTCCCTTGATGCAAAAAGTTGCTCGTCGAGGACGATCAGGGGTAAAACTTGCGTAGGTGCTGGATGTTCCTCCGTCTCGAGCCGCGCGGAGCCAGGCCTGGCGATGTGTACGACCCTGTAGGGTCCTTCCCACATTGGCGAGAGCTTGTGGAGGCCTGCCCTGGAGAGGATTCTCCTCAGGACAAGGTCTCCTGCTTCGAGAGTGTGCGGGCGGATGTGGTGGCTGTGATAGCGACGGAGGTCTTGCTGGTACCTTGCCGCTCTCAGGGCCGCATTGCGGCGGAGCCCCTCAAGCAGCAGCAGGTCGTCGTTGCGGAGTTCGTCCAGCTCAGCCTCCTTGAAGGCCAAGACTCGTGGAGAGCCGTGGGTGATCTCGCTGGGGAGAACAGCTTCAGCGCCATAGACGAGGGAGAACGGCGTCTCACCAGTGGGCTTCGTTGGCGTGGTGCGGATGGAACAGAGCACCGAGGGGAGCTCATCGATCCAGTGCTTGCCGCTGGCCTTGATTCGGTTGAAGCTTCTCGTCTTGAGGCCCTTGAGCACCTCGGCGTTGGCTCGCTCAGCCTGCCCGTTGCTTCGTGGGTGAGCCACCGAGGCGTAGCAGATTTGGGCGTCGAGGCTGCCGCAGTAGGACTTGAAGGCGCCGCTGATGAATTGCGAGCCATTGTCGGTGATGATGCGGTTGGGCACGCCAAAGCGGCAGACCAAGCTCCTGATGAACTTTACCGCTGATTTCGCCGAGATGGTGCGCACGGGTTCCACCTCAGGCCACTTGGTGAACTTGTCGATGGCGACGTAGAGGTAACGGTAGCCCCCGAGCGCTCGTGGGAAAGGTCCCAGAAGGTCCAACCCCCAGACCGCGAACGGCCAGGAGAGCGGGATAGTTTGGAGTCCTTGCGCGGGCTGGTGAATTTGCTTGGCGTGGAATTGGCAGGCGTCGCAGGACTGGACGATTGCGGCTGCATCTTGAAGCACTGAAGGCCAGTAGAAGCCACTCCAGAAGACCTTGCCTACGAGGGTGCGTGAGGATGAATGGTGGCCGCACTCTCCGCTGTGGATGTCGTTGATGAGCTGGCGGCCTTCCTCGGCAGGGATGCACCGCAATGCAACCCCATTGGGGCGCTTATGGTACAGGTCTCCGTCATGGAGGCAGTAGGACTTGGCCTGGCGAGCAACCCTCTCGGCCTCTGCATCTTCTTCAGGAAGGACTCGATCTTGCAAGTAGCTCTTGATCTCGTCGATCCAACCAGTGTCTTGGCGTACCAGGGTCATCAGCAGGCGATCGCCTGAGGGCAGCCCGCAGTTTGGTGCTCCACTTGATGGGGCTGGTGGGAGCTCCTCATTGATGCTCATGTTGACCGCTGGTTGCTTGACCGAGGACCTGGCGAGTCTCTCCTCGAACACTCCAGGCTTTTGGGCTTCCCTTCTTGCCGCTCGCCTGGCGAGTTCATCTGCTTATTGGTTTTCCCCTCGCGAGATATGCTTGAGCTCCATGCCCCTGAAGTGCTTCTCGAGTTTGCGTACCACTTCAAGGTAGGCTACCATGTAGGTGTCCTTAGGCGTGTAGCTTTTGTTGGAGAAGTTGACGAGGAGCTGAGAGTCGCCCTTGATGAGGATGCACTTGATGCCGAGGGCAATGGCAGCTCTGAGCCCAGCGAGGATGCCTTCGTATTCAGCAATGTTGTTGGAGACCTTGTCGCTGTCTTTGAAGCACAACTGGACGGTGTTTTAGAGCTTGTCGCCTGTTGGTGAGGACATGATAGCACCAGCCCCTGCACTCCGGGCCGTGAAGGCGCCGTCGAAGTGCATGGTCCAGTAGCAGGGCTCCGTCCCTCCTGAGATTGTAGCTTCCTCCTCTTGAGGCTCTTCTTCACACGTGTCCGTCCATTCAGCCATGAAATCAGCCAGCGCCCTGCCCTTGATGACCCTTGTGGTGTCAAACTCCAGCTCGAAGGGTTGCAGCTCGATGCCCCAACTTGCGACGCGATCTGTTGCGTTTGGGTTGCGTAGGACTTGCTCCAGGGGGTACGAGGTGACCACCTTGATGGGGTGACCCTGGAAGTAGTGGTGCAGCTTCCTGGAGGCGCTGAGGAGCGAGAAAAGTAGCTTCTGCTGCATGGGGTAGCGCTCGTGAGCGTCCCGCAACACTGTGCTGACGAAGTACACGGGATGCTCGACGAGGGTGGTTGTTGACGTGGCAGCGGTTGGCTCCTCTCGAGGCTCGGTGGAGTCCTTGTCGAGGTTCTCTTGAGGCTCCACTTGTAGAGGCTCGGCATGAGGCTGGAGGCTGGAGGCTTGACGAGGCTGCTTCCTTGTCGTGGAGTTCTGGGCTTGGCGAGGCAGATCTCTGCTTGGCGAGGACTGGCTCTTCCCTTTCAGCCACCAAGACCGCGCTTGCCATCTGAGGAGTGGCTGCAAGATACAACTTCAGAGGCTCGCGAGGGCATGGGGCAACCATGATGGGTGGGCTCGCCAGATACTTCTTCAGGTCCTCGAAGGCCTTTGCCGCTTCAGGGGTCCACTTGAAAGGACCGGGCATCTTCATGATCTTAAAAAATGGCAGCGCCCTCTCGCCGAACTTGGAGATGAAACGGCCAAGGCTGGCCATACATCCCGCTAAGCGCTGCATGTCCTTGAGGCGACGAGGAGGCTGCATCTCTTCTATGGCCCTGATCTTGTCGGGGTTTGCTTCGATGCCACGATGAGACACCAGGAACCCGAGGAGTTTGCCTGAAGGGACCCCGAAGACACACTTGGCGGGGTTCAGCTTGATGTTTACCTTGCGCAGGTTGGCAAAGGTCTCCTCGAGGTCCTTGATGAGCGTGTCCTTCTCGCGGGTCTTGACCATGATGTCGTCGACGTAGGCCTCTGCATTCCTTCCCATTTGAGCCCCCAAGGCGATCCTCATGAGGCGCTGGAAAGTGGCACCGGCATTTTTCAGGCCGAAAGGCATGCAGACGTAGCAAAACACACCACAAGGGGTAAGAAATGCTGTCTTCTCCTCGTCCTCCTTCGCCATCTTGATCTGGTGATAGCCTGAGGAGGCATCCAGAAAACAGAGTAGTTCGCAGCCGGCGGTGGAGTCCATGATCTGGTCGATCCTCGGGAGGGGATAAGGGTCCTTGGGGCAAGCTTTGTTGAGGTCGGTGAAATCGATACAGAGGAGGATTCCTCCGGTGTGCTTGGGGACGACCACACCATTGGAGAGCCAAGTGGGATGGACAACTTCTTTGATGATGCTAGCTTTCTTCAACTTCTCTACTTCTTGAACGATGAACTCTTGCTTCTCTGGCGCCTGGCGCCGCGCCTTTTGCTTCACGGGACGTGCGTTTGGACACACGGCTAGGTGGTGCTCGATCACCTCCCTCGGTACTCCGGACATATCTGACGGTGTCCATGCGAACATGTCAGAGTTTGCCCTGAGAAAGGCGACAAGCGCACTTTCCTATTTGGGAGGCAAGTTGGCGCCGATTGTGACGCTAGCCCCCGAGCCGTTTGCCTCAAGAGGCACCTGCTTCGTCGCGGCCTTCTCCTGAGAGAACAGCTGCTTCTTCTTCGCGGGGGGCCTCGGGAGGGGTTCCTCATCCTCGTCATCGGGGGACGCCACCGCGGCAACCTTGTAGGCCGCTTGCGCAGCGTACAGAGCGTCTGAGACCATGCCGCGGATGACGATGGTGCCACCCGAGCCAGGAAGCTTGACGAGGTTGTAGGCGTGGTGGGTCACCGCCATGAACTTCGCGAGGGCGGGGTAGCCGAGGATGGCGTTGTAGGGCAGGCCGATGTGCGCGACGTCGAAGTTGATCAGCTCGGTGCGGTAGTTGGCTTGCGTGTCGAAGGTGACCGCGAGCCTCACTTGCCCCAGAGGGGTCGTGAGACCCTCTGTCACCCCCGAGATGGGCCTGGTGGGCATGAGCCGCTCGTAAGGCACCTGAAGCTTCTCGAAGGTCTCGACAGAGATGACGTGGAGGCCTGCACCCCCATCGATGAGCGTCTTACAGACTGCGATGTTGTTGATGGTGGGGGTGCAGACCAGCGGGATGGTGCCAACAGTCGAAGTGGACTTGGGGTGGTTGCTGGAGTCGAAGGTGATGGGGCACTGGGACCACTTGAGGGGCCTGGAGGCCTCAACCCCGGGAAGCGCTGCCGCGATCTTGCGAGCGAGTTCCTTGAAGTAGCGGTTGGAGCTGGGGGCTTGAGCCCCGCCGAGGATGCAAGTGGCCCCGTGAGGCACCTGGTAGCCCTCAGGAGTCTCGGCAGGGAGGTTGTCGTTCGTGGGCTTGACGGCGTTGGCTTGAGGGTTCTGCTGGTAGTTGTCGTCGTAGTTGTTGTTGTTCCAGCGTCGCCCCCCGCGGCCGCCGCGGCCGCCGCCGCGGCCGCCGTGACCTTGCTGCCGCTCGCGAGCCTCGCGAAGCCTCTTGAGGTCGTAGCAGTCCTCGGTGGCATGGGAATGCCTGTTGTGGTAGATGCAGAAGGGGCGATCATCTTTCTTCTCGGGGCCCGCGGCTGGAGCGGCAGCGCGAGGCTGCTTGGCATCAGGTTCAGCTGCGAGTGTCGGCACAGTGGAAACCAGGGTACCACGGGCCGGCCTGCCAGGGCCCACATCATTCTTCAGAAGATTTCGCTAAGGACCAGGCTCTTCAAGCCTGGCGAGCCTCGCGAGGGTTTCTCCCTCGCGAGGGGCCTCTCCTCCTCGCCAAGGGTTTTTCCCTCGGCGAGGGACCTCTCCTCGAGAGGGCATCTCGGATGCCACCTGCAAATTCTGCTAAGGACCAAGCCGAAAGGCTCGGTGAGGCCTTTTGCCTCGCGAGGCTTCTTTCCTCTTGAAGCCAGTTTCTGTCTCCGCGGCAGAGCGCACATGGGCTCTGCACCGTCCGCAGAGTGACGACCGCGCCAGCGCGCGGTGATGGCAGCGCCACAGTTGCCGTTCTTATGTATAAAGGAGTCAACAAAGCTGCACCAAGCAAAGGAGCCCCAAGGATTGCCACTTTGGTGATAAGGGAACCGTCTGCAGCTACCCTCCAAAGGCGACATCACCGTGGGACACATCCCGCCTCAGCAGCGCCAGCCCACCGTCCTATTTGGACGGTGGCTTTTCCAGCTTTGGTGACGCTGCCCCCTGCCGTGGACCGCGTCCATGGACTTTACCTTTATGGTGGACTCTACCTTTATCGTGCACCGCACCTCCTCCTTCATCGCCATGTGGTAGCCCTTCCCGCCAAGAAATTTGGGGGGAAGAGGCCCGAGACACCTATAAAAGGAGGGGGAGCGCGTTCGGGCAAAGGGTTCAATCTTTGGTTCTTCTCCGGTTCTAGGGTTAGCCATTGTAGCCACCTTGAGCTCGCCAAGCTCGCCCTGTACCAAAACCTCTCCAAGCAAGTGCAATACAATCTAGGCAGGACGTAGGGGTTTTACCTCTCCAGAGGGCCCTGAACCTGGGTAATACTGTGTGTTCCTCTCTGCAGTGCCTCCCCGCGACGATCCAGGCGAGCACCGTCGCCGTGGCATGTTGAGGGTTGTTTGATTCCGTGTTCAGCCCCTTACTCGATCCTTCGTGAGACACACCCAGTTCCTGGGACAGTTCTCCGACATTTGGCACGCCAGGTAGGGGGCTGAGGCGCGTCTTCAACCTCGACACAGCCATGGCCGGCATCTCTCACGCCGAACGTCTCGCTCGCCGGACGGCCAGCGCCGCCACCGCTCCCGCTGGCAACCCGCGCGGTCGCCCGCGCGAAAGTGCTGCTCCGGAGCGCCACGCTGACCCCGAGCCCCGCATCGAGCACCCGGAGGACGACGACATCGACCACACTGAGGACGACCTCGGCGAAGAGGAGGCCTCCTCCCTGCACCCGTCGCGGGACCGTGCTGCCGCCTCGCTGGGCCGCCCTGCGCCCAGCCCGCCGACTGCGCTTCTCATGGCACAGGAGCTGCTGCAGTACCGTCCCACGCCGGAGGCCCAGGAGGCCTGGCTCAACCGCCTCTCCGAGCTCGTCGGCGCCGCTCCCGCACAATCTCATTCACTGGTCCTCTTTGCACGCGCAGGGGACGTGGCACACGGCGCGCCGCATGCTCCTCCTCGCCACCCCGCGCCCGCTCCCACTCCGGCTCCCCCGGCTCCACCGCAACCTGCTCCAACCGGGCTCCTCCTCGCGACAACCGCGCCGCGTCGCACGCGTCGTCACTGCACGACTGCCAGATCGTGCAGCGGGCCCCGGAGGACGCACGCGTGAGCATCGAACGCCACCAAGATCGCCACAACCGCGCCGTCCATGACGTCGCCACCGCGGGGCGCCACCTCCGCGCCACCCTCGCCAACGGCCCGGTCACCTACGGCACGACGGCCGCGTTCACTCGCAGCCTCCGTCGCGTCGTCTGGCCGGTCAAGTTCATGCCAGATCTTCCTCCGCGCTACGACGGCAAGAACAACCCCCTGGAGTTCCTGCAGCTCTACACCTTGGCCATCCAGGCCGTCGGGGGCGACGACAAGGTCATGGCGAACTGGTTCCCCATGGCCCTCAAGGACTCAGTGTCCTCGTGGCTCACCAACCTCCCCGCCGAGTCCATCAACACCTGGGAGGACCTCTGCCGGTGCTTCGTCGCCAACTTCAAGGGCACGTACGAGCGCGGCCTCACGTACAACGATCTCCGCGCCGTGCGCCAGAAGCCTGGCGAGACCCTCTGTAAGTACATCCAGCGCTTCAGCCAGGTGCGCAACAAGATCCCCAACGCCACCGACGCGCAGGTCATTTCGGCCTTCCAGGCTGGGGTCACGGATGTGCGGATGCTCGAGAAGCTTGGCATCCACGACAATATCACCACCGTCGTCAAGCTCTTCGACTTGGCGGACAAGTGCGCCAAGGCTGAGGAGGGCCGCTTGTTCGTCAAGAACGAGCCAGGGGACCCCGCCGAGGAGTCTAAGAAGAAGAAGAAATCCACCGAGAAATGCAAAACCACTGCGGTCCTCGCGGCTGAGCCTGACGCCAAGCAGCCTCGCGCTGCCACTCCAGCCGCGGGACCCGAGAAGAAAGATGATCGTCCCTTCTGCATCTACCACAACAGGCATTCCCACGCCACCGAGGACTGCTACGACCTCAAGAGGCTTCGCGAGGCTCGCGAGGCAAACGATCGGCAGCAAGGCCGCGGAGGCCGCGGCGGCGGCCGCAGGGGGCGACGCTGGAACAAAAACTACGACGACAACTACCAGCAGAACCCTCAGGCCAACGCCGCCCAGCCCACGAACGACAACCTCCCTGCCGAGACTCCTGAGGGCTACCAGGTGCCTCGCGGGGCCGCTTGCATCCTCGGCGGGGCTCAGGCCCCCAGATCCAACCGCCACTTCAAGCAACTCGCTCGCGAGGTCGCGGCAGCCCTTCCCGGGGTTGAGGCCTCCAGGCCCCTCAAGTGGTCCCAGTGCCTCATCACTTTCGACTCCAGCGACCACCCCAAGTCCACCTCAACTGTTGGCACCATCCCGCTGGTCTGCACTCCCACCATCAACAACATTGCCGTCTCTAAGATGCTCATCGATGGGGGTGCATGCCTCAACGTCATCTCTGTCGAGACATTCGAGAAGCTGCAGGTGCCCTACGAGCGGGTCATGCCCACCAGGCCCTTCTCGGGGGTGACTGAGGGTCTCACCACCCCCTTGGGGCAGGTGAGGCTCGCGGTCACTTTCGGCACCCAGGCCAACTACCGCACCGAGCTGATCGATTTCGATGTCGCGCACATCGGCCTGCCCTACAACGCCATCCTCGGCTACCCCGCCCTCGCCAAGTTCATGGCGGTGACCCACCACGCCTACAACCTCGTCAAGCTCCCTGGCTCGGGTGGCACCATCGTCATCCGCGGCGTGGTCTCGGACGCCCTGTACGCTGCACAAGTGGCCTACAAGGCTGCCGCGGTGGCGTCACCTGCTGATGAGGATGAGGAGCCCCTCCCGAGGCCCCCCGTGAAGAAGAAGCAGCTGTTCTCTTAGGAGAAGGCCGCGACGACGCAAGTGCCTCTTGAGGCAAACGGCTCGGGGGCTAGCGTCACCATCGGCGCCAACTTGCCTCCCAAATAGGAAAGCGCGCTCGTCGCCTTCCTCAGGGCAAACTCTGACATGTTCGCATGGACACCGTCAGATATGTCTGGAGTACCGAGGGAGGTGATCGAGTACCACTTAGCCGTGTGTCCAATCGCACGCCCCATGAAGCAAAAGGCGCGGCGCCAGGCGCCAGAGAAGCAAGATTTCATCGTCAAGTAAGTAGAGAAACTGAAGAAGGCCAGCATCATCAAGGAGGTGGTCCATCCCACTTGGCTCGCCAACGGTGTGGTCGTACCCAAGCACACCGGAGGAAGCCGCCTCTGCATCGACTTCACCGACCTCAACAAGGCCTGCCCCAAGGACCCCTATCCCCTCCCAAGGATCGACCAGATCGTGGACTCCACCGCCAGCTGCGCGCTCCTCTGTTTTCTGGATGCCTTCTCTGGTTACCACCAGATCAAGATGGCGAAGGAGGACGAGGAGAAGACAGCATTTCTCACCCCTTGTGGTGTGTTTTGCTACGTCTGCATGCCCTTCGGCCTGAAGAACGCCGGCGCCACTTTCCAGCGCCTCATGAGGATCGCCTTGGGGGTTCAAATGGGGAAGAATGCAGAGGCCTACGTCGACGACATCCTGGTCAAGACTCGCGAAGAAAACATGCTCATCCAAGACCTCGAGGAGACCTTTGCCAACCTGCGCAAAGTAAACATCAAGCTGAACCCTGCCAAGTGCGTCTTCGGGGTCCCTTCAGGCAAGCTCCTCGGGTTCCTGGTGTCTCATCGCGGCATCGAGGCAAACCCTGACAAGATCAAGGCCATAGAAGAAATGCAGCCTCCTCGTCGCCTCAAGGACATGCAACGCCTAGCGGGATGTATGGCCAGCCTTGGCCGTTTCATCTCCAAGTTCGGCGAGAGGGCGCTGCCATTTTTCAAGATCATGAAGAGATCCAGTCCTTTCAAGTGGACCCCTGAAGCATCAAAGGCCTTCGAGGACCTGAAGAAATACCTGGCGAGCCCACCCATCATGGTTGCCCCACGCCCTCGCGAGCCTCTGAAGCTGTATCTTGCAGCCACTCCTCAGACGGCAAGCACGGTCTTGGTGGCTGAAAGGGAAGAGCCAGTCCTCGCCAAACAGAACTCCGCCTCGCCAAGCCCAGAACCACCCGACAAGGAAGCACCCTCGTAAAGCCTCCAGCCTCCTGCCGAGCCTCCACAAGCAGGACCTCAAGAAACCTCGACAAGGACTCCACCGAGCCTCGAGAGGAGCCAGCCGCTGCCACGCTAACAACTACCCTCATCGAGCATCCCGTGTACTTCGTCAGCACAGTGCTACGGGACGCTCGCGAGCGCTACCTCATGCAGCAAAAGCTCCTCTTCTCGCTCCTCAGCGCCTCCAGGAAGTTGCGCCACTACTTCCAGGGTCATCCCATTAAGGTGGTCACCTCATACCCCCTGGAGCAAGTCCTGCGCAACCCAAACGTGACAGATCGCGTCGCAGGCTGGGGCATCGAGCTACAACCTTTCGAGCTGGAGTTCGACACCACAAGGGTCATCAAGGGCAGGGCGCTGGCTGATTTCATGGCCGAATGGACGGACACGCGTGAAGAAGAGCCTCAAGAGGAGGAAGCGACAACCTCAGGAGGGGCAGAACCAAGCCACTGGACCATGCACTTCGACGGCGCCTTCACGGCCCGGAGTGCAGGGGCTGGTGCTGTCCTCACGTCACCGACAGGCGACAAGCTCTACTATGCCGTCCAGCTATGCTTCAAGGACAACGATAAGGTCTCCAACAACATTGCTGAATACGAAGGCCTCCTCGCCGGGCTCAGAGCTGCTATCGCCCTCGGCATCAAGCGCATCCTCATCAAGGGCGACTCTCAGCTCCTCGTCAACTTCTACAACAAAAGCTACATGCCTAAGGACACCTACATGGTGGCCTACCTTGAAGAGGTACGCAAACTCGAGAAGCACTTCACACTACAAGAAATATGCTATCTAGTGACCCTCCATATTGGTCACTGAAAGGTCACATTTTTTCATTTGTGACCTTTTGATGACCAAAAACAGTTGGTCAAAAGATGAGCGTCACTAATGAAACTACATGACCTTTTTTAGGAATTGGTCATAGACGTCTGTGACAAAAAAAAAGGTCACAGATTTTATGACCAAATTATTTGGTCACTGGCAATTCAAACAGACCACGTCAGATCCAACGTGGCAGAGCTGACGTGGCAAAATTGTGACCAAACAAAATGGTCGTAAATCCAAATCGGCCCAACCCAGTTCGGTGTTTTAATGGGCTAAGCCCAACAATTCGCCATATTTCTACATATTTTTTTCCTGTTAATTTGATCAACTATATGGGCGAGGCCCAACATTTCAGTCATTTTATTTTTGGGCCGTGTCCTTTTTGGCCCAACTGTTTCAGTTCTTTTATAAAAGGTGGGTCCACTAGTCAAATGGGTCCCAATTGTCAGACTCTGGTAAGAGGGTCCCAGTTGTCAGATTCTGGTAAGGGGGCCCCAATTGTCAGGGTCCTATTCTTCATATTTCAGTTTGACAGTAAATTAATAAACATTATTTAAATTGGTACAACCAGTAAACACACTTAATACTTCAAATAACATCAAGATTCAGTGTGTGACATCATATAGCACTGGACATTAGACTTACATCACTATGCACAAATGTTCATAGACAACCAGATATTGTTCATACACAACCAGATATGCTTACTACTATATAACATAACTAGCACTAAAATTATAACTAGCTACTCTTGCTTTTGTTAGGCTTCAGGCTTCTTCAAATCTCTTTGGCCTGGAGCTCCTGTAAAAGAGGCACAAATGTTCATTTGGTTACGCATGAAAATCTACTAACAATAAATACTTACATCACTAGGCACAAATGTTCATTTGGTTGGGCATGAAGCATAATTATAAGTACAAATACAAAAATCATCTTAATTTAAGCGAATGATTTGCTAGCAGAGCATGAATAAGAAAGCAGCACATGGCAGGAATGTTGACAACGTCTCAGTCGATGAAACAGGATGCATGTTAAGTTGCTAACGGAAGGATGAACATGATGTTTCTTATCATGTCATAGAAACAAAAATGCCTGCTTTTGTTGAATCCAGTACTGCTACCAGCCAATGGTATATATAGATAAGTAATAACAACAAAATTTGGCCTATCTCAAAACTTAGCCACAAAATGGGAAGGACAAATCTCAATTACCATACAAGAATATCTTATCACACTGGTTATCTATCACACACTGTATACAGGGTTATCTTATCATAGTGGATGGCTAAATAGTAGTACACATGTTATGTTGATGGCTGCTTGATGGAAGGACTCACCACCACGACGAGGCAGATTGATAGATAACCAACGCTTCATCATCTTCCTCTTCCAACTTCCGAAAAACAATCACCTAGCATTGGAAGGATCACACATCAGAACCATATAGAACATCAAACAAAGAAATGAATGGCATGCAGTATGAAAAAAGTTGCCATCCTACGAGAACATTACATTCAAGGAATGAAACAGAAAAAACATGCTACAATGAACACTGATACAACAAGTAATAAAACTGTTAGGAGAGAGTAAACAGTTACTAAGCATGCAACAACAATTTTGATGGCTTTATATTTACCAAAAATGACAGGTCAGGTTACAAGTTATAAACCAAAAATGGAGCACCAAACAAATGTATATGATATATCAACTAACTAGTCTAGATAAGTCTCGTACAGTTCAATATACAGGATTGAGGATTGCATTTGGTAATTCCGACGCAAAGACAATTTCATTAAGATATGGTTATTAGTATAAAGGTCACAGGTACATCTAGGCCAATATCCATGCAAGTTCCACTACATTTTATCGTCTGAACATAGAAGGACTAGATCAACAGTATTTCAATGTTTGAAACAAAGAAACAGAATTTCAATGTTTAGACAGCAAAAAATTTGATAGATTACATGCGATTTAAATCAACCACTAAGGAGAGACACTTTCACACCAATATTTCGAAACATCTGTAGAATTTGAACATCAAAAAAATGCACTATAGAATTTGTTTCTGAAAGAAGTATACATACTTAAGGTTTAATTAGGCCAGTAGCACAAAACAACCAATTAGTCTTACAGAAGTAAGAGCCGAAAAAACCTCCTGGTCTACACCTCAATGCGTCATAGCAACAGAACTAATAAGATGATCACCATGAAGAAGGGAGTCCGAGGAGCTCACCTAAAGGTTGTGGTGCGGTGGCAGGAGCTGAGGAAATAGTCCGAACTGTCGGAGTCAGGGGACAGCCGAACCTACTACCAAGCACGAGGTCACAACCAGCCCAGCAGCATCACCACCATCAGAGCCATCACCACCGTCCAAGCTTTATCGAGCTGGCTGCAAATTGCATTTCACGTCAAAGCATCAATAGATGGAGTTGCAAAGTGAATATCCTAGGGGAAGCTACACTTTGCATATACACAGCCAGGGCAGGGTTTAAATAACCAAGTCATGTTTAAAAGAGTAAACTGAAGGAATACAATTAGATGTGACCTGGAAAATATATACCTAGTATATATCGATCTATAACACATGTCATCACGTTTAAGCCAAATACTAGTAACTGATGATTAGTAGACAGAGACAGGATTCAGCTAAGCAATGGTTACCACAAGCAAGAGTGGACAACTGTGTAAGCAAAGCCAAACAAGAAGGTGGCTATCAATGCATAAAAGTAAACATAAATAGCATATGACAGCATAATCCGGCAATATGTATCAAGAATTACCACAATAACATAATTACAGTAATACGCGGTGCTGTCTAAATCAATGACAATAGGCACTCGTACATACTGCAAACACAACTATTGCCTACACAATGGCATGTAATTTAAATTGACAAGAGCAAAAATTGGGGGAAAACAGACTAGTTACAGGCTTGAGAGAATACATATGTTGCATACAGTTGATGTCACATATCATAGAACTTGCGAAATAGTGTACGAACACCACAAAAAATGTGCTTACTACCCATGTTCGACATCAAAATCAAGCCAAGCACAAAGCAGTAGCAGAAGTTATAGCAACTACACGGGTTTCCTTAACTCTAATAATCCCCAAGGCGCCGAATCGAGAGCAGAAGAAGAAGCAAGGACTCTACCTATAGGGGGTGTAGATAGATGCGCACCTAGGACGCATTGACGGGGTCCTCTTGTTGGGGAGGCGCGGATCCAGCGGATAGGAGTCGGGACGAGCCGCCGGATCTGGCGCTGGTGGTCGATGCCGACGCGGTGCTGCTGCCACCGTCCGGATCGGAGTGTCGGGGAGGAAGCGATCCGGCGGACACCTTGTTGGGGAGGAGCGGACCTGGCGCTGGTGGAGGACGCCGACGAGGGGACGCCCGCGCGTGCGCCGTCGCCTCGTAAAGGGCGCCGCCCAGAGCCACTCGACGGAGCTGCGCGCTAGCCAAAGCCGCGCGCAGTGCTGGCGAGGGGCCTGGAGGACGCCGGTGCTCACTTTCTTCCGTCACGCAGGCGCGCGTCGCCGGCGTGCTTCGCTCGTCGCGGCGTGAGAGAGGAGAGAAAGAGGACGGGGTCGAATCGATCTAGGGTTTCCCCGGGCGGCGGTGACGTGCTGATTTNTCTGCCGATTCAGGTGGAACCGGGTCAAATTTGAACTACAACTGCCTCGTAGTTTGCTCGTGATTTTTGAAAAAAATATTTTTTAGGTACACAACTATCTATTTCATCAGAGATAAACGAATAGTTTCGCAAGATTCGACCCTAGCTAAGAACGTCGTGTGGTCAATTTTGACCGCATTTGGAAATCGGCATAAAGAATTCAAAAAAAATCAAATAATGGAATCGTTCGCAATGTGTCATTATATGTGACCTATTTTCGAGAGAAAATAAGAAACTTGGAATACGACAAATATCTTGAAAAAGTGTTCTCGGAAATGAGCTACGATGAACGAAGATTCATGACTTCAGGCCAAATGACGAATGTTATGATGACATTCATGACATAGTTTGTTTAAATATGTCCATATGGTTACACAAGCGTGCATATTGGAATGGAGAACAATGTTGCCGAAGAAAGTTTTCACTTTCTTTGAACAAAAAAATCATTTTTCATTTCCGAGTGCCGAAAATGGGTTGTTTTGTGAAGCAACTACCAAAATATGTTATAAAATTGGATCACACCAATTTTAATAAAACAATATACCATATTTGATGTACAAATAACCAAATATTTGTGTGCCAAAGGTTTCCATACGCGTCTCATCAAAATGACAAATTTCTGCCGATTCAAGTGGAACCGGGTCAAATTTGAACTACAACTGCCTCGTAGTTTGCTCGTGATTTTATTGAAAAAATATTTTTTAGGTACACAACTATCTATTTCATCAGAGATACACGAATAGTTCGCAAGATTCGACCCCTAGCTAAGAACGGTCGTGTGGTCAATTTTGACCGCATTTGGAAATCGGCATAAAGAATTCAAAAAAAATCAAAATAATGGAAATCCTTCGCAATGTGTCATTATATGTGACCTAGTTTCGAGGGAAAATAATAAACTTGGAATACGACAAATATCTTGAAAAAGTGTTCTCAGAAATGAGCTACCATGAACGAAGATTCATGACTTTGAGGCCAAATGACGAATGTTATGATGACATTCATGACATAGTTTGTTTAAATATGTCCATATTATACACAAGCGTGCATATTGGAATGGAGAACAATGTTGCCGAAGAAAGTTTTCACTTTCTTTGAACAAAAAAATCATTTTTCATTTTCCGAGTGCCGAAAATGGGTTGTTTTGTGAAGCAACTACCAAAAATATGTTATAAAATTGGATCAGACCAATTTTATAAAATAATATACCATATTTGATGTACAAATAACCAAATATTTGTGTGCCAAAGGTTTCCATACGCGTCTCATCAAAAAGACAAATTTCTGCCGATTCAGGTGGAACCGGGTCAAATTTGAACTACAACTGCCTCGTAGTTTGCTCGTGATTTTTTGAAAAAATAATTTTTAGGTACACAACTATCTATTTCATCAGAGATACACGAATAGTTTCGTAAGATTCGACCCCTAGCTAAGAACGGTCGTGTCATCAATTTTGACCGCATTTCGAAACCTACATTAAAAAATAAAAAAATAAAAATGAATTTTATTTATTAATTTTCTAAGTGATAAAGCATATAGAAAGATTCATGTAGGAGATTATGATTTTTTCCTATTATTACGATTTTCAATTGTTAACGGGTTTTCACATATTTCTATAATGAGAAACCTTTTTTATATTAATAATGAAAAACCTGGTATATTTCCTATTTTAGTTATGGGTCGAATACATTTTTTTTGAGGATAGTGGGCCGAATACATGTGGTGTAGAATATGAGGCCATCCAAGCTTTATTCCTCCATGGGCCAAGACCCGCTCTGCACACAAAAAAAAAGGTGGCCTCATCCCACCGAGGCCCAAACCCGTCGGCGCTATATGTTAACTATGGCTGAAGCGCCTTTGTAACACAGTAGTTCGGCTGGCCTATTGGTTAGGTTGGCTCATCCCAAGGGAGAGGTCACGGGGTCGAGTCCCTGGGTCCTCTTTTTGCTCATTTGATTTGCCAGGTGCGTATCATCCATGCATGTCCCACCATACCCATATGTCAGGTCGGGTGGGGCGGGTCCCACGTGTCAGGTGGGGCTGGGGGTGTCCCACATGTCAGCCAGGGTGGAGCGGGTCCCACGTGTTAGGTGGGGCTGGGGGTGTCCCACATGTCAGCCAGGGTGGGGGGTCCCACATGTTAGATGGGGTGGGGCGGGTCCCACATGTAAGTTGGGTGTGGTTGGGGCGGGTCCCACATGTTAGGCAGGGTGGCATCAGGTCCCACGTGTCATGGCCGTGGGTCCGACTATTCAGGTTAGTCAAGAAGTCAATATGTGTACTTCTCTGGTCAATGGGTCCTATCTGTCAGAGGGTGACATATAAGCCAAAATGACATCTAAACACTGACACCTAGGCGAGACTGTTGAGTTGGCTGTCCAGTCAGAATGACATGTAATTAAAAATAACACATAAACACTAACACGTAGGCGATGCTGCTGAGTTGGTTGTTTACTGATGCGAATGACCATTTAAATTGGTCGTAGTCGTCTAGAAAAAAAGGTCATAGGCCAGTGTTGTCTCGATTATGAACAATTCGTGTAAAAAGCTATGACATTTCTGATAAAATTGGTCGTTATGTTTTTGGGTTTGGTCCCTCTAAAACAGCTTATGACCAGTTGGTTTGAAATGGTCACAGATCTATGACCAATTTTTCCAAGGTCACTGACAAAAGGTCACTAGTTGACATATTTCTTGTAGTGAGGTCCCGACGCCTCGCTCCTGCGGCATGGAAGTCTCGATGAGAGCGCGCACCTCCAGGCTTGCAGGTCTCAGCTCTTCACCCCTATGTCGTGGAGGCAGGAGCAGATCAAGACCATAGGCAATATCTCCAGGACCTCTTCAAGCGCAAGGTGAGCCATCCAGAGGGAGAGAACAGCGCACTCGTCGGCAACCTCTCCTGGCGCTCCGACGAAGAAGCACGATGTCGGTGTCATGGTGGAACGACGGCAACATCTCCAGCCTCTCCGGCGCGCCCGCGCGGGCAACTCGCCGGGGAAGCCAAGGTGCTTTCTACCAGCTCCGTGGCCGCGCCGTAGGTACGGGTGCCGCGGCACACCGCGCCGCTTGACGTCGAACCAAGGAGAGGGGAGCGCGCTTTTCTTGTCTGCAGTGCCCCGCCAGCCAGACCAGAGGGGCCGGCGCCGCCGACCTTGTCGACAACTGTGGAAGATGAGGCAGCGATGCCCTGCTTTGGATTGTGGGCGGGTCCGGTTGCCTAGCAGTCCGCCGAGGGACCCTTGGGGCCGCCGCCTTCATCAGCAATGGCGGCCTTGTTACCGCCGCCATGCCCGTCGCTCTGAATGGTCGCTGCCATGGGATGTGTCCTTCTACACCAACAAACTACCAAGATGAAGATGCAAGACTTGGGGGAAGGGAGAGGCGCTCTGGTGTCTCCCTCCTCCCCCATCGCTCCCTTTTTATACTACCGGAGCGGTAGGAGGGGAGTTAATGGAGAAGAAACGCCGGCGTCCACTCATCTCCCAACCACCGGCGCCATAAGTGTAGTGGGGCCACCCGCCCCCAGGATTCGCCTGCACCCACGGCACGCCTCATCGTATCCCGTCGTCACGGCCTCTTCATTGGCATGACACGCAAGAGATAAATGCTGACCGCCAGGATTCCCGCTGACAAAGCGGAAGCCGAGCGGACGGCACGCCAGGCCTTGCATGCCTTTCTATGCGGCTCTGCTTCACATGTTTTTCTTGCTAACGCACCACCGCTGGCTTCACGTCCTCTACAGTTTTTCCTGCGTATCACGTGAGCGGGGGCTAGGACACGCTGCCTATGCCGGGCCTGACCCACAAGCATAAGCCCAAGTACGACAATGAGCTCTACCTCGCGGGCCAGTCCCCGTGCACGGCACCTCCCCGTGAAACTTGGCACTTGTCTCTCCTCGCGCGGCACCCAGGCTCAAACTAACGAGTCGTGCGTGCCCAGCCGGTGTGAAAAGTTTTTGCCCTATGCCTCGTCGCAATGCAGGATCACCAGGGAAGGCCAAGCGAGGCCTCACGCGGACAGGCCTCCCGAAGGAGCATCGGAAAATCCCACCACGCGGCCTCGGGAAGCCCTCAGCCGCGAAAAAACAGCTAAGTCAAAACGACTTCTCGTTACCTCGCCACCCACCGTCCTCCGTTCAGATTCTGGAACGCCGCGGGGACCTTTTCTTGAAAATCCCATGAACCACGTTTGCGCGTCAAAGGGGAGCAACCGAGTATCGCACTCGGGGATCTTACTAACCTATTGTCACAACACTCGCCATCTTCCGTGCCGGCCACGAGCGGTGACTGGTGTCTGTGGACTACGGATTGGGACCTAAGACGCAGAACAATCACATGGCATATGGAGAAAGAAGGAAAAGGCCCTCGCGAGGAACTAGAAGATCACAAAATACTGCAATAAGCAAACATGCGCATATACTTGCAAGTGACAAAATATTTCATTACAACAAAATGATCATGCAGATACAAGAGGATGGCCTCAGGGGTCTACTCCTCCGCAGCATCATGAGCCTCGTCCTCCGCGTCCCCTCCCGAGGGTCCGGCGCCCCCATCAGCGCCAGGACCGCGCTGGAAGCGGTCGCAAAGGACGCCCACAAGCTCGTCCACCTCCTCCTTCAAGGCCATCGTGCACTCCTCGTCGTCGGCCTGTGCTGGCTCCAGGACCGTGTTGAAGCAAAGGCCCGCTTGGTTGAGCGCACCAGAGTTGTGGAGCAGGCAAAGGTTGGTGAAGATCAGCTTGCCTGCCTGGGTGAGCAGGTCACAGCACTCACTCTCCACGACCGCGTCCACCTCGCCGACCACCTTCTCCAAGTACTCCACCAGGCTGAGGTAGAAGAAGACGTGGCTCGCAGCCGCCTTGGGCTGGAACGCGCCGTGGAGACCAAGGTTCTCCCCACTAAGGCGTGAATAAACCCGCTGGGCACGCTTGACGAGCTCCAGCATCATAGCCCGCCGCTCCCTACCTAGGGTGGCGGAGGTCTCCCTCTCCAGCTTGAGCTTCTCCACCTGCTTCAGGAGGGGCTCGATCTGCTGAAGCGTGTCGTCGCGCTCCTTGCGCACCTGCTCCAGCTCCGCCAGTGCCAGGTTGCGCTCCTCCCGCAGGGCGTCGGCCTCCTCGCGGGCGGAGTTGCACTCCCCACGAAGCCTCTGGGCCTCCTTCTTCGCGAGGTCCAGCTCCTTCTTCAGCTCGTGGACCTTGTCCGCCTGGCGCGCCTCCTGCGCCCGGATCTTCTGATTGTGGGCGTCGCGCTCCTGGGCGTGGATGTCCTTGGCCTTCTGGGCGAACTCCTCATCCATGGCATCCCGTTACTTGACGTGGCGCGCGTCCGCCTCAGCATGGAGGTTACTCTCCCTCCGGTCAAGAGCCTCCTGACGGGAGACCAGGACTTCCTTGAGTTGCTCCAGATGAGCCATCTCCGTGTGCTGCTCCGCAGTGGTGCGTGTAAGCTCGCGCTCACGCAGCGCGAGCTCCGTCTCTACGTCCGCAGCGGCCTGGAGGCGTGCCTCCGCCTCCACCTCTTTTGATGACGTGGCCTGCAGGGCGGCCTCCGTCACCGTGTGCCACCATCCCTCCTCGTCTGCAGTGCGCGCCTCCTGGACCTCGCACCGCGACGCTGCAAGGAGCCGACACTCTACCTCATGCGCGGCACGCTCTGCTGCGAGGCGCCGGTGCTCGGCCTCAAGATCGGCAAGCCCCGCTGCAAGGCTCCCACCGAGCCTGTCGATGGCGTGGTGGGCGCGCGCCAGCAAGCTACTGTTCGGATGGCTTGCTGCCAGTGCGCTCCCAGAAACCACGATGTCCCAGCTCGTCACAGCGGGCAGGTCAGGAAGCTCCCCCGTTGCCGAGAGCTCGCCCCGGACCAGGGGTGAGCTGTCCGCTCCTGCGACGCTTCCTTCAGGCGCTGCCTCAGGAGGGACGATGACCTGGGCCTCAGTAGACGGCCCTAGGTCGGTCCCCTCCTCAGCCGTGCCCGCCGTGCTCACCACGGGGGTCCCCTCCGCGGCAGTGTCCGCTGCCGCCCCCGCCACAGTTGTGGATCCCGCCAACTCCGTCGCCACGCCCCTGTCCGCGGCCGCCCGGGCCTCCGGAAACAGTCTCCGGGCAGTGGACGGCGCGTGGCGACTGCGTCGCTCCCCGACACCTTCGCTGGCATAGGCCTACAAGAGACTTTGGGCATCAAGACAAGGATCGACGTGAAGAAAACAAAGGAAAGTTGCGGGTTTCTTCGTGCGGAGCTTACGGGCTGACGAACAGCCACGGCCTCTTCATTGCCCCGATCCGCGGGGTTGTACCACCTGGGATGGAGGACCCCGCCTCCACCGCCTCCTCCGAGCGGTGCCTTCGCGAGGACGTCGCCTCGCTGTCGTCGCCACCGTCGGCCCCTCCATGTACCTCGTCAGAGTACACGGCGCGCCTCCTTAGCCGCGCCTCCAGAGGCACCGTCTCCTCCTGGGCGTCGGAATTCTCGAGCGGGCTGTAGGCGACAAGCGGCCCAGGGGAAGGCGCCCTCCCATCGTCATTGCCATAAAGAACGACCACCTCACGGGCGGCCCCCCGCCTGGGGCGGCTCGTCCTCAGCATCGTCGTCCCCGACCGTCGTGTCCGCCTCGGCCTCCTCCTGAGGCAGCACGACGCCCACCAGGCCCCGCACATAGAAGGTCGGCATCTCTTTCCGGATTTGGTCCCGCAAGCCTTTCTTCCTATTGTACAGCGGGCGGATTTCCTCGGCGGGCTTCCCAACGCCCTCTCCTCTGAAGAGCGCGCGAGTAGTGGCGTCGACCGCCGCGACGTTAAGCCTGCAGCTCGACAGCCGGATGTCGTCCGATGAGCTGGTCAGCGTCCACATCGGCCTTGAGTGCTCCTATAGTGGTGCCACTCTTTGCCGCAGGAACTCCGCCACCACCATCTGCCCCGTGAGGCCCTTCTACTTCATTAGAGCGACTCACTCCATGAGGGGCCGCGTCACCTCACCCCCGCGCAGGCGAGAGCTGCTCCACGCCGCCGGGACTTTCTTCGGCCGCTCGATGGGGAACTCAAGCAGCGCCTCGTCGACCCGACCGACGTCCACGTACACCCAGTCGCGGCGGAAGTCCTCCGGCCTCCTGGTCACCGCCATGGAGATTATGTCTCCCGACACCGTGGGCTCCAGGCGGAAGGAGATGCAGCCGGTGATGTCTAGTGAGCTCATCCGTAGACCGTAGGAGTGGAGGAAGAAGGCCATGGACGGCTCTACGCCAAGGAAAGCCTCGCAGAGATACGCGAAGGTGGAGAGAATGGTGATCGAGACCGGATGGAGATGAAGGAGGTGAATCCGGTAATGTCGCAGGATCTCCAGAAGGAAGGCGGAGAAAGGCGGGATCAGACCTGCCATCAACGCGTGGGTGAAAACGGGCTGCAGCACCCCGCCGCGCCGCTGCGCTTCGTCGGACCCGGCTTTAACCTCTGTCGCGCCGTGTTCGTTGAAGGCGTCAGCGACAAGGCCGCGGACTTTAGCGAGGGCCTCCTCGCTACGGATGCGCGAGACCCCGAGCGCCACGGGCATGTACGCCTCCATCTCCTCCACCACGTTCTTGCCTCGACTTGCGGAGGACCTGGTGGGAGACATGGCGGCAGGAAGAAGCTTTGAAGGAAGAACTTGAGGTCGCAAGGGAGAAGAGAGGTGGCTGGTGCTCAGGTGAAGACTCAGAGGTGCGGAAGATGAGGACCTACTCGGTTCTCCCCTCTTTATAAGCAAGGATGGGACAGTTACAGTGCCACAACGAAGAGATCGTGGGAGCGTGGAGTGGAAGGATCGGACGCATGGCACAGTCGTGCCTGACAGCCTTTAGGTTCCCCGCCTCTTCACCTCCGCCGCCTCGTCTTCATCATCCAGACTCCGCCTCCTCGACTCCAGCGGCGGACGTGCTCGGGCCGTGGGCCTGGGGGCTACTGTTGGGGACTATGGAAACCAGGGTCCCCTGTCCCAACTGTCAACGGCCCGAATGCTTCACGCCATTACGAAGATCCAGCAAGCACCTCGTGAGGGACCCCGCTCCCTCACGGATCAAGACCGAAGGACCACGCCAAGCCCGCCTCGCGAGGCGTCCGAATGAAGACCCCACTGCGGCTGCCCCGCGGAGGGAAGAGATGACGCCAAAAGTGTGCAGCAGGGCCGTGCCAGGGCAGTCTGCCCATTTTGGATGATTAAAGACTGGGGCGGTGCGAGACCAGACGAAGGACGAGAGGACACTTCCCTCTTTGGTGCTTAAAGCTTCCGTTGAGGGACCCACTATGTCAGCGAGCCACGCACCCTCCTTTGTCTTCTTTTGGCCAATTGTGGTTGCACTTCCCGCCAAGAGGAAGAGGCCCAGGTCACTATAAAAGGCCGTCCACTGCCTCCATTGTAAGGGGTTCCAAGTTCGAGAGGTCGGATGGTCAAGGTTCGGAACTCCAACAATCAACACCCATGATATAACCAGACAAGTAGGAGTAGGGTTTTACACCGCGACAGTGGCCTGAACCTTGGTAAACCTTGTGTGTGTTCTTGCTTTGCTCGCTCCGGCTCTCGTAGAGATTTCATTGGTAGACAAGCTTTCAACCCAGTGGAAGAACACAGGTCCATCGGAACCCACAAATCCGACAGTTGTCATAGAATAAACACAATATATTTTCTGTTTCGTACCTTTGCAGTGTAGGTTAGTAGCTCAGTACCAGAAGGGTAAGAGGCATAATACAGATTGGCCCTCTAAATACCAGCCCTTGCCCTACAGTAAACTCAGGGAGAGAAGAATATTGGCAGGTAAGATCAATAAGTGGAAACATTTTGCAAATATGGAAAAAAGGGTAATTCAGCAGTAACATACGTATTGCTTGTGTAAGCATAGGTAAG
This sequence comes from Puccinellia tenuiflora, assembly GCA_012064385.1. Lineage (NCBI taxonomy): Eukaryota > Viridiplantae > Streptophyta > Magnoliopsida > Poales > Poaceae > Puccinellia > Puccinellia tenuiflora. The sequence goes on along the minus strand of QRDG01000389.1, from coordinate 29,148 downwards.
GAGGGTGGTGAAGGAACAGAATCCAGCATAAGACGCCAAGCGCCTAAGCTTCTGAATCTTTAAGATCTCCTTGCACTGATATAAAATATCCATCTCAAAGCAGCTTGACACTGAATCAAGTGGAGACGAACACAGTTTAACAGTCAGCACTGCTGCAGCCACAGAATCAGAACTGATGCAGCCATCAGCAAACAAAACATTATCCTATATTGCTTCTGGATATTACAAAAATTCATAGGTGATTGCTGATGCCACTAACATACCCAGCTGCCATAGACGCTAAAAGGGAAAGGAAACACTTGTTAATCTACATAGGCTTGCCAGATTAAACAAGTAATTACACTGAAACTTCTACCAATCTATGTAGGCATGAACAAAATACCTGGAGATAGAGGGAGGATGCCTAAATTTTAATTACACGAAAACATCACATGCTTTGAGGCACTACTGCATTGGTTGAAACAGTTACATTTCCAGGTTTCACAATTTCTACAACCAACTTGTTTGGGACTGAAAGGCTTTGTTGTTGTTGTTGTTGTTGTTGTTATGTAGGATTGGCCCCAAATATGGCAAGGTTGGAATTATCGCCCATTTTCCTGGAGCCCCATGGCTAGAGGTTTTGGATAGAGGATTTATAGGAAGTTCGGTTAGTGGTTTGGTTTTCTTGCATTTCCTTGTTCTCTGGTTTTGAACACGCTGAAATCCATCACTGATCTAAACGGATTGGCAACTGGGTTGACGGTTTGAAAACTAAAACCAAAAGGGGATTCAAATGGAACTCACGGTGCTTGGGCGCGGCACTCCAGCTTGAATATGAGGCTCTCGGGACTGCTGGATTGCTGTGCCTGCCCCACTGCCACGGGCACGCGGTCGCTTGCTACCGAAGACTAGAGGACCTGACGCAAACCGCCGGCCGCCAAGAGATTACGATGACACCACGAGCCCGTGGGATCACCGTCACCACACACGAGAAGCGAGGCGCGTTGTGCCGGCCGCACCTCGCCGTTGGTCGTTGCCGCTTGGGGCCCAAGCGTCAGGAAGGTTAGGGATTTAGGGAGCATCCAAGTTTTTCCCCGAGTGTGGCCGATCAATTTGGGCTATATGGGCCAGCGCATTTTATTTTCAGGGGACAATTTCTTTTCTTTCGCCACTCTAGATCTCAAGACACATTTTATTTCTTGTTTCAGACAAGGATCTTAAGACACTGTTTTAGACTAGTCTTTAATAGTGGCCATCAGGCCTAGATTTAGTGGGCCAGCCCAAAGCACGATAAAAATCTCAACCCGATGCACGACCCGGCACTAAATCGGGGCGGGCTAGGCACGAAGCCCATGATGTGCAGGTTTTTTTTTAAATGAGGCATGTGGGTCGGCCTTGGCACGACCCGAATAAAAGATGGGCACGAGCACGAGCAAGACGGCCCCGACACGACACAGGTGGGGCATGGAGCACGGGGCTCGGGATCATCCCTTGCATGGAACAATGCACATGTCGGCACAAGGGGGTGATGCATGTAAAATGCATACATGAACTTTGCACTATAATACTTATATTTCATTCATATTTGCATCATATAAGGGGTATATTACTGTTATTTAATGATTTTTGGTAATTAATAATGATTTCCCCTTTTTATGGAATTAATCCTGCGCAGGCAGAAAACCCCTATTTCTTTCCCTATTTGTTTCAGGGCCTTAATGACGTCATAATGAGCTATAAATTTACGGGGATCATTATTTTGGAAGGAGGAAAACCTAGGAGCAAAAGAAGCAGGCGAACGGAGGCCGGAGGGGCAAAAGGGGGTGCCCCACGCGGCTACAGTACCAGGCCGCATGGGCCCACCTATTTCAGCCCTCGTGGCCCCGTTTGCGTCGATCCTTCGCCCAGAAGCTTCCTCGTGACCTAAAAACGCCTATATAAAGAGCCCCCCGACGTTCTTCGACGAGGGAGCCGCAACACGAGAGAAACAAGAAACATAGACCAGGAGGCTGCAGATTGGAGGGGGAATTACCTTTGTGGTGGATCTTTCTATGAGTTAATATATGTTGAGATTGCAATGTTTATTTCAGTTATGAAAGTAGATGCATATTATGTACCCCGTTCTTGTATCCTTGTTTTGATCAAGCTTGTTTATGAGAGCGTGTGTGGGGGAACGTGTGCATTAGTTGGAGTAACGGGGGTGGTGATGTGATAAGCTGACAACTTAATATCATGATCCATTGGGTGTTTACCTTACTTTGTTGCCTCACTAGGGATAAACCAAAATACCATGTTGCAAGGTGTGAGGAGTGACAAGCCTCTACCTAAGACTAGATCCAACATGTGTTTATTTTCACTTCATGTCATTAATCTTAAAGCTATACTCTGAGTCATCTTAATTACTGAGGTGCTATGATTTAGTTCACATCTTGGTGGAGTATAAGTGAGACTAATAATCAAAAGGTCTCTATGTTAGGACGTGATGCCCATATAATTAGTAACATGTCATTAAACTTGATTGTAATCTCATATGTTAATCCTATGTCTACTTATTTGCCACACTATATTAAAGAGAGAGTGCATTTCTGAAACCATGAACCCCGGTCCATTTTTAATCATAAGAAACAACTTTCCAACCAGTTTTAAGCATCATCTACATTCAGCCATTTTAAAATCAGAAAATACAAAAACACTTTTACTTCTTGCATTCACATATAAAAACCCCAAAAATATCATCCATCATCATTACTACCACCCTTCCATATTTACTTACCACCATTGCATATTTATTTACTGTTTTGCATCCATTATTATCTTAATATCATTCTCACACCTTGTCCTTGACAACCACTTGGTGAGGTTGAGGGAACAAAGCAATCTACTTTGTTTGCAGGAAATCTAGAGAAGGACAAGAAGATAAAATCCCCACTACTGATTCCCCGAGAGTTCGATATTAAACCCTCGAGTCACCCTCTTGGGGAAAAAGCTTCCACTTCTACATACTCTGCACTTGGAGGCTCAACCTATCCCTAATATATTATCTTCCTTTCAGGGTATCAAGAGTACTTGTTGGCATAGTTGAGGGAGAGGATAACGCACTAATGATACATAAGAAGATTCTCCCATCAACTCCGACATCAGGGGGCATGGGGCACGATGTACCGGGAGCGGTCCGCAGGAGAAAATATTTTATCATTTGCCACAGTTTTCTCAAATACTCGTATCTCAGGTCCCCAATTATCAACTATAAGGAAGACTCCGACAATGAATTCAACATATTGAACTGGTTGAGAAGAGAAGAGCATGTCTCGCACCTGATATGGTGAGCATACTAATGGCCCTGAAAGATGGGGAACTAGCCAAACATAGAAATCAACACACTCCGATGGGCCAAAAACTGACAATCGCATTTCAAAATGTTTATCTATATGAGGTTCTAGAAAAATATTTGAAATTTATAATTTTTCCTTTTTATAATTTTATTTTCATTTGGAGCAAGCTTTGTACTCTTTCTTAACTAGGGTTTACGGGAGTTTACCTAGAAGTTTTAGTGAGGGGGGCTTCATAAAGCTCCATATTTACCCCCACATGAAACTTGGCCTCTTAATATTTGTTTTATTCTTATGTATTTTTTCTCAAAAAACGAATAAGTGGGCCTAAGTAATCTGAACTCGACATCCGCAACAAAGTTGACAATTTCATATGGAGTCTCGTCACCGTGTATGGGCCTGCCCAGGAGGACCACAAGGCTGCTTTTCTTAGGGAATTGGTTAACCTAGCAAAAGATAACCCTCACCCCATAATCATTGGGGGGACTTCAATTTGCTACGATTCCCATTCGAGACAAGTAAGGGGCCGGTTCGACAATCATTGGCCTTTTTTGTTCAACGCAGTCATCGACAGCTTGGATTTAAGGGAGGTTTCAATGATTGGGAGGCATTTTACTTGGGAAAATAGTCCGCCGAAACCTACATATGAGAAGCTAGACCGTGCACTAATGGATACCGATTGGAAATCTAAATTTCCCTTGGTATCGGTACGAGCTCTAGAGCGTATTGAGGATTTGTCAGACCATGCTCCCATCTTGTTGACTACTGGTTTGCCTAGGCCACCATGTACTTGTCGGTTCAAGTTTGAACATGGATGGCTACATCGTGAGGGCTTCCAGGAAATGGTCAAAAGGATTTGGGAAAGACCTACTGCTAGTGATACTCCAATTCATAGGTGGAATAACAAAATACGTGCTCTACATAACTACCTCGTTGGTTGGGCCCGTCACACAACAGGTTTACTTAAAAAAGAATAGCAGCGGCTATCATCAATTATCGATGACCTCGAGGGTTTAGTAGAATTTCGTCCTCTTTCCATGCAAGAAATTGAGCTCAAAAGCCAATCAAATGCACTGACAGCACGACTTCTGCGTGAGGATGAGCTTACGTGGTATCAACGTTCCAAAGCACAATTCATTCTGGAAGAGGATTCGAATACGCGATAGTTCCATAGTGTTGCCAACGGAAGACACAGGAAGAAACGCATATATTCTCTGGTACAGGTTGAGGGAACAGTTGAAGGCCATGAACAACTAAAGTCATACATTACTAATTATTACAAAGGTTTGTTTGGAGCTCCTGAGGAAGGAAACTTCACTTTGGATAAGTCCCGAACAGATGATATTCCCTAGGTTTTAGATGAGAAAAATAGCTTGCTCGCTGCACCTTATTCCAAGGAAGAGGTGAGAAAGGTGGTTTTCCAAATGGAACACAACAAAGCTCCTGGTCCTAATGGCTTCCCGGTTGAGTTCTATCAGAACTTCTGGGATATTATTTAGACGGATCTTCTACATTTGTTCAGTTGCCTTCATAGCGGACAAATGGAGTTGTTCCGTCCAAATTTTGGTGAAATAATTTTATTACCTAAGGTTAATAAAGCAGAAGGGATCCAACAATATAGACCCATTTGCCTTCTTAATATTAGTTTTAAAATTTTCACCAAAGTTGCTACGATAAGGCAGAACACTTTGTTCGGTCATGTGGTTCGTCCTTCTTAGTCTGCCTTTATGCAAAGGTGGAACATCCTTGCTGGGGTGGTTATCCTACACGAAACAGTCCACGAACTTCATAGGAAAAAGTTAAATGGGATTATTTTAAAACTTGATTTCGAGAAAGCTTATGATAAGGTTAAGTGGTCCTTCCTTCAGCAGACCCTCAGAATGAAATGTTTTTCTGCTGAGTGGCACGCTTTAATCCATAGCTTCATTTCAGGAGGAAGTGTAGCCATTAAAGTCAATGATGACATAGACAAATACTTTCAGACCAAAAAGGGCTTAGACAAGGTGATCCCTTATCGCCAATGCTATTTAATATAGTGGATGATATGTTCGCCGTTATGATTGAACCTGCTAAGTCTGACGAGCAAATTGATGGTGTGATTCCTCATCTTGTTGATGGAGGTTTGTCCATTCTTCAATACGCTGGCGATACAATTCTGTTTATGGAACATGACATCGAAAAGGCTAGGAACCTGAAGTTAATAATGTCAGCGTTCGAGCATTTATCGGGTCTAAAGATAAACTTCCATAAGAGCAATTTTTTTTGTTTTGGCGAGGCTCACTGTATGTCGAGCTTTTTGGCTGCGGACAAGGCTAGTTTCCTATCAAGTATTTGGGTATTCTGATTTATTACCGGAGACTTACAAATGCTGAATGGAAAATGATGGAGGAGCGACTACAGGCTAGACTAAATAGTTGGAACGGCAAATTACTATCTGTAGGAGGAAGATTGGTACTAATTAATTCAGTACTAAGCAATATGGTACTGTGTATGATATCTTTCTACCAACTTCCAAAAGGAGTCTTGAAAAAAACTGGATTATTTCAGATCGAGATTCTTTTGGCAAGGGGATAGTGAGAAGAGAAAGTATCGTCTGGCTAAATGGAGTGTGGTTTGCCGACCCAAGGACCAAGGAGGACTAGGTATTCATGACCTAGCGGTCAAAAACGGGGCCCTCCTTGGCAAGTGGATTTTCAAGCTCCTGATTGAACAAGGGGTTTGGCAAACCCCCTTAGAAGAAAAGATGTGGGCTCACAGGCGTTGTCCCAGGTGTACTGGAAACCGGGTGACTTCCACTTGGGTCTTTCTTGTTGGAGATATGCCCTAGAGGCAATTAATAAAGAGTTTTATTGTCATATCTCAAAGTGTTCATAATAAGTTTTATGTCATGCTATAATTGTATTAAGCGGAAACATTAATACACGTGTGACGTAGAACAAACAGGTCCCTAGTAGCCTCTACATGACTAGTCCATTGGTCAACTGATGGTCAAGGTTTCCTGATCATGGGCATTTATGTCAATTGACAATGAATTTGTGTCATTGGAGAATGACATGATGGACATCTACCCAAAGTAAGTTAGCGCAATAAGATCTGTCACGAATACTGGCATTGCGATAACTTAAATTGAAACGTAGTAGTAACTAAATCCTTAGACCGTGAGATCATATTTAATCACTGTTCTGGAAGGAGGCCTTGACTGCATCAACCGTCACACCGTAACAGAGTGATCATAAAGGAGTCTATCAGGTTTTCTAAAGGAATACGTTGAGGCATATGCATCAAGAGCGGGATTTGTCCATCCACGTGATGGACAGATATCAGTGGGCCCACTCGGTGATATTACATCAAAGTCTTGCAAGCATGTGACTAGGTCACGGAGATGTAATATCACGGAGACGAGTAAATGAGTTTGTCGAGTAACGGGATAGGATCTCAGACAAACTTGATATCATGTGACAAAAGGATTTGGTGAACAACGATAAGGTTCAAGCGACAAAGAACTTCGTGGAACGCACAGGGGCCATCATGGGTTTCCAGATCCCGCTGTTGGTCATTGATCGGAGAGGAGTCTCGATCATGTCTGGAGTGATCCCGAACCGAGGGGTGGCACACTTAAGGGTAGACAACGCTTAGGAATAGCTTTGGCACCGAAGAAATTAGAGAGACCAATTCCGGAATCGTTCCGAGATTTATCGGATGGAGATCGAAGGTTCCGAAGGAGTGTCGGAATTAAGGGAGAAGTATCCGATGGAGATCAGAGGGCAACGAAAGGAGTTTCGATGCAAGAAATATTAGATAATATGTATTTAATATTAATTAAAGTAATTAATAATTAAATAATACTTAATTTAATATTTAAAAGGGCAGCCCACCTAAATGGGCCTCACCCGAAAGGGGAGGCCCAAGTGGGGGCCGCGCCACAAGGTGGGGCCGGCCGGCCTGGACCAAGTGGGGGCGCCCCACATGGGGCCCACTATGGGGCCGGCGGCTGCCCCTTGGCCGGCCAAAGCCATGTGGGGTTTAGTCCCACATGGCTAAGCCAAGGGGGTTGGCCTCCCCCTCCTCCTATATAAGGAGGTGCCCCCCTCTACCTTTGAGGCCATCCCAATCTCTCTCTTGTGTGTGGTCTAGGAATATTGGAGCTGCATATTTTAGAGGAGTCTCTCTACTAATCCACCGCCGTGATTTTGGTGCTTCGGTCGAGCTCTTCATCTTCCGCTGCTGCCGCTGGACCAGAGCCGGGGGATCGTCGCTACACCGTACATGTGTAGAAATTCGGAGGCGCTGCTCTCTGTAGCGCTCGTCGCCGGTACGACTCCACGACCCTGAGGTCGGCGTCGTATGTCTTCATCGACAATGTTCTAGGAACGTAACGCTTTCGTTCTTCAAGAGGTATGAACGCCGGATCCCTCCGTTACTTATGTCTACCTAGAGATAGATCTTGGCTAGTTTATCGTTCGCGTTGCTAGGAATTTTTTTTTTCTACACACGAACCCTTTCAGTGGTATCAGAGCCGATCTATGCGTAGATATAGAGTACGGATTAGAACACATAGAAATATGTGGGCTCTCGATCATATAATTGTTACCCTCTCACATGCATTTGTTCATACTATTGAATTGCTTGATGAAGCGGCCCGAACCGACCTTACTGATCAAATTATTATTTGACCTTTGAATACCTGTTGTTTTCCTCGTTTTTTCCATGACAGTTGGCATACTGAAAGTTACAAATGGTGCAATAAGCTGCATTTCATGCATTTTGCCCCATTCTTTGTGGACAGGTGCGACCAGGCGCCAAAAGGGCTCGTTTCCAACATTAAAGAAGATAGGAGGTGCCAAGTGATCATAACCAAAGGACCTTCTTGCCAAGGAATCCAAGAAGTTGGAGGGGAAAAAGGAAAAAGACGTCAACCACTCCCACTGCTCCAATCAGAGAAAGGAAGAAGAGACGGGAGGGAGGATAAGAGCAAGTCTAACAGACCCCCTAAATAGCCGGCACCCTGTATTTTTCCGGCGAGATACGGGGCGAGGGCCAAAAAGGCCGCCTAACAGGCCCCGTATCAGGCCTGGCCCGTATCAGAAAAATACAAGGCACGTCAAATCGACCCCGCCGCCCCCTACAAATACAGGGTGCAGGTGCGAGTGAGGGTCCAAACCCCCACTCGCAAACCTAGCTCCGCCGTGCACCGCCACCCTCTCCGGCAAGCAATTAGTGCACGCTCGCTCCACCATTTCCACTCGCGCCGCCATGAGCAGCTCGCACCGCCATTCCCGTTCGCATGCCGGAGGATCGAGAGGCAGTGGTGGCGGGAGGCGCTCCCGCGAGCCGGAGGATGCGGAGGCGGCTGCAGTTCTCCCGCTCCGTCGGCGGGAAGCGCTGGGCCGCCAAGAAGTACTGGGGCTGGGAGGGCGTCGCGGCGGTGCCGGCGAAGCTGGTGGACTACTCGCCAGGTGGCCGGTACTACCGCGCGTAGCCACCCATGCCGCGCATGCCGGAGTCGTTCGCACGGGAGTGGGCGGCACGCGGAGGAGGAGCGTTCAGCCGCGTGCTCTTCGCGGGCGAGGGGAGCTCGAGCAGAGGAGGAGCGGCGCCGACCGGCGAGGATGAGGAGGAGGAGGAGGAGGACCCCGACTTCTTGGAGGCCGTGGCCGCGTCCAAAGCGGACTACGCCGACAAGCAGGAGGCGGAGCGGCAGGACGAGGCGCACGCCATCGCCCTCGTGGAGGAGTTCAAGGCGCGGGAGGCGGTGCTCACCTTCGGTGGGGTGACCATCCTCGACAACTAGGTGGCGGTGGAAGGACATCGACTAGGCGGCAGCGGTGGCGGCAGTGTATAGTTCGTAGGCAGTGTATAGTTCGTAGAAGTCGCGATCAGTAGTATGATCGCGCAATTTTGTATGCTGATGATGAACATCTATGAATGAAATGGTAGAATTTCTCCCGCGTTTAATCAATTTTAAAAATACGGGGTGAATTACAGGGTCTGCTAAATGGAACTCTGAAATCGCAGCAAAAAAAATGTTCTACAGGGCCCTGTATTCGCTCGATACGGGGCGAGCGAATACAGGGTCTGTTACACATGCTCTAAGAAGGAGCAGGTGAGGCTCACGCTGGGGGAGAGAAGAACAGTGAAGAGAAGAACAGAGAGGAGAGGACCATGATCAGAACCAAGAGGAGATGATGGGGAGGCCTCATTCCTTCTCTCCGATGGGATCGTCAGCAAGCACCCTGTCATCGACTTGAACTACGCCACCACCAGTTCGAGCCCTCACGCGTAGCCCCGCAAGCAACAGCCTGTGAATATCACATCTCCCCTTTAACTCCTTGCTTCTGTGCTTTGGTCTCGTATGCTATAAGATCCGTCACAATTCTTGCTTGTAACTAGTTGCTGATGTGCACACAATTCTAGCCTGAACCCTATTGTTGTAATCATCTGAAGCTTAGATCCCTTGCTTGTAACCTGTTCGATGATATTCCTAGACATGTGTAGCAATTTCCTAGCAGTTTCTTTCTGATTCCCTCCTTGCTGTCCCCTGTAACCGGAACCTCATGCTACGTTGTTGATCGATCGTCCTGTCAGACCCCAGCCTATATGCTCAAATCGCTCTTTCTGAACCTTGGTAACCTGAAGTTTACTCTGCGCTGTAGTTGGATTTGGTTCTCTGTCTTGTCACTTGTTTGCTTGAATTACTTGCCTGGATGTGTGTTTGATAGCAACCTCTACTAGCACCTAGTTCTTTTTGTCTTCAGTAGATACTAGTAGAACAAATTCCTGCAATTTTCGTTGGTGGAACTGTAGTATACGAGAAATCTTTGATAGCTTGATCCATGTGGAAAGAACGACAGAAACCCCTCTATCTTGCTTCGATCAATTTGGTGTCGTTGTGATGTAGGGCTAGGCCCGATCTTCACGGATTTGGGTGGAAAAGGGGATGAACACGAAGAACACGGAGGGGTAGCGAGGGAGATTCGTGGGCAAAACACAAGGATAACTAGCAAATCCTGCTGAGAACTCCACCCAACAACAAACCCTCAAAAGGTAGCCTTTGGATCGAAGAATCAAAGCCAAACTTACTCTTGTTGAAACCGATTGCTCTTATCGGCCGGTCCACCGATCCAATAGAATCACCGCAGTGAAAGATTGGTTTGCACTACTAGAGACACCTCAGTGAAAGAGTAGCAACAACAAGATCCATCCTCAACGAGGAACCCTAGCTACGAGGGAGGAGGAGCATAGCTCACACAAGTCTCAAATTCAGTCTGACCCTAGAATGGGGAAAGGGGAAAGCTATTTATAGTCTTAGTACAAAACAGGGCAGGAAGGTGGGGAACCGGCCTAGGGGCCGGCCTTGGACGGCCTGGAGGCCGGATGGCTCTGGTGGGGAACCGGCCTGGGGCCCGGCCTAGGCCGGCTGGGAGGCCGGCCGGCTCAGGAGGGTGACCGGCCTGGAGACCGGCCTAGGCCGGCCGGGAGGCCGGCTGGGAGGCCGGCACGGGGGCCGGCAGCGTCGGGGTGTGGCCCGGCCTGGGGGCCGGCAGGGAGGCCGGCGGCCTCGGGTTGGAGCCCGGCCAGCCTGGCTTTTGCCCCCTTCTTCCTCTCCTTGTCCATGACGCTTCCTTCGCCTCATCCACGCGTATGCCTTAGTTGATTGGAGTCCATGGAGTTCGTTGCCACCCTTTGGAGTCCTTGGTGGCTTGCTTGACATGGTGTTGTCGTTGGGTTGGCCTACATCATCTCCCCCTCCTTCGAAAAGCGTCGTCCTCGACGGTAGCACGTCCTCATCATGTGAAGGAGATAGATGGCTTGACGTTGACGTAGTAATCACCATGTAGGTTTTCTTGACGCCAAATGTATGGCCGCTCTTCAATGTTCTTTCGCCTTGCATTGAACCTAGAGAGCTCACAAAGAAGACGAAACAACACTCAAAGAGTAGCAGCCAATTCTTGAAGTTCATGACATAGGCACTTAAGTAGAAGGAAGTCACCTTAGGAAGACGCCAACATTCCGTTGATGCGCAATGTAGTGCCATGAAGTTGTGGGTGGCGATCCACTCATTTGTACCTACACACAACAAAGACCAAGCAAAACATTTGTGTGCATGATATAGGAGCATATCATTGATGACATTTCCTAGGTTAATCGTAGCACCGTTAGCACAACACACGTGCATTGGAGTCAAAGCAAAGGCGAGTTCAATGTGCAAGCAATTCCTCGGGACATCCTCACGATGTGAAAGCACAAAATCTCCAAGAAGGTATGAGAATGCGAGGATAGTTATCTCAATTGGAGCCAAATGATGTCCATTGTATTCCAAACATCGGGAAGATACCTTTGGCAACGGAGGGAAGAGTGGTGAAAACACAAGGTGGAAAATGCTCTCATCAAAATCATGGGTGCTAACAAAACATAGGAAAGAGCAAGTTGTCAACAATGTTGTTGCAACACAGAAATCATGTAGATGAAAGATCATTGAAACATGCATTTCACGAGGGGAAGCAAAGCCATCCACATATTTGTAAAAAAACCAAAAGAAAGAGCAAGTGTGCAAGTTGTTTGATGCAAAACGTTGGAAAGGTAATAGATTCGGGGTCGAAGCAAAGCTGTCATTTATGATGCTTGCCAAAGCTCGTTTGGTCAACTCATGTTGAATGGAAGTGGACACTAGCAAGCGGGTACCATTACACATGAAATTCCATAAAAAGAAAATATGTGCATGGTATATGTACACATCATCCATCAAGATGCGTCTCTTCGTTTGCACATGACCAAACACACAAAATTCAAAATGAAAGTGAGAAGTATGTGGATGGTCATCATGTACAACGAAGGAAGAGCAATTATCTACATTGTTGAAGGGACAAACTCCAAAAAGTGAGGATGCTATGGGGGCAAACTCATTATCAAGCATTTTATCATTGTTGCGAGCAATACATGTGAAATGTAAATTGTTCGACATATTGCAAGCAACAATTGGAGACAAACGGAAACATGCACAGCGAGGCATGCTCATGGAACAGTCATCACAAATAGGGGAATCCACATGATGAACATTGTTTTTAGGCAAGGTATCACAAGGAAAAGAGAAAGTAGCATACGTGATGTCCATGGAAGCATCCACAACATGCAAGCGCTCACAAATCATCATGTCCACTAGTGGGATCATGGCATCATCAACACCTATATTCGTACCTTTGCATGTCCTCTCATGTGAAGTAGGTGTTGTGGTAGTCGAAGCGGCGTCCATGTGGTCGACTTGGTCATCTCGATGTAAACATGGGGTGGCTTCATCTTCGTCCTCCATGTACATCTTCTCGAGTTGAGGCGTATCGTCCTCCATGGAGCTTAGCACAACATAAGACAATACACTAGAAGGAGAGGTTATGTCGTTAGGAATTGAAGTGGCATTGTTTGCCCTATCGACTACCTCTCTCAACTTATATGGTGTATCACTCATGTCCTCAAATTGGAAGCACTCAAAGTCACATATGGTGGAGTCGGCAAGGTGGCTCTCACTCTCGTGGTGGTTCACTCCCTCACCACTCAACTCACATGAAGGTAGCTCTTTTTGTTGAGGATCCAATTGTGCTTGGGGATGTGGGGTGGTGGGACGATGGCGTTCCTGATGTTGTCGATGCCGATGATGTTGAGCAACCTCACTTGGTGCTTTGTTTCTTGCGTCGGAGCGGTGCGAGGACCTTGAGCTTGGCCTTGATGAGCGCCGATGACGTTGTTCGAGGAGCTTGCTCAAGGACTCTTCAAGTCTAGTGAAGTGCTCATGTCGTTCGCGTTGTGCGGCTTGGTGATGCTCCTCGAAACGGCGCAAGGCGTCATCCAAGTACTTCTTGATTGCTTCCTCTTGTTTGCTTGTTTCGGCGACTTGTTCTTCCCTAGCCATGATAAGCAAACACAAGTGATATGTGGAGTATGTGGTGGCTAGCAACCGCTCTTACCTTTGGTTGATAGTATTGGACAAGTGGGCTTGCCTTCCGAGACAAAGGTGTCACAAGAGTAAGAGTTGGTTGATTAGTGATCCAAAAGCGACTCACACACACACTTATGAGGAGCTTAGGTATGGCAAAGTGGCAAGAAATCGAAACGAAACAAACGAGAAGGCTATTGCAAGAGGTGGAGGATAACCACAAAGATCAAGAAACAAAAGAGACTAACCACACAATCCGAGAAACAAAGGAGACTCACACGTGGAGACAAACGTGGATGGTGCGACTATGGAAAAGAGCAACTTGGACCTAACGAAGACTATGCTCGTGCCGCACCACCTCTCGAAGGACAACTAGCTCAAGTGTATGGGAAGGAGCACTGGATTTGCACAAGTGTACCCATTTCTCTATTGGTTATTGGAGCTTGAGGATGACTAGGATCACGGCTCGGTTTTTTTTTTGAATCTTTTCTATTTCTCTTTTGCTTTTATGCTTTTGCCCGAGCCGAGTCCGCTACAACTAGATGCTCACAATATTATGATATGGTCACTTGGTGTCACACTAGTGCAATGCTCACACTATGAAGAGCTAGCTCCTAGGAAAAAAAGTTTCGCGAAATGGAAAGGGATGTGTCGGAAGCTATACCTTTGATGTCGTCGAGGTAGCGATGAAGCGACACGAAGATGAAGTCGGTGAAAAGTCGTGCGGCGGTAGCACCGGCCGAACGGGCGGTAGGACCGATTGCGGGCGGTAGTACCGGCCGTTCGGACGGTAGTACCGCCGGCGACGAATTGCGCGGCACGCTTGAACTTGGAGCGGAAAAGGCCTCCGGAAAACACCAACGGAAAGTGGGGAAAAGGTCTTAAGCACGAGATCCGTGGATCAAAACCACAAATCGCTCACCAAATCGAAAGATCGAACGAAATCCATATGGGCTTTTTTTTTTGAATTTTCGAAATTGGTATGGGAAAGAAAAATTTTGGTGGAAAAATGGCTAATAAAAGGTGGAAACACAATCCAAATCTGTGGAAACCCTTGCTCTGATACCAAATGATGTAGGGCTAGGCCCGATCTTCACAGATTTGGGTGGAAAAGGGGATGAACACGAAGAACACGGAGGGGTAGCGAGGGAGATTCGTGGGCAAAACACAAGGATAACTAGCAAATCCTGCTGAGAACTCCACCCAACAACAAACCCTCAAAAAGGTAGCCTTTGGATCGAAGAATCAAAGCCAAACTTACTCTTGTTGAAACCGATTGCTCTTATCGGCCGGTCCACCGATCCAATAGAATCACCGCAGTGAAAGATTGGTTTGCACTACTAGAGACACCTCAGTGAAAGAGTAGCAACAACAAGATCCATCCTCAACGAGGAACCCTAGCTACGAGGGAGGAGGAGCATAGCTCACACAAGTCTCAAATTCAGTCTGACCCTAGAATGGGGAAAGCTATTTATAGTCTTAGTACAAAACAGGGCAGGAAGGTGGGGAACCGGCCTGGAGGCCGGCTAGCTCTGGTGGGGAACCGGCCTGGGGCCCGGCCTAGGCCGGCTGGGAGGCCGGCCGGCTCAGGAGGGTGACCGGCCTGGAGAACGGCCTAGGCCGGCCGGGAGGCCGGCTGGGAGGCCGGCACGGGGGCCGGCAGCATCGGGGTGTGGCCCGACCTGGGGGCCGGCCTGGGCCGGCAGGGAGGCCGGCGACCTCGGGTTGGAGCCCGGCCTGGGGGCCGGCCTAGGCCGGCTGGGAGGCCGGCCAGCCTGGCTTTTGCCCCCTTCTTCCTCTCCTTGTCCATGACGCTTCCTTCGCCTCATCCACGAGTATGCCTTAGTTGATTGGAGTCCATGGAGTTCCTTGCCACCCTTTGGAGTCCTTGGTGGCTTGCTTTACATGGTGTTGTCGTTGGGTTGGCCTACATCACGTTGCCGGGGGTCAACTTTCAAAAATTTCTTGTGGTGCAGATTTTGCCGTTGCTTTTAGGCTTTTTGGTTTATTAACTAACCTATTGACCTGGTGTTTAGTGTTTGTGAGAAAGTTTTAGGAAAATTTGTTATGCAGGGAATTAATGTATTAGTGAATTGGGTGTAGAGGAAGAACTCTATCCTTTTGATCCAGAGATTGAGAGAACCTTGATTAAATGCAGAAAAGAAGCGAGAGAGAAGCTGGTTTCCAACTCTGAGGCAATGGGTGAGCCAAGAATTTTGGTTTCCATCGTCTGGGATTGTACGGCTGGTAATTCAAGTGAATAATTTTGAACCGAAGCCGGCACTCATCACAATGGTACAACATTCTCAGTTCGGAGGGTCAGCCTTGGAGGATCCACACGAGCACATCCGGACGTTCCTTGAATACTGCAATACTCTCAAGCAGAATGGGGTTCCTGCTGATGCCATCAAGTTATCTCTGTTTCCATTCTCTTTGAGGGATGGATCAAGAATTTGGCTTCATTCATTACCATTGCACCTGCAGATACTTGGGAGAATCTCCTGCAGGCATTTTTGGAGAGGTATTTTCCACCCACGCGAGCTGCCGAGTACAGAGACAAGATAGCCAGATTTACTCAAATTAAAGGGGAAAGTCTATATGAAGCTTGGCATAGATACAATACCTTGCTTAGGATGTTTCCACATCACGGCTATGAGAAGTGGCTGATTCTCCAGACATTCTACAAGAGATTAAATAGTCAGACAAGGGCATCTGTCGATTCTGCTGCAGGGGGAGGAATAATGAACAAGACCTTAGATGAAGCTTTCAACCTGATAGAGAGCATGGTTGCGCATCATTTCCAGTGGTCAAATTAAAGGAAGATGAGTCCAAGTGGTGCTGGTATTCATAGTATCTCAGCAAATGATTCAATTGCAGCACAAGTGGAAATCCTGAACAAGCAGATGGCTGCTCTCCTACAAACAGGAGGAGCATCTTCGTCAATGTCAACTTGTTCAGTTATACCAGCATGTGATGTATGTGGGAGAGCAGGGCACTCAGCCCCAGAATGCACCTATTACTCAAACATTGGCCCATCTGTGTCGGAAGTTAGCTATGCTCAGAGTCAAGGTCCTATTCACATAACTATAACCCTTCTTGGAGGAACCATCCAAACTTGTCCTACAAGAATGGCCACACAAGTTCTCAGTATCAATCTGCACAGGGACATAATTTTAGACAGAACCAACAGCAAAATTTTGGAAGCAATAGGTCAGATGTGTCTCAGCAGTCACAAACATTGGGAATAGAGGAAGTGATGAGAATGCAAATTGAAATGATGAGCAACATGAAGGAAACATTTAAAGAAATGTCCAGTAAGTTGGATAAGCTGACAGTTGTTCAAGAGAGCAAGGGCGAACAGAAATTACCGGCTCAGGATGAAGCAAAACCAAGAGGGCATTGTGGAGCTATCATGACAAGTGAGGCAGTTTTGACCAGATCTGGTAAAACCCAAGATGCATTACTTCCAAACCCAGCAGTAGCATACATTCCACTAGCTATGAGGGGACAAACCATAGTGAATGCTGAGAAACCAAATAGAGAAACTGACAGAGAAGTTCTAGAGAAACAAAATTCAGAGACTATAGTACCAGATAATGTTGTCGTGCACAAAGTACCATTCCCAGAGAGATTGGAAAAACCTAAAGAAGACAGGCAGTTTGCCAAGTTTCTAGAAGCTATGAAGTCAGTACAAATAACTATTCCTATTCTTGATGTTGTCCTGCATGTTCGGATGCATGAATTTTTTTTCAAGGAATTACTAACAAAGAAAAGAAATCTTGAGGAACCAGAAATTGTGACAATGACAAAGGATTGCAGTGCAATAATTCAGAATAAATTACCAGAGAAACTTGGTGATCCAGGGAGCTTTTGTATACCATGTCTGATTGGTACTAAAAATTGTAGTGCACTATGTGATCTGGGCTTGAGTGTCAGTGTATTACCAATGTCAGTACAGGCCTTGATGAAGTTGGGAGATGGTGGGGGGATACTTTATGGGTAGGCCCATGGACCCGGAAAGTAGACCCACCAAGACCAAGAAGGCCAACGCCGAGTCACGAGACAAGTCACATGGGCTGGGCTGGAGACAAGCCGACCAAGGCCCGTGTGGAGAAGGGGACACGTCCAAAGATGGAGTCCAAGTACAACCCGGAGTTCTAGTTTGGAAGGACAAAGCTTAGAATAGGACTTCGTGTATGAGTAGAACTCGACACAGATTGTAAGTCCAGGGACCCGCCACCTTTATAAGGAGGGTCCTGGATCGTAGTAAGCTAAGCTTCAACGAGTAGAGAGAAACCCTAGCCACCAGAGAGAAGTCGCTGGCTCCTGAGTTGTGGGAGCCGGGTCCTTGTAATCGAGATACAATCAAGAGCAATAACATAGAAGCAGGAAGTAGGTCTTTACCTCGAATCAGAGGGGCCGAACCTGGGTAAATCCTTGTTCCCCGGCGAGATTAACCGTTCCAACGTACTTCAGTCATCAATGGCCCCGGAACTCATCTTCCCTAAGGAAGAACTTGCCGTGACAACCCCACGACAGTTGGCGCCCACCGTGGGGCCTACGGTGACAAAAGGAGTTGAGATCGTTGGAGCTGCTCGTCGAGCCATGGAGAAACTCGCCATCGGGCGGGTCTACACAGATGAGCATGGAGAAACAGAGATCGATGACTCAGGCTGGACTTCGGAGATGAACGAGGTCGACGAAGGATACCAGCTTGTCTTTGGAGGAATCAACGTGTTCGTCGGGATGGTTTGCGCGTCAGGTCTTCGCGTGAACTCGGCGGAATCAGTATCAGAACCAACCGTTGTCGTCGAGTCTGACGGCGAGGAGTCGGTCGGAACTTCAGAGGTCGGCATCATCGCCGAGTCTGAGAAACCCCTAGCTGAGGAACCAGAGATGCTTCAAGAGTCAGATTCAGATTATGATGCAGATTCAGAGTCCATCCTACCCTTGTTTGAAGATCGGCTTGGGTATGGGATAGAGGAAGAGGATTATGAGGAGTCGCCAGTACGCACTCGTGTTGTGGGAGTCTACATGTCTGGAAACACCGGGAATCAGTTTGATCCAACTCTATTGACAAAGGAAATTAATGCAAGTAATGCCGCAGAGAGGGCGGCTGAGTTAACCAATGCTCGTGCTGCGTTGGAGAAGCAGCTAGCTGATATTACAGAGGCAAACTGTAGACTAGCTGCAGAGCAGGCCCGAGTCCAAGATGAAGCTCAGGTCATGCGGAGGCGCCGCGAGGAGCTTACTTCAATTCAACACCGCAGAGCTAGGAGTCGCTTGCATGATGGAGTCCACATCAATCCAACCAACTTATTCACCACACCCAATGGTCCAGGCAGAGGAGCCGGACTAGGAGGCTCAGCGGCAGCAGGAGGCGCCGCAGGAGGAGCCGGAGGAGCACCACCACCACCACCACCACCACCCCCAGAAGGGCCGGGAGGCAGCCGTACCAACGGACCACCGCCTGAAGGAGGAGTCGGAGGAGGAGCATCTGGTGGCTTAGGGTCTCAGCCTAACAGATTTCATACTCCAGAGGGACATTATTCCAATCCTATGGACAACGTTCATGCGGCGACTCTGAGATTGGAGAATATTGTGGTACCAGAGGGACCAGCAGGACAGGAGACTCGTGAGGCTATCGAGCTACTGAAGACAGCTTTGACTCAGCAAGCTTTGTATCCAACTTTTCCAGATGCAAGTAGACTGCATTCAACACCCTTTAACTCAGGTACGAGGAGTCGGCACGGTGAGTCCAACCCGGCCAACTCTACGAGTGCAAGGCGTCGTGAACTAATGAGGAATCGTGCAAACATGCCAACTACTTCACAAGCTCAGCTAGTGGTTGATGAAGCAAGGCAACGACGAGAAAGAGAAGCAGCAAGAGCTCGGGAGGCAGAGAGGGACAGAGCGTTAGCGGGTGCAGCCAACCCGCCTCAGCCAACCCGGGTGCATGAGGAGGTGACTTCTCCTGGTGTTTCCCCAGCGTTAACAGGACCAGAGTGTTTGTCTGATGCCATCAGATCCGAGTCCTTCCCCAGCAGTTTCAAGGAGCCGCGCAAGGTTCCAAACTATGAGCCCAACATGGACCCGACCTCTTGGTTGGGTACATACGAGATGGCGATGAGCATTCGCAATGCCACAGGTAATCTGTGTGCCAAGTTCATGTATCTTATGATGGAAGGAGCAGCCAAGGTTTGGATGCGCAACTTGCCTCCTAGGTCAATCAACTCTTGGGAGCAATTGAAGGCAGCTTTTATTCAGAACTTCCAAGGCACATGCAAAAAACTCAGCACCATCGAGGACTTGGAGCGATGTGTCCAGAGGAAGGGCGAGTCAGCAAGGCACTGGATGAAGCGAGTCTCAGAGATCATTAACTCCTCGCAAGGACTCCCACCAGTTTCAGTGTTAATGGCGATGGAGAGAAATTGCAGTTACAATCCCTTGAGTTGGAAGCTAGGTCGTATGAAGGAGAGCTTGAATCAAGGTATTCCCCTTACGATTGGTGAGATCATGGCAGGTGCTAATAAACACGCTGCCACAGACAAAACAAAGGATCAGGAGGAAGGGACCAAAGGACAAGGTGGCAATGGCCAGAGTCAGAACCAGAATCAAAACCAAAATCAAGGTGGTGGCAAGAGGCCGTATGGAGACAACTCTGACCTAGTGGCCAACACGAACACTGGGGTCAGACGCAAGGACAACAATTCTAGTGGATACCAAGGTCGTACTCCAAGCACAGAGGAGGTCTTGAGGATTCCATGCCCTAAACATGCCAAGAACGGTAGATGCGGTCATACCTTGGGACAGTGCATAGATTTGCAGCGTGCCAGGTTCCAAGGGCCAGGAGGAGGTAACAACAATGGTGGATATAGAGGAAACAATGGAGCCGGAGGACCCGGCAATAATGGTGGAGGAGCCGGCAATAACCCAAACCAACCTCAAGGAGGAGGTAACCAGCAGGGCGGGTTCCAGCAGAACCCGAAGCAGCTTCATGATGGCAGTGGGCAATACTATGTCACAACTCGACAGTTAAACCCGAGTCGTGGCAGCTACCATGTCTTCACGGCTAGTACGTCTAAGCGTTCCAAGAAGTTAAAGGTTAGAGCTGTTAATGCAGTAGAGCCGGCCCTTCCACAGTGGCTCAGGTGGTCAGAGCAAACCATCACATGGAGTCGGGCAGATCATCCTCCAAGAGTCGACGACCCAGGGCAGCTAGCCTTGGTAGTGGCACCTCAAGTTGGGGGCTATACATTGAACAAAGTGCTTATGGATGGTGGAAGCAGTATCAACATCCTATATTATGACACATTCAAGAGGATGCAACTGCAAGATAGACAGCTAATTCCAACAGAGACAGTGTTCCATGGGATAGTACCAGGGAAGTCGGCCAAACCCGTTGGTAAGATTTACCTTGAGGTTGCTTTTGGCACAGTCGAGAATTTTCGTTCAGAGATTATGCCTTTTGAGGTAGTGGATCTTAAGAGTCCATATCATGCTCTTTTTGGTCGACCTGCATATTTTAAGTTTATGGCCAGGCCATGTTATGTGTACTTGAAGCTCAAGATGCCAGGACCCGCAGGAGTCATTACAGTTAATGGCAGCAGACAGATGGCATTGGAGTGCGAGTTAGGTGACGCAGCTATGGCTGAGACAGCTTGTGCTCAAGAGGAGCTGAAGTTTTACAAGGCAAATGTGGACCCGGAGGACAACTCGGTCCTTAAGAAACCGGCCACAGAGGAGAAGATGAAATTCAAATCAGCTCAAGACACAAAGCAAGTCGACTTTACCCCTGGTGACTCTTCCAAGCAGTTCACTATTGGGGCACACCTCTCTGATAAATAGGAAAGCGCGCTCGTCGAGTTCATCCGTGAGAATCGGGACGTCTTTGCATGGAAGCCATCTGACATGCCAGGAGTCCCGAGAGAACTCGCCGAGCACAGCTTACATGTTAATCCTAATGCAAGACCAGTTAAGCAGGGTCTGCGCAAGTTTCATGATGACAGGAGGAAAGCCATAGGAGAAGAGGTGGCTCGGCTCCTCGCAGCCGAGTTCATCAAGGAGGTCTTTCACCCAGAGTGGGTAGCCAATCCAGTGTTAGTACCAAAGAAAACAGGGGAGTTGCGTATGTGCATCGACTTCACGGGCCTAAACAAGCATTGCCCTAAGGACCCGTTTGCACTACCTCGCATAGACCAGATCATTGACTCCACAGCGGGGTCAGAGTTGCTTTGTTTCTTGGATGCATATTCAGGGTACCATCAGATCAGACTCAACATAGAGGATGAGTTGAAAACGTCCTTCATCACGCCCTTTGGAGCATTTTGTTACACAACAATGCCCTTTGGACTCAAGAACGCAGGAGCTACATATCAGAGGTGTATTCAGAATTGTTTCAAGAAACAGATTGGAAGGAATATTCATGCTTATGTGGATGATGTAGTGGTCAAGTCTCAGAAGGCCGACTCTCTGATAGCAGACCTGACAGAAACCTTCAAGAACCTACGCAAGTATAAGATGAAGCTCAACCCGACCAAGTGTGTTTTTGGAGTCCCTGCAGGCAAACTCCTAGGCTTCATCATTTCAGAGAGAGGCATTGAGGCAAATCCAGAGAAAATCAAGGCTATCCATAACTTGCAGAAGCCGACTTGTCTGAAGGACGTTCAAAAGCTCACTGGATGTGTGGCAGCTCTAAGCAGGTTTATTTCAAGACTCGGGGAGAAGGCGGGTACTCTCTACCGACTCCTGAAGAAGTCAGATAAATTCCTATGGGATGAAGAAGCTGACCGTGCTTTTGAGGAGTTGAAGAAAACTTTGTCAACAGCACCAGTGCTTGCAGCTCCTACAGATAAGGAGCCCATGCTATTATATGTAGCTGCCAACGAGAGAGTTGTCAGTGCAGTAGTAGTTGTGGAGCGTGCAGAGGAAGGAAAGGAGTACCCAGTGCAGAGACCTGTCTACTACATCAGTGAAGTCCTCACAGAGTCAAAGCAAAGGTACCCACAGTGGCAGAAGTTGGTCTATGGAGTTTTTCTTGCAAGTAGAAAACTCAAGCATTATTTCCAAGAGCATCCAATTAAGGTGGTGAGTTCAGCACCGCTGGCAGATATTATACGCAACAGAGAGGCAACAGGGCGAGTCGCCAAGTGGGCAATTGAGTTGGGTCCTTATCACATCACATATGAGCCAAGGACAGCGATCAAATCTCAAGCTTTGGTTGATTTTGTCAATGATTGGACAGATTTTACATCTTCACCAAGCACCCCTTGCACCAAGTATTGGACAATGCACTTCGACGGGTCCAGACAGTTAGAAGGCTCAGGAGCCAGCGTGGTGTTAACCTCACCTAAAGGAGATAAGTTGGCATATGTCCTTCAGTTGCATTTTGATTGTACCAACAACATGGCAGAGTATGAGGCTTTGCTACATGGCCTGCGTTTGGCCAAGGAGATGAACATCAAGCGTATCAGGTGCTTTGGAGACTCGGATCTCGTAGCTCAGCAAGTGTCTGGAACCTGGGACTCGAAGGATGCAAACATGGCGGCTTATAGAAGAGCAGTCGAACAGATAGCCGGGTTCTTTTTTGGTTATCAAGTAGAGCATATTGACAGGCGCAAGAATGAGGCTGCTGATGCGTTATCACGACTCGGCTCTCGTCGAGAGAAAGTACCACCAAATGTGTTCTTGGATGAACTCCATCATCCTTCAGTCAAATTGCCCTCAGAGGAGGAGTTAGCCTTTCCAGACCCAGAGTCGGCGTTGGTAGCAGCAACACGAGCAATCCCAGCGTGGACAGAGCCCTACCTAGCATATCTCCTGCGGGGTGAACTCCCAAAGGATGAAGTCAAACGAAAGCAACTCATCAGGCGATGCAAGTCCTACACAGTCATTAATGGCGAGTTATACAGAAGAAGCGTTACTGGAGTCTACCAGAGATGTGTGTCTCCAGAAGAGGGCAAGCAAATCCTGCAAGAGATTCATGCAGGTGATTGTGGTCATCATGCATCCACCAGATCCTTGGTGTCAAAAGCTTTCAGACACGGGTTCTTCTGGTTGACAGCACATTTGGATGCAGAGAGGATAGTTCGAGTCTGTGATGGATGTCAAAGGTACGCAAGGCAAGACCACGTGCCAGCTCAAGAACTCAGAACCATCCCTATCACTTGGCCATTTGCAGTTTGGGGACTCGACATGGTGGGCCCTTTCTCAAAGTCGCCTTGTCAGAAGACCCATCTGTTAGTAGCAGTTGACAAGTTCACCAAGTGGGTGGAAGTGGAACTCGTCAGCAGGGTCGACGGTGCATCAGCTGTGAGATTCTTCAAGAAAATAGCAACACGCTTTGGATACCCTCACAGTATCATTACAGACAATGGTACCAACTTATCAGTTGGAGAGATGGCCAAGTTTTGTGGTGAGAACAACATCAGACTCGACCTAGCCTCAGTGGCACATCCACAGTCCAATGGACAAGCCGAGAGGGCAAATCAGGAGTTGTTAAAGGGGATTAAGCCTCGGCTCCGAGTCCCTTTGCTAAGAGCCGCCGGGTCTTGGGTTGAGGAGTTACCAGCAGTACTTTGGAGCATCAGGACGACTCCTAACAGATCCACTGGCTTCACACCTTTCTTCATGGTGTATGGAGCAGAAGCTGTCTTGCCAAGCGACTTGTTGCATGACTCGCCACGAGTCGCAAATTACGTTGAGACAGAAAATGAACTCGCCCGCCAGAACTCGGTCGATACACTTGAGGAAGCAAGGGAGTTTGCCCTTGAGAGATTAGCAGTTTATCAGCAAGACCTGCGGCGATATCACGCACGCAGAGTCAAGACCCGGACTTTCCAGGAAGGAGACTTAGTGCTTCGCCTAGTCCAGAATAAGGAAGGGATGCACAAGTTATCTCCACCATGGGAAGGACCGTTCATCATAAGCAAGAATCTGAACAACGGGTCGTACTATCTAATGGATGTGCGAGAGCCGGCAAGTGTGGGCAAAGGAGCTGATACAGCTCACACTCTAGATCCTTATGCAGAGGCAAAGAGGCCTTGGAACATAGCTCAGCTACGTCCATATTATACTTAAGTTGTAATAGTTAATGAGTTTCAAGGCAAAGAGCCCAGTGAGCCATGACTAGATGTAATCGCATTGTTATGATCAAATGAAATAAAGCCGGCTTTTGTGAACATGAGTCCTTTAGTCGAGTCACCCAGTGAGTGCGCTTTGTTCTTTAAATTTTGATCATCAGGTTCTTGGGGGCTTGCTTTTCAGTGAAAAAAGTTAAGCTTAAACTCTCGGACCCGGCACAGTAGCCAAATTTTCCTAGTTTTCTCGCTGGTAAGTCAGATGCATCCTGCACAATATGACCTATCTACAGGCATGACTTGTTTCTCTCTCTTATGGATCCTCAGGAACATATGAGTTCAGAACCTGTCAGCACAAACTGTAAGAGAAGTCATGCAGGGCCTACTTATTCATCAGTGAAAAACTAGACGGGTTATAAGAACCAAGCCGATTGGCACAACTTTTAAAATAGCTAGACAAGCTCAGTTGTTTAAAGCACCAGTAGTGCATCATTACAACTCAAAAGAGCTAAACAAGCTCAATAGTTTAAAAGCACCAGTAGTGCATAATTATAAAGTTTCAATAGTAACACAACATTCAAAAGTCATTCAGAGGGTTGTCTTCTAGAGGAGCTGACTCCTTCGCCAGAGTCGAGGAGTCCTTCTTAGCAGGCGACTTGTCCTTTGCTTGAACAGCAGGAGTTGAGGAACTTTTCTTCACAGGAGATTTGCCTTGTGCTTGAGCAGCGGAGGAAGGAGCCGGCTTCAATGGAGGCTTGGTGGCGACTCTCTTCGTTTGAAATCCAGTACCCTTGGGACTCTTCATATGCTTAGCAAGCTCTGCTTGTTTCTGAGCGTCTACAGAGACAGCTCTAGAAGGAGTGGGCGCAGCAGGAGTCTTCAGGGTAGGCTCGGCACTTGGAACAGGAGCCGCCGGTGACGATGAACTCGGACCGGCAGAAGAAGAGAATACACCAGATGGGTCCTGTGATGGGCGGCCAAAGTTTACTATCTCAGGAGTTACTGGAGCGACTCTCTTGTTCTCCAAATCATAATGATGAACCCATACCTCAGGGTCCATCTTATTGGCAATCTCACAAGCATATGGCCGCACCAACTTTTCTTCGGCTTTGAAATCATCCTGAGTAAAAGGTTTGCCATCTTCATGCTGCTCAGGCTTCCCCATTGTAAGCATTGCTGGCTCCAGAACAGTGGGATAGTAGCTGTGTGCCAGTGCAAGTATCCTTATGGCAGATCTCCTCATGGAAGATTGTTTCCACAGACGCACATAGCCTGGTGCTCTGGACAACTCGTCCACCAGACGTTCAGGCTCTTTGGGGCACTTGCCTTTATGATTCAAATACTTGACCACAGAACGGGCTCCCTCTTGTAGCCCATGACAGTAATCAAGCATCTCAGATAGTTGTTTGCTTGTGGGCAATTTAAGCTTTGGGGAGTCAGCCCCTGCAGAAAGGAAATCAAGGAGAAGCCGATTTCCGTTGGTGCGAGACAGGCAGAGGCTCGGGAGTGTCTGCAGGCCCATCGGAGCGCAGTTTCCTCTTTCTGGCGGCGATAACGCTCTGCACGTGTTCTTCAGGCTTAGTAGGAGAGCGAGAGGACCCAAGGACTCGTGAGAGTGGTACCTTGGGAACAGCCTCTCGAGAACCATTATTGTTTGAGGCTGGAGAAGACGAGGAGTGACTCCTGGCTGAGGACTCTGCAGATATTGATGGCTGAGCAGCAGCAGAGGTAGTATCAGTTTGCCTAGTGGTGGGAGCCTCTGGAGAGGACTCGTCATCGTCAATCTCTTCCACTATGGGAGCCTCTTGAGAGGACTCCTCTTCATCAGCATTTTCAGTTGGAGCCTCTGGCGAGGACTCCTCATCGGCAGCGTCATCTTCAGCGGGAGCCTCCTGGGAGGACTCCTCATCCGCATCGTCAGTGTCTTCTGCCACAGTGGTTTGATCTGTGGCAGGAATCTCTTCTTCAGCTTCAGCCTCAGCTTCAGCTTTATTCTTAGTACCAGCTCCAGAGGCCGGCTCCCAGAAGGAGTCGGTGAGCTGCAACAGAGTCGACAAAAGTGAATTAGTAAGTAGTACAAGTGATGTCAAGACAGAAATGAAGTAGAGAGTGATGCTTACAGCAGGAGCTGGGTTGGTTGAGCAGAAGGGCTGGAGCCCGAAATGAGCTTGATCCTTCACCGGTTTCCCAGTCAACTTTTTGATAAGTCGACCAAGTTCGGGTCCATCAGACAGTTGCTCCGTAACTCGGAGGTCATCGCCAGCGCATCTGGTATATGAGCAGATCAGCCGAGTCCTAGGACTCAGAGGCTGGATTCTCCAAGTCGTCCAGCAGCGGACCAGATCCATATTCTCTAAGTTATGGGACAAGAGGGCCCGGATGCGAGTAATTAGAGACTCGACTCTTGGCCGGGCGGCCTCTGGGCACCTAGCTTTCATCAGAGGAGTCGCCCGAAGGCGTTCCTCAGAGAACAAGGGAAGTTTCGGTTCATTTGCAGGAGAGGTGTCCTTGCAATAGAAGAAGGTTTTTTGCCAATCCTTGATGCGATTGGGAAAGATTGGCTTTGGGAAGACAGAATTGAGGCGCCGTTGAAGAGCGACGGCGCCACATTGGAGAAGAGGGCCCCCAGAGGTTTCGGGCTGAGGGTTGCAGTAGAAGAGCTCAAGCCAGAGGTTGATGTCGGGTTTAATCTGGAGGTAATCCTCACAGAGAACGACGAAATTGGAAAGGGTGAGAATGGAGTTAGGAGCCAGATCATGAATCCGCAGCTCATAGAGTTCGAGGAGCTGGCGGAAGAAAAGATCGCCGGGGGGAGAAAATCCGCGGAACAGGTGCTCCACGAAGACAACTACTTCGCCCTTAGCGGGAGAGGGAACGACCTCATCCCCGGGGGCCCGAGCTTGAGCGCTAGAGGGAATCAAACCTGAGAGCCTGTGAGTCTTTAATTGCTCCGCCGTGACCACAGATCCACCCCAATCGGCGGAGATCGATCGCTTGGAGGAAGATTTGGCGGCGGCAGCGGCTGCGGCGGCGATGTCCACCGTCCTGCTCGATGAGGATACCTTGGCCTTGGATGTGGTCCTTGTGCGCTTGGGAGCCATGGCGTGCGGGCGGTGCGTGCTGGGCGCGGGAAGAGATGGGCGCGAAGAGAGGAAGGAGAGGTTTTGAGCTGAAGGGGCAAGTGAGGTTTAAAACCTAACCCTTCGGTATTTATCGAGAGGGTAAAACCCTAAGAGAGTTACAGTGCAGGTCCACAGTAAACTGTGGATAACGATTCATTAGCGACGGCTCAGTGGTTAACAGTAAAGACGTAGCGGAGAAAAGTTAAAGTCACAGAATTGGAAGAAGCCGGCTTGTCTCAGAATGACGAGTCCTGTGGCAGTGAAAGTCAAATTGTCTAGTCCTTGTTCGCAAGAGTCACAACAGACCCGGCCAGCATGTGCAAGGGCAAGGGTGATGACTTGAGCAAGGGCTGAGGATAGACTCATCTTTTATATTTATTATGTTTTTATGCAGGAATTCACCTTGGAGCTAGCAGCAAGCGACTTTGGAGCCTGTGGCTCAAGTGGAAGGAGTCGACCCAGGGAGTCGAACCAACAAGTCAGAGGAAGCCGCCAAGCTGCGCCCAAGATAAATTCGGGGGCTACTGATGGGGGGATACTTTATGGGTAGGCCCATGGACCCGGAAAGTAGACCCACCAAGACCAAGAAGGCCAACGCCGAGTCACGAGACAAGTCACATGGGCTGGGCTGGAGACAAGCCGACCAAGGCCCGTGTGGAGAAGGGGACACGTCCAAAGATGGAGTCCAAGTACAACCCGGAGTTCTAGTTTGGAAGGACAAAGCTTAGAATAGGACTCCGTGTATGAGTAGAACTCGACACAGATTGTAAGTCCAGGGACCCGCCACCTTTATAAGGAGGGTCCTGGATCGTAGTAAGCTAAGCTTCAACGAGTAGAGAGAAACCCTAGCCACCAGAGAGAAGTCGCCGGCTCCTGAGTTGTGGGAGCCGGGTCCTTGTAATCGAGATACAATCAAGAGCAATAACATAGAAGCAGGAAGTAGGTCTTTACCTCGAATCAGAGGGGCCGAACCTGGGTAAATCCTTGTTCCCCGGCGAGATTAACCGTTCCAACGTACTTCAGTCATCAATGGCCCCGGAACTCATCTTCCCTAAGGAAGAACTTGCCGTGACAACCCCACGACATGATGTATAAAAGGAGATATGCATGATCGAGCGTAGTGTGGAAAAAATGTAGAACATGTGGCAAGCCACGCAGCACACTAACTCAATGATCAAGCAAACTATATGGTAATGAAGAACGACATCAAGTCATGTAATGTAATGATGGATGTTGCATGGCAATGTATCTCGGAACGGCTATGGAAATGCCGTGATAGGTAGGTATGGTGGCTGGTTTGAGGGAGATAGTTGGCTTATGTGTAGGAGAACAGGAAGTTCTCCCACGGAGTTGGATGTACTCGCGAAGTATGCACCAATCTCAATGTGAGAGAGGGCATTGCGCAGCACCGAAGAGGCTAGCAAAATATGGAAGTGGAAGTGCCAAAAAACCAAAACTCACAATGCATTTCGTATATTGCAAACAACTAGCAGTTTCAATGTTCCACAAATGGTTAGAGACACCCCAAGAGGGATCGTGGCGGCGACACAAGTGCCCCGTTGGCTTCCCCGACTGTTGCAATAACTACCCACTAGGAACTTATTTTCAACTGAGGAGAATTCATGACACATTAGCATTGTTGATTTAGGTTGTTTAGTTCAGAAAAGTACGGCTCCACGCTTTACTAACACATCTCCACTAATCAGCTCTAACAC
>QRDG01000388.1:1820253-1914612 GCA_012064385.1 Puccinellia tenuiflora | reverse complement strand
CGCCATACCCAGACCGTGGCAGCGCTGGTCGCCACGGTCGCCGCTGCACCCGACAGCACGCCCAAGCCTAGGCCTAGCGCCACTGTGCCGCGCCGCACGCGTCAGAGGCATGGCCGAGGCTTGGCACGCCGTCCACTTGCAGCACGCCGCCGCCCTTGTTTCGCTCCGTGTCTCAAGGAGCTTGGACCACCGTCCAAGATGACTTCCATCCGGCATAGGCATGCCCCATGCTCTTGACCCGGTTTAACCCTTCCTGCACATAAGAACAATAAAGGGGATTCCGACATATAATAATCATGGTCCGACATAGGGATATGTCGGTTAACCTTTACCCGGATGACCCCGGATAGAACCAGTATGGTATGTCGGTTTCCATTGACTCGGTCAACTCCGAGTCAACCTTATTTTACCATATTGACCCCACTCGGGGGCTTCCCCCCGACAACGCCAACGAAGCCAACTGGTGAGACGCCGTTCTCCCTCGTCTATGGCGCTGAAGCCGTCCTCCCCAGCGAGATCACTCATGGCTCTCCGCGAGTCCTGGCCTTCAAGGAGGCTGAGGTGGACGAACTCCGCAACGACGACCTGCTGCTGCTTGAAGGGCTCCGCCGAAATGCGGCCCTGAGAGCGGCAAGGTACCAGCAAGACCTCTGTCGCTACCACAGCCGCCACATCCGCCCGCGCACTCTCGAAGCAGGAGACCTCGTCCTGAGGAGAATCCTCTCCAGGGCAGGCCTCCACAAGCTCTCACCAATGTGGGAAGGCCCCTACAGAGTCGTGCACATCGCCAGGCCTGGTTCCGCGCGGCTCGAGACGGAGGACGGCATCCCTGTCGCCAACCCCTGGAACATCCAGCACCTGCGCAAGTTCTACCCCTGATCGCCCTCGGCGAGCAACTTTTTGCATCAAGGGAGAGCCACGCGCCATCATCCTCCATGAGGAAAAAACTTCGGGCTCCCCTCTCTACTATACGTTGCCGCGGGCCGTATAGTAGTCATAGATGCAGTTGGATGACGGTCTATGTATTTTGACATAATGCCCATATTAGATGAAACAGTGAACTATATATTTTTATGATAGCATTGTTATGCGCCCACAATTTTGTCAATTGCCTTGCTGTAATTTGTTTAGCCACCATGCATATCTTCTAGAGAGACACCACTAGTTATCTGTGGATCCCGGTCGTATTTTCCTACACTGTTTACAACCGTTTTAATAGCTTTCCATACTCATTTGCTCGCTGGTCATATTTCACTCATCATATTTTACACTTGCATATTTAATTCTTTGTGTTCAACAAGCTGGAGAGATTGACAATCTCTCTGTTTTGTTGGGGCAAAGTAGTTTGTTTGTGATTGTGTGTAGGTTCACGTCAATTATTGTAAATGACGCCGTTGACACCTTGCTAAGCCTTCTCCAAGTCCTACTGGATCTGACAACCTTGGTTTTGTAATCAATTGAAACTGCTGCACACTGCATCATACCTTCCTCTTGGGGTTCCCCAGCGAACGTGTCATCCACGCCATCAAGCAACTTTTTCTGGCGCCGTTGCCGGTGACTTGGAAGCTTCAAATAGGGGAGTTTCACACATCCTTTCACTTTACTTTGTTATTGTCTTGCTTAGTATATTTTTTTATTAGTCTTGTTTTGCTTTTCGTTTGCAAAAATAAATAAATAAAATTCTAGCAAGTTTTCTCTTTTGGGTTTGTGTGATTTCATTGCTTGTTTGAGTCATGGTGCTTTTACCTGAGTTTGGTATGAAGAAGGTTAAGGTTGGAAGTGGGGACATTATTGGTAGAGATAATATTGAAGAGTTCCTCACCTTTGCTAGCAAGCTTTTTGCTCATGAGAAAAGATCTATAGTTGAGCTCACCCATAATTATGATTCTGCTATCTCATGTTTGGTGAATCGACTTGAGCATAGGTTTTTTTTAATCTTAACCCAATATTGCAGCAAATGTTTCTTAAAATTGATAGCATGGAGAGAGGGGAAGAAAAAGATTATGTGTTAGATATCCTTCTCCATGAATTTGATGATATTGTCGTAGAAGCTCGTAAAATATTTGGTCGTTATGGTCGTCTTGGAGCTTATCCTAATGTTTATTATTCATTAGATGTTACGGATGCAAATTTGAGAAAATAAAATTCTACTACTGAAAATAAATAATACTTCAATGTTTCTATTCCCTTCAAACTTATAGGGATAGCCGATGCTTTGATAGATAATTTTGCTTGGATCTCACCTGAAAATCTTCTTGATGAAGCAAGCAAGCCCACAAAGGACAATAAGGATGACTCTCAACCCTACATAACTGAGGTTGATTGCTTATGTGAGAATTCTACTGAAGGTAATAAAAAGGGTAATGTGGTTCGCGAAGATGACGATGGTTTTGATACTCATAAAACTTGATTTTTCCCTTTTGTCTAGCTAAAAGGCGTTAAATAAAAGCGCTTATGGGAGGCAACCCATTTTATTTTACCTACTGTTTCTTTTTGGTTTTTTTTTTTTTGGGTGATGTTACATCTTTAAAAACTCCCTTGTATCTTTTTGTTTTGGTATTTTGTGCCAAGAATAGCCTCTAAAGAAAGAGAGACTAATTTGTGAGTTTGCTGTCCAGAAACAGATTTCTGTTCTTCACTGTTCGAAATTTCAAAAAATCACAGAACGTCATCTATGGCTGGAAAGTTTTGAAAGAAAGCATCAGGGTTTTTTCTACCTTTATCTAGTTTTACGTTTTCTGATTTGAGATCCAGAAGTATCCCAAAAAATTCATCTTTACAGTCTGTTCTATTTTTAACAGATTCTGTCTTAGTTTTGCATTGCTTCTTTTACGGGCAAAGTGAAGTTCTTTTGAGGTTAAGAGATTTACTTAGATCTTGGGAACAGTAGCTAATGTTTAAAAATAAGTTCATGATATGTGCTTTGTAACTGAAGGAAGATATTATTTTTGTGGACTAACCCCTCTAATGAAGTTGCAAAAAGTTTTGCGTGAAGGAAGTTTTCAAGTATCCAAGAGCGAGGTGATGAAGGAAGATCAGGATGGGATAAAATATCAATCTTGGGGAGTTACAAGCGTCTAAGCTTGGGGATGCCCAAGGCATCCCCTTTTTCATCAACAATCATCAGTTTTACTCATGGTAATATATTTTTATTACTTTACACATTATGTGTTGTTCTTGGAGCGTTAGTTTGTTTTTACTTTCAGTTTTTTATGTTTTGTTCTCTGGTCTTCGCGATAATTTGGATCCTTGCATGTTTGTTTGGCAGAGAGACACGCTCCGCTTTTTCATAAAACACTCCTGTTCTTCACTTTTATGTGTTGAGTGTTTAGCTTTTATTATTATTGCTTCTAGCTCTTATTTTTCATGTATCTCTTTTCCAGACCTATTATATTTTGTAGTTAGGAAGTACTCTCTTGTGTTTTCACTTTTAGTTGTTTCAAATAAGTTAATTGGTGTTTGGTTGAATGGAAATTATCATGTAGGAAGTGTGAAAAGAAGTGCTTCCATAATCTTGTAGATCATTGTCTTGAATATTTGATACTTGTCAATTGTTTAGAGATATGAAGTAGATTGATGATTAAACTTGTGGATCATTTACTTAAGAATGGATTAGTAAAGAACTACTGTAAAGCTTGAAATTATGGCGCTTGTCCTGCTTGGTAGATCTCAAAGTCTAGATGGTCTTTTTGCAAATAGATAGTTTGGCTAACAAGGAAGACGGTGTGAGGTCTAATGGTTATGCTTAATGTATATCCGTGGTCATTCATTGAACCAAGTTGGTGTTATGTGTTTGCTTGATATATTGCTAAGCCTAAAAATTCCGTACTGAGAGGGAATACTTCTCGTGCATCCAAATCCCTGAGCCAAATATCTTTGCCATTTGTGTCCACCATACCTACCTACATGTGGTATTTCTTTGCCACTCCAAGTAAATTTGTCATGTGCTACCTTTAAACTTCCAAAATATTTCAATTTGTGTCTCTGTTTTTAGCTCATGAGGAAGTAGTAAGGAAGTTTGATTTATCCTCTGTCAAGCAAGGTTATTTCCCCCCTTCTCCTAGTGAGCGTGGATTACGTGCTCACTTAAATTTGCCGAGAGCTGGCCAAGGGTTCCCAGCCTGCAAAATATAATTTCAACATCATTAGTCTCTCCTTCACACAGTGCAGACCTGAGAAATCAGTCAAACATTTTCTAGTGATGAACAAAGGAGAAAGAGGAATGTTCTCGTTCCTCTATGGGAGACGCTCTCACAAGTCTAAAACCTTGCTTGGTGTGGGGTACTAGCAGATTTCTTTGTTGTGGAGTCATTGACGAAAGCATGCATATCTCAAAACTGTTTTACTTAAGTTTCATAAAACATTAAAAAGCTCTAGCACATTACTAAACCCTTCTTCCCTCTATGAAGGGCCTTTCTTTTACTTTTATGTTGAGTTAGTTTTCCTTCCCAATCTTTACCTCTCAAGCAATCACATAGTGTCAACTTTGGTGCAAGTTTTACTACATGTTATCTTTATGTCTAACCATGAAAACTCTGTATTAACTTTATCTTGAGATAAATATGTTGCAAGTTGAAGCTTTTGCTGAAAACTTAAATCTTCCTTTGTGTTGGTCAAACATCTTTGAGAACATTGCTTTGTGAGATATCAATCATGTCAAGATTCATACTTTTAGTCTCCAAAGTACTATTTGCGAAAAATTCTTGTTTAGATGTTACACTTGGTTGATCATTGTCTATTTTATTCAATAGACCATTGTCTTGGATCACTTCATTCAGATCATGTGCTTTCCATTATTACTTGATCAAGATTGTATTGTTGACATGTCACTTCAAAAATTATTTTGTTATCATTTACCTACTCGAGGACGAGCAGGAATTAAGCTTGGGATGCTGATACGTCCCAGACGTATCTTTAATTTTTGATGTTCCATGCTTGATTATATATCATTGCCACGTGTTTTTATAATATTTTTATATCATTTTGGCATATTTCGTGGAACTAATCTATTGACAAGATGCCCAGTGCCAGTTCTTGTTTCCGCTGTCTTTTTGTTTCAGAAAAGTTGTTCGGGGAAGTTTCTCGGAATTGGCTGAAAATTTACATGATTTATTTTTACGAAGAAATAAAGACGGAGCCGGGAGGGGAGCTGCAGGGGGCCCCACAGCCCCCAGAAGCCACCCAGACGTGGCCCAGGGCTTGGCCGTGCCGGGGGCCCACCTGGACGACTGGTCCACCTCCTCGAGTCGCCCTTTCGCCTATGAATCGTCTTCATCTTGGAAACCCTCGATACCCGATCATATTCTCCAGAAAACATCCGAGGCCGCCGCCGTCACCAACCCTAGATCGGGAGGGTCCTGAAGCTCTTCTCGGCACCCTGTCGGAGGGGGAGATCGTCACCAGAGGCATCTACACCACCATGCCTGCCTCCGGAGTGATGCGTGAGTAGTCCACCACGGGACTACGGGTCCATGGCAGTAGCTAGATGGTTGTCTCTTCTCCTTGTACTCCATTGTTTAGATCTTGTGAGCTACCCTACATGATCAAGGTCATATTATCTTACTGCTACATGATGTGTTTGCTTGGATCCGATGAATTGTGGAAATCATTACTCTTGTTCATCTATGTGTTATGTTTTATCTATGATCTTGCATGCTCTTCGATGCTAGTGGATGCTTTGGACAAGTAATTGTTAGTATCTTCAGAGAGAGTATTTATGCTAGATAGTGGGTGCATGCCTCTTTTGCGCGGAGTGCGACTGACAGAAACGCTCATGCCAAGTTTGTGCTATTGCCACTAGGGAGAAAACAGCGGTGTAATTTCCTTGTGTTATTTACATTGCTTACATTATGCACTTTGCTTATTGCAATGATTTGTTGCTTGCAACTTAATACTTCTGGGAGACGTGCTGGATATCGATCTCGGGGGTGGATTATTAGTCATAGATGCAGTTGGATAACGGTCTATGTATTTTGACATAATGCCCATATCAAATAAAACCGTGAACTATATTGTTTTATGATAGCATTGTTATGCGCCCACAATTTTGTCAATTGCCTTGCTGTAATATGTTTACCCATCATGCATATCTTCTGTAGAGACACCACTAGTTATCTGTGGATCCCGGTCCTATTTTCCTACACTGTTTACAACCGTTTTAATAGCTTTCCGTACTCATTTGCTCGCTGGTAATATTTCACTCTCATCATATTTTACACTTGCACATTTAATTTTTTGTGTTCAGCAAGCCGGAGAGATTGACAACCTCTCTGTTTCGTTGGGGCAAAGTAGTTTGTTTGTGATTGTGTGCAGTTCCACGTCAATTATCGTAAACGGCGCCGTTGATACCTTGCTAAGCCTTCTCCAAGTCCTACTGGATCTGACAACCTTGGTTTTGTAATCAAGAGAAACTGCTGCTACACTGCATCATACCTTCCTCTTGGGGTTCCCCAGCGAACGTGTGATCCAAGCCATCAAGCAACGTTTTCTGGCGCCGTTGCCGGAGACTTGGAAGCTTCAGCTAGGCGAGTTTCACACATCCTTTCACTTTACTTTGTTATTGTCTTGCTTAGTATATTTTTTGTTAGTCTTGTTTTGCTTTTCGTTTGCTTTAAAACTCAAAAACACAAAAGAAAATTAAAAATTCCAGCAAGTTTTCTCTTTTCGATTTTATTGCTTGTTTGAGTCATGGTGCTTTTACCTAAGTTTGGTATGAAGAAGGTTAAGGTTGGAAGTGGGGACATTATTGGAAGAGATAATATTGAAGAGTTCCTCACCTTTGCTAGCAAGCTTTTTGCTCATGAGAAAAGATCTATAGTTGAGCTCACCCATAATTATGATTCTGCTATCTCATGTTTGGTGAATCGACTTGAGCATAGGTTTGTTAATCTTAACCCAATATTGCAGCAAATGTTTCTTAAACTTGATACCATGGAGAGAGGGGAAACGGGATAGCAGGTTCACGTCAATTATCGTAAACGACGCCGTTGACACCTTGCTAAGCCTTCTCCAAGTCCTACTGGATCTGACAACCTTGGTTTTGTAATCAAGGGAAACTGCTGCTACACTGCATCATACCTTCCTCTTGGGGTTCCCCAGCGAATGTGTGATCCACGCCATCAAAGGCGAGGAAACAAAGGGCCGAGGATGCCGACACCCAAGAAGAATGATTTGGTTGCCGTGTGATGATCGGTGATGGTAGCGTTGGGTTGTGCCCCAAGCGAAGGCGTGGATGTAGTAAGTAACAGTTTTCCCTCGTTAACGAACCGAGGTTTATCGAACCAGTAGGACTTTGAAATCAACAACAAAGTGAATGTTGAAGATCTCTGATGCTTAATCTTCAATAGACGTGGACCTACACACACGCAACCAATTACTTTGCCCCCAACGGCGGAAAGGTTGTCAATCTTTCCGGTCTCGCAGAAAACAAAGAGATTAATTGTATAGTGAAATAGATGAAAATATGAAAGTGGACCAGATGAGTAATGATGATGAAAAGTGATGAATAAATGTTGCAATCAATGTAAAAACATGGACCGGGGGCCATGGGTTCACTAGTGGAGCCTCTCAAGTAAATAAAACACTCATATGATGGGTAAACAAATTACAGCTAGCTAATTGACAAGATTATAACACAAACTTAATCTAGCTATGACATAGAGAACATGATAATATTTATGTAGGCATCACGACAATGAACAAAGACTGTTGAGTCCAACTGCATCTTTGTCTAAGAAGTCCACCGTGGGATCGCTATCCAGCCTGTCACCCAACGGTATTAAGCTGCAAGCAACAGACATTTGCATTAAGTAAAGTGCATGAAGTAAGCAATACTAATATCAAAAGAGACATTAACACCGCTGTTTTATCCTTAGTATCAACATCACACCCTCGCCCTTAGAAGTTTCTGTCACTCGTGCCCAAGAACAAAAGGGGGCATGAACCCACTATCTAGCATAAATAATCCCTCTTGGAGATACACACAATCACTTGGCCAAAGTAACTACGCACATCGGAGAGCATGCAAGAACATAAATCAACATATAAGAACCATGCATAATCTGATCATAACTTCATAATCCATCAGATCCCAGCAAACACATCACATAGCATTACAATAATCAATCTTGATCATGTTAGGCAGCTCACAAGATCATAATACATAAAGCACAAGGGAGAGAGACTACCATCTTGCTACTGCCATGGACCCGTAGTCCAAGGTGGGACTACTCACAAATCATCCTGGAGGAAGGCATGGCAATGAAGAGCCCTCCGGGATCGATCTCCCCTCCGGCAGGGTGCCGGGATCAGCTTCAGAATCACCCCCGAACTAGGGTTTATGGTGGTGGCGCCTCGGGGTGACTTCTCTGGAAAATAATGGCCGCCTCGACGTTTTTGGGATTAATCTGATTTTATAGGCGTCGGAGGGGGCCGAGGGGACCCACCAGGAGCAGGAGCGGGTTCCACCCGCTGCCCTAGGGCAGGCCGCGGATGGGGGTCGTCCCTGCCCTGTGAGTGGCCCCAGGGCTGCCCTCTGGACTGAAACTCCGTCTTGGCGAATAAAAAATCCTCGTAAATTTTCAGCGCATTCCGAGAATATTTCCTGTGGTAAGTTTCTGAAACGAAAAGACAACAAAAATAGGAAACTGGCACTGGGCATCTTGTCAATAGGTTAGTCCGACAAAATGCATAAAAATGATGTAATAAGATAGTAGAAACATGTGACAACATCACAAAACTAGCGTGGATCAATCAAAAATTACAGATACGTTTGACACGTATCACCGTGCCGAGGAGGTCTAGACATATTTTGTTGGCCGTGCCTGTGTTGGCCTTTGAAACATTTTGGCCGTGCCTGTGTTGGCCGGTGAAACTATTTGGCCGTGCCTGTGTTAGCCGGTGAAAGTACTTGGCCGGAACATTCGTGGCCGGCTGAGTTGGCAATTGTATATTTTGGGTGATGATCATTTGTGTTTGGAGAATTCGTTTAGGGGGTTCCGGTGTGGGAGGAAAAAAAGCGCCGGACAAGTGTCCGGGACCCCCCCTATTGGGCGTCCAATTGGGAGGTGCCGGACAGAATTTAGGCACCCCCGCTGAAGATGCTCTTACATAGTACTACTACTATTTTTCGATGTATTAACACACCCGGCCATTTTGAGATTATCTTCAGTCGGGACGGTAATAGGGCCGTCAATAGTTCTATTGGATGCGCCGAACGAAATTTGGCATCCAGACGTGGTGCCAAATAGCCCGATTTCGTCCGTCCCGGTCTAATATCTTGTTTGGCGCATCCAGCCCACGCCCTCCGCGTCGGGAGCCGTTTGGGCACGCCGGACGAAACTGCGGACGAAGCTGCACCAACACAAGTACTTAAGAACATAGTGCCCCTAATTACGCAATAAATCCTATGGAAGATAGCAAATGTGACTTGACAGATTCTTATTGAGGATGCTGCCCCGTTTTCTCCATGCAAGACCCATGTTGACTGCAAAGAGCAAAAAGTAACTCTTTTATTACATAGAAGTACACAAACATTTGATTTGGTTCATGGCTGACTAAAAATATTCCATCAAATGGCCCAATTCTTGGAAATTTAGTTTTGGAATGGGCAGGTAGAGCTAATTAACAATAATAAGGCAGTAAATAAAATGTGTCCATTCTCTAGTTTCAAGCTGGGTAAGACTACACGCCCCCAACCCATAGTCTTAATCACAGAAAATTACAGCCCAAACCTAGATAAAATATGGACTGAAAATAACTTTTGTGCATAAATTAAGAGCATCATTTTCAGGGGTCAAAATTCATGGCTGACTAAAAATATTCCATCAAATGGCCCAATTCTTGGAAATTTAGATTTTGGGACAACGGGCAGGTAGAGCTAATTAACAATAATAAGGCAGTAAAGAAAATGTGTCCATTCTCTAGTTTCAAGCAGGGTAAGACTACACGCCCAACCCATAGTCTTAATCACAGAAAATTACAGCCCAAACCTAGATAAAATATGGACTGAAAATAACTTCTGTGCATAAATTAAGAGCATCATTTTCAGGGCTCAAAATTGACAAGAAGGAAAGAAGTATAGATTAACTACAATGGTTGATCCGTGACATATACATAGTATCCATTTGAGGAAGTATTAGAATCTATGGATATTTCAAATCTTCAGCATTGATTTGGGCGAGCTAACAGCCTCTGCAAAATATTTCTTAGCCACAGCCTCTGTGCCCATAGTTTGTCCGAATAACATTCCAACCGTCAGTTTGTTAGTAGTAGAATACTCTTCATACCCATTTTTCTCAGGATATGAAGAAACCAGTATTTAGCGGAATGGTGTCTTCCAAATATATTGCAAAGGTTCATAATCCTCATAAGCTCTTTAAACATTACCATTTGAGGAAGTATTAGAATCTATGGATAATTGGTAACAAAGATGTTAGTTTTGAACAAATATAGGAGTACAATTTTTCTCTTAAGTTTATTATTATCAACAACTATGCATAATAAATATTTAAATCAGTGACATTTATGAGCCAATTGCATGCCTAAATTCATTCAACCATTTCTACTTCAAAGGAAGAGTTTAGGACATACATCTGAATCAAAAGATTGAGTGTTAGCTGGCTATGTGAATGTGTACCTGATAAGTAGGCTGTAGCAAAAATAGAATGCACATGTAACTAAACATGAGTTCAACATCTTTAAACGAGCATGCTTCACAAGAAGATTCCAGCACAGATTTAAACAAGCTGACAGTCTTGTACACAGGCGATGAAGACAGCGAAGTGCAATAAGCCTTTTGTGACTCTTTCATGTCTGCTTTTCTTCTTGATTCCGCCACGAACCCTGGTATGCAAAATAAAGTTGACCCCACGGTCATACTCCGTCCTGCACACAGCGAGAAAACCCCACCAAGATCAGCATCCCACCATCGCCGCCCAGCACGGTGACAGATCGACTCGATGTAACGAGGGAAAGTAAAATCGAAAATCAAAACTACAAGAGGATGAAATCAGTTACCCCGTGATGGTTGGATACACAGACACCACTACTTAATGGCTGGACTCCACAGCGGAGGAGAGCAGAGGAGAACCAAAAGCCTTTATCAAACCGAAGTCGAGGAATAGTTGAAGCCACACTTCGAGGTTTCAGTTATGGCCACCGACATTATATTGGCTCATAGTATGATAGCCATGATGGATCAGTCATCAGAGTAAATGAATTCTAAGAACACATAAGGTATATTAGCTTCAGAGATAAGAATGTTCTAGGTCCTAAATTACAAAGATTCAACTGGATTGTGTATTCCTATCAGCTACAAAGATTCAACAGATTCACATAAGTAGAAAGAATAATGAAAAAGATCTATTAACATCTTACTGCAGGAATACCTGGCATAGGAAGGCGGATCTCATCGAGGATCCCATCTCGGGAGGCTGATTTGTTCATGTGGAGGACTGGAGGAGGATCCCGTTGCGCGGGGAGACGCCTCTTCCCGTACAGCGTCACCGCGTGCGGCTCAGCGTTGTGTGATGGCGCTGCTTGTGCCGCGGCGCTGGTCGTCGAGATTCACGGTGACTGGCTGTCGGCGGGACTGTAGGGAAGCGACAGGGTAGGCGGGCAAGATGTGGGCTCAGAAGTCCCTTCTGGGCGGGCCGACGGAGGTGAAAGCTACAGGGTGAGCGGTGGCGGGCGAGAGATCTATAGGCGAGTTGTGAGCGTGCGAGGGAGCGAGGATTTGGCGAAGGTTTTCGATAGGCCCACTTGTCGGCGCGAAGATTTGGTCGACCAAGGGAGTTGGACGAAACACGGACGACAAGGTGGGTTGACGAAGGAACGAAATGTTCTTTTTAGAGGAGAAGAATTCATCTTCTACGTTTCCCCATCCAATGCTACTACTCCATCCCCCAGTTCACCTCCATGGCTCCAACCTCCCATGAATCACGCTTCTTAAAGCACGGCACGTGCACGGCCCGGCACGGATCTTAACGGGATGTGCCCCGGCACGGGCCCGCTCCGTGCCGTGCCCAGCTCCCGGTCGAGGCCCGTGGGCCGGCCCGGCACGGCACGATTAGGTTTTTTTATATATTTTTTATTTTTTTTTACCTATTTTTATTTATTTTTTTTCAATTTTTGGGCCACATTTACGCTAAATGGGTCGTGCCCGACGGGCCAACCGTGCCTAACGGGCCGTCGGCGTGCCTCCCGGGCCGTGCCGGAGGTCAGGCCACGGCACGCGGGCCGGCCCAGGCACGGCACGATTCTAATCGTGCCCAACGGGCCGTGCCGTTGCCGGGCCGTGCCGCGCACATGCCAGGCCGTGCCGGCCCGTTTGGCCATCTAAAAGGAATTGCCGTTTATTCTCTGCTACATGTTAATCTCTCTCTTTGTTTGGCATGGTGCAGGATTGGATAGCTACATGTTTCTGGGACACGTACATGGGGCTGAACGCAAATCTGATTTCTTTGCATTTTCACGTGTTGCATACTTACGTAGTAGTAAATCAAATTACCTTTTCACAAGAGTTGGGAAGTAGCTGTTGAAAGTTCTTTTCTTTTGTTGCTAATCCACTAAGGAGTACTACTGCTATTGGTTGTTTATTTCATCTCCATATTGAAGATGGTTTTCAGTGTTCTTTTCATTGTTCCCAATTGCAGACTTACAGATACTACTAGAAGGTAACCTAAGGTTCTTTGCGTATTTGTGTATTCAACATAACGAACAAAATGAAATACCATACCGTACCATTGTGAATGATGGATTCATTTTAATCTTGAAGATTAAAGGATTGAACAAGCATTTGGAGGGCTCCATATATATTTTTGTAGCAAATTGAGGGCTCCATATGAATGCCCAAATTAATAATACTAACTTTGCCATCCTACAACACGCCGACTTCATTTCAGTAGCCACCTCACAAATTGGTTCCACTTATTGCTTTGAATAATTGTATAAGAAAAGCAACACGACTACACGAGAGAAAACTTTTGACTTTGTGTCAAGTTCGATTGTGTTAGTATATTGTGTACTTATAATTTCATTTCATCACGAAAGTTCATTTGAATTACTAAGTTCGTCATTTATTTGTCAAATATGCATTTTGGTATCTACCACCATATGTGGATCAAGATTTGAGAACACAAACATTTAGTCGCATTCCTTAGAAAACAATTTAGTTGTTTATATTGTAACCTGAGGAAATCATTCATATCGAAATGATGAGAATACATAATAGTTAGGCACATTTCTTCAAAATTAGTCCACCACATATCCCGCAGCAACGTGTGGGCAATCATCTAGTTTGACTAATTCCTACGTTTTAATGTGTGGAATAGATCTGTTCGGGACAACAACGCATTTAATATCAGTGTCGATGGAAGATTTTTTCCATTTTCTATTTTGACACCGTGTGATATTTTACTTTCATTATACAACTAGTTGTCCTTTAAGTTGTCTAGATCCGGTCATGTTAATCATATTCTTATCATGATCTAAGATATGTTTCTCTTGGAACAGAGACGCCACATAATGATTAGGAAGATCATGGTTCGTCGGAGCAAAAGATATCTTAGAGAAGCAAGTTCGTCAGTATCTGTTGGCTTTGTTTTAAGTCAGACATAAGTATATTGGGTACCGATTTAGGATGTTACTGTATATGTAACTGGATCAAGTGCTCCTATATGCTCACAAATATTTGATGTTTGTGAGAATTCTTGTACGGTTATATCTGAAAATATGTGCTGCCAGCCTATCACTTTTTTCTTGAACATAGAAGGGCCCTGAAGAACCCAGAGTACCTCTTAGAGCATCTCCAACAGACGCGGAAAAACTTTTGGCGCGCGCGGGATAAAGTGGCAGTGCACACGCTATATATCCCGCGCCGCTACCAGCACGCTGAACCCTTTACCCCACTGCTCTACCACCGCTCAATCTGCTCGAGCGGGATGCCTCCGCGCCGCTAGAACACCTCTGGCTACCGCAGCGTGCGCGTGCGGCCGAACGACACATTCTACGCCGAGATCCGGTCCGACGACGCGCGCCTCGGGCTCGGCACCTACGGGACCGCGCACGACGAGGCGTGGCGGCTCGGGTGCCCGCGCCGCGACATGAACTTCACCGAGATGCTGACGTGCGACCAGGCGCAAGATCTGGCACCGCCGCCGCGCCTCGTCGCCGACTGTTAGATGATAGATTGTCACGACGGTTACGGTTTCCATGTATAGCTCAAACCGAACCGTCCTAGATTGTTCTAGACTACCTTGTACTCCAAGTTGTAACCTATATATATATATATATATATATATATATATATATATATATATATATATATATATATATATATATATATATATATATATATATATATATATATATATACACCATATTCAGCACCCAGGGTGCAAAATATTTCTTTTACTTTTTTTATTTTGAATTTATGTTTGATATACAAATAATTACATTCATATTGACCCACAATGAAAATTAACATAAAAAATACAATTTTATGAGTCATAACAGTGTAAAAACCATAAAAAATGCATATTTTACGACATATTTTTTTACGTCACGTAAAAAAAAGTTTTACGTCATGTCGATATTTTTTTACGTTCTCCTTGACTTACGAGGTAATACAAAATTTATGTGAAGTAATAATCATTTACGGTTTAAAAGATATGGGGTGGGTGTAGAATAACTTATTCTACTCCCTGGGTGTCAAATAGCGCGTCCATATATATATATAGAGAGACAATTTG
The DNA here is from genome assembly GCA_012064385.1 of Puccinellia tenuiflora. Lineage (NCBI taxonomy): Eukaryota > Viridiplantae > Streptophyta > Magnoliopsida > Poales > Poaceae > Puccinellia > Puccinellia tenuiflora. Next base: position 1,899,862 of record QRDG01000388.1, on the reverse strand, counting down.
CTACCCGCATGGGTAGCTACACACCCATGTGTTATACGGAGATGCAAGCCGTATGTATCCGTTTTAGCTTGTTTTCCTAATAAAACACGGATATTTGGTGTACAAAACAGGTTTCGAAATTTTCAAAAAAATATTTTTTGACCTTCATTTTTAGTTTTTTTTCATAGTTGACTTTTTTGTTGACTTTTGGGTCAAAATTTACTAAAAAAATCACAGCGGATGGAAAAAAATTCGAAAAAATTTCAAAATACTTTTTAATAATTCTATCAACTCTACTAGTGACATCCCCTTGTCTACTTGAGTAATCTCATTTAAGCGTTGTATATACGTTTCGGTCAAACTTAGGGTGTGTAGCTACCCATGGGGGTAGCAAGTCTTTTCCGTATATATATATATATATATATATATATATATATATATATATATATATATATATATATATATATATATATATATATATATATATATATATATATATATATATATATATATATATAGGGCTATTCTGCACAACCCCTTAAGAGTTTGCTGAATAGCTATTCAGCACAACTTTCCTAAATAGGCTCCTTAACCCTGTCCCGAACTTACCCGGCGTGCGATCCCACCTCCGACCCACACCAGATAAATACAGGTGCCCCACCTCGATCCCCACCCCTCCCGATTCGAAACCCGCTGCACCTCCTCCCCTGGTCGGCGCGGCCGAGCGAGCGGCGGCGGGAGCCGACGCGAGGGAGGCCGCGGCGGAGGCAGCGTCTTACCCGGCGCGAGCACCGCTTCCTTCCCTGGTCGGCGCGGCCGAGCGAGCGGCGGCGGCGTCTTACCCGGCGCGAGCACCGCCTCCTTCCCTGGTCGGCGCGGCCGAGCGAGCGGCGGCGGGAGCCGACGCGAGGGAGGCCGCGGCGGAGGCGGCGTCTTACCCGAGCAGGAGGACCTCCTTCTTCGACTCCGGCAAGGACATGGCTCCGATACGGCGAAAACATGATGCGATTGACGGGATCCCGACCGGATCAACCTCTGATACACAGGTTTGAAAAAGCAAAAACTAAACATCTCCATTGTCAGCGGCCCTGTGTGATCCTATAGTGTATGTTTGTTGGATCCTGGTGATTTTATTTACGAATCTAACAGATCATGCTGTGCTAGATTTAAAAAAACGGTGGGAAGTTAAACTGTTTGATTATGGGAGTTCAGATCTGTGCGTTGTAGAAGTTTGCCTTATATTGTTCAGTGAAGTTGGACTGTTTTTTTCTGTTGTAGGTAACCATGGTGCATCCACCTGTTGATAACCATAGTGCATCCGGAAAGAACAAAAGGAAATTTGGCACCATTGTTGATGCAGTCCCCATTAGAACAGTCCATTGGAGCACAGAGCAACATGAAGATGAGGACATTGTGATGTGGTCAGGTCCACCGAAGCCTCGACGTTCTCCCATCATCTGCAATGAGGAGCTATCTGTTTCAAATCCAGTGTACAGAAAACCGCGCCGTCGATCAGCACAAGAAAATGTTGCAAAGAAGTCCAGACCAATGTGCGAGACAGTTCGTATACCTGATATTGTGCAGGACCACTGTAAACAAATTGCGCGACGAGTTCATCCAGCTAATACAACTCTTGAGAAGTACAGTAATGTAGAGTGTGGACTGCAGAAGGGTGATTTGTGCAGACAAGTTACTATAACTGAATCAATTGCTGAGAAGTCCAGATATTCAGGTCGTGGTGTTCAGATGAATGGGTCATCCAGCAAGCTCCCTCCAAATAAAGCTGAAGCTGCACGAGCTGACTCGAGAGAGAAACAAACAAAAAGCTGCTACACTGAAGGGGACAATGTATCAACCCACATGCCTCCCCGAGATCCTCTGTGTCATATGCCAATAGTCACCCCTCCATGCCCTATAAGGACTGTAGAAGGTGAAACTCCTGCAGGACAGCGGACGTACACACACGTAAGTTGTACTCTGAATTTTGAAAATAGAAAAATATTCCCAATATGTTATGAAAACACTAAGAAAAAAATACTGCAAAAACCTAAATAAAAATTGTACTATCTAACATGCCATACAAATCATTTTGCAGGCACCAGAGCTCCCGCCCCATTTGATACCAGTCATTGGCCAAGAATTCGGCACGTTCAAAGAAATATATGATTTCTACAACACATATGCGAAGCACACGGGCTTTGGAATCAAGGTAGGGCAACGCAGCAAAAGAACACGGTACCTGAAATGTGTGTGTGAAGGCAACTACAAGCCATCTGTCGCTGACGACAGACCGCCAACAAGATAAGATGAGCAAAAGAAGTGGCTGCAAAGCATTGATAAGGTTTAAAGAGAGAGATGATGGTACATGTGTCGTAAAAGCAATCACACATGAACACAACCACCCCTTGATGCTGAGCCCAGCAATGCTTGTGTTCTTGCGCTCGGACAAACTCGACTCAACACTGATGGACTATGTGAAGGATCTTCAGGAAAGCAATGTTAAGCATGTCAACATAATGGGGCTGCTGTCAAAAATGTATAATGGGAGAAACAGACTACCCTTCCATGATAAAGATATACTCAACATGTAAGTGTAAAATTCACAGATGCAAAAAAAAGAGACATGAAAAGTTCATTAAAGAAAAACCTGTTGAAAAAAAGAAAAATGTTGCATGCAATTTTTATTTTCTTAAATAACACACTTCATCTTTGCAGGAAAGCAGCGTTTGCACGTGCGGAATCCAAGAACGCTGTCCCAAAAATGTTCAAGCATTTTGAGGAGATGAAGGCTGAGAATGAGAACTTTTTTTACGATGTCCAGGTTGATGAAGAGAACAAAATAAAGAACATATTTTGGGCAAATGCAAGTTGCAGAGCGGCTTATGCAGATTTTGGAGACTGCATAACGTTCGATACTACATATAAATCAAACAAGTGGCACATGCCACTAGCAGTATTTGTCGGGGTAAACAATCACTTGCAATCATGCATTTTTGGTGTTGCGCTGATGGGCGATGAGAGCGACGATACATTCCAATGGGTGTTCAGCACTTTCTTGCGCTGTATGCGAGGGAAGCAACCCATATGTATCCTGACAGGTTTGTGTTATCCACATCATGCTAAAAAAAGATGCATTTGTCTCCACATTTCCCTTGATAAATTAAAAAATATACATTTCTGTGCAGATCAGTGCCCAGCGATGGCAAAAGCAATACCAAAAATTTTCCCGCGTTCTCTGCATAAGCTGTGCAGGTGGCACATCACACGGAAACATAAGGTTCCTTTGGCGGACCTATACAAGTTGTTCCCTGAGCTGAAGGACCAGCTTGCTGCAGTCCTGAACCATCCTTTGATGCCGACGGAATTTGAAGATGCTTGGCATGCATTGGTTGACAAGTATGGTCTGCAAGATGTGAACGTGATGATAAATTTGTGGGCTGAAAGGGAAAGTTGGGTATCTGCCTATTAGAAAGAAGTCTTCTGTGCTCGTATGACATCAACTCAGAGAAGCGAAAGCATGAACCATGTGCTAAAGAAAGGCTTTGTAAAGGAGCATGCAAGATCTACATATTTTTGCACAGCAGGTTAATAACTGCATACAGACAAGGCGTGAGGCGGAGATTAAAGAGACTATAGCTTCAATGGTATTCTTTCTTCCCCTACACTCCAAAAAACTAAAAAAAAGTGAATGAATGAAGCTGAATTTGAATAATAGTTATAGTTATTTGTGTTGGATGATTACAATGATTCTCTTCTGTTTTTCATGCCCAAAAAACTAAAGAAAGAGAAGTTCACAATCAGAAAATAAAAAGTTTAGTTTGATACAATGTGAAAGTTCACATATCCCAAAACTTGAATTTTTTTATTGTGGGTTAGCAAACTAATTTTTAATCCACTTGAAAAAACAGGGACAAGGGAAACCATTGACACGTTATGGATTCGAGAAGCAGGCACTTGAAAAGTACACCCTGGAACGTGTACGCTGTATTCCGGGAATGCTTGTTTCACAGCACAGCTTTCCGCATCAAAATTTCTCCAGAAAACCCAACGAACTACCTTGTGCACCACTACAACCAAAGTAGGGAGTTTGCTTGGTCAAGGCATGAGTTCCGTGTGCTTGCAGATGAGATTGAAGGCAGGTTTGAATGTGAGTGTAAGCTGTGGGAACATACAGGTATGCGAATTCCTGTAAAAACTATTATGATTTTAGTGAAGTTCACATTACCTTTTGCTACAGGTTTATACTTTATATATTTGATGAAAGTTGATATCTTGTAGTATCAAAACAACTAAATATTTATGCCTTTTGATCCTTGCATGTAGGTTTGTTCTGCCAACATGTATTAGCAGTATTTGAACACATAAGGCTGGACAAAATACCAGATAGATATATACTGAAGAGGTACACAAAAGATCCGGTAACAGAACCAGATTTCAACCGTAAAAATTACGTGAGAACAGAAGCGAATGGGACGACACTTCTGTACAGGTGAGCAATCCTGTACAACGAAGCAATGAAGATGGTAAACAAAGGGTGCTCATGCGACCGCATGTTTGACGAGGCGATGTCTGCTTTCACATATGTGAACGAGCGCCTGGACGGTGTAGCAATGGCTATGGAGGAGGCCGCTACCAGATCAGTGCATGATGGCGACATGCCGGGTACAGGTGATGCAAATGACGCTGATCCTTATGATGATATCCAGCCGCCACCTGCTGTTACTTACAAAAATATCAAACCGCCGTCAAAGGCGAAGACAAAAGGCAGTAAGAGTACAGCTGCTGAAGTGAAGGCAAATAAAAAGAAAACTTCTGCCCCTAAACGACCGGAGCCAGAACTAGATGAAAGTGGTAATCCTAAAGGACAAAGGCTGTGCAGCAACTGTGGTAAGATTGAAGGACACAACTCCAGGACGTGCAAGAAGAGGCAACTTGCTGCGAAACTTCTCGAGGAACATCGCAAAATGCATGGGAATACCTCCCCTCCAGAGGATCTGAATCTGTGCATGAGAAAAGTGCTAGCGCATCAGAGCTTTACAAAAAAAGATGCCAACGAAGAAATCCTTGCTACCGACGACGAAGATGACGACTCTGAAGATGATGCAGAAGAAGTTAGCATGGGGACAGAAGAAGAAGATGGGCAGTCTAGTGAAGAAGCAACCCAAGATAGTAGCGATGATGAAGAATTCAAGCAAGACATATACACGGGGGAAAACCAAGCACGACGCGACAGTGGACTGAATGAGAAAGGGCATGAACCAGTTGCAGAGGGGAAACGGGCTTGCAGCATCTGTAATGAAAAAAAGAAGCACAACTCGAGAACTTGCCCCAGGAAATTTGAGATCCTCCAAAAAAGACTTGCAGCAAGTCAATCAGCTGAGAGTAACAAGATGAATCCTCAAGGGAAAAGGAAATGTGGGAGCTGTGGGAAAATACGGGGACACAATGCAAGGACATGCGAGAGGTTGAAGTTGGAGGCGGAACTGAAACGGCAAGCGTTAAACTTGAAGTCGCAACAAGATGTTGATCCTGTGAAAGACAAAACAAACATGCAATAGAACAAAAAGCAAAGGATGACAAACCATCGACAAAACACAGCAAAAAGAGGAGTAGCAGGTTACATTCTTTAGTGTGAGGAAAAAAAGAAAAAAAGTAGATTATGACTTTGTATACAGATACTACAGAAAAAGGAAGTTCATATTAATACCATCCGATGTTCACTTGTATGTCTGACTGAAAATATTTTGGTACGTAAATTATAGAAAAAGAATAGGAAGTTCACACTGCATGCTGACAGAAAGTTTACTGTCTGAAGAGAAATTCAGTACAGCAAAAAAAATATTTCCTTCTTGATTGGAAAGGAGTTCATATTTCACTGCGAGAAGTTTACAACTGATTTTTGGGAAGTTTTCTTTAGGATTAGAAACAGAAGATAGTTCACATGAACACAGAAAGCTACCGATAGTGAGAAAAAAAAAGGAAGTTCCTTCATGAACTTCTACATATGGAGGTTTTCCTAGTACACAGGAGTTCACTAATACATAACATTCTCAGCAATTCGCATAAGTGATTATATTTACATGGAGATCAAGGGTACCATAAAAACACAAAAAGATAACACTAGTAAAAGCTTCACAAAGGTTTAAACCCTAGCCCTGGTAGATACACATAAGGAGAATCAAAAGATAAAAAGCCCATCTATCCATGTGCTTGGGTTTCACCGCGATCTTTGACTGCTTGGGACAGTAGCTCCTGAGTAGATTGCGAGCCTAACCCTAGAAGAAGAACCAGGTCTTGAATTTCGCTAGGCCATTCAGAAGGAGAAATAAGATTTTCTTGATGGAACAGCAGCTGGTACATATATTCAGCCTTCCAGTCCTCAACGCGAGCCTTCAAAAAAAGGCATTGAATTCGTGTCAGCGACATAAAAACACAAATGTATCAAAAACAACAAAAAAAAATGCTGATACTGATTAATAAAAAAGAATAGAAATGGACTGACATCTTTGTTTTTAATCTTCTCTATGAATGAGACACCATCAAAAGTGCAGGCAACCTTTAACATGTAGAATCCACACTCTTTTGCGCCCTGCTCTGGTGTTAAAACATAGTTGCAATGCTCAGCAGCTGCTTCCCAATCAACATCATTATGCGCGCTGTATTCTTTTATTCCGTACACCTCCTTCATGAGAGCCACCATTCTCCTTATCTGTACAGAAAATTTAGTGAGAAAAAACAATATGGTACACAAAAAAGTATACTGGTAGCGGTAGTGATTGGTCCATCTTACAATTTCAACACGGTTGCGGTGGTGATTGGCCCTTGTTGTGTTTACCATGTTCTGGTTAGTGTACCTCCTAGAATCAAGTACATCCACCAAGCGATTATACTTGTTCATGACATACATCGAGTGGTGGGAGTCCATGAAATGAGGAATTAAGATCTGTTTTGATCAATCAAGGAGGTTCAAGTTAAAAAATTCAAAGAACAAAAAAGGGAAAAAAATATATGTTTACTGTGAAAACATCAGGTACAAAAAACACTTACCAGATTTGCATTCAAAAGATTTTCATCATCCCTCACATATTGGTTGAACATTTTAGCCGCTTGTTTTACATTAAATTGTTGCCTCTGCATAGTTCTACCACTACTGTCCTTCAGGTCAAAGGGTGCGAAATCAAGCAGGTACTGCGTGCCAAAAAACAGAAAAAAATAGTAAGAAGTTCACTCTGATGATGGTGTAAAGTTTGCTGTGATCACACATGAGAAAAGTCTGTACAAAAAAGGTTCAGAACAGACTTACTGGAATTGTGTTTGGTGTGAGCAAAACACGGTCGCCAGTTCGAAACAAGTATTTCATATCAGGCGAGTTTTTCCAGTAGGATATTATGAAATCCATAATTTCACCTTCCAACATTTCGCAACGGCCAAAGAGCCTGAACATGAATTTGCCATCGATACAGTATTCCTCGTCAATTGGATTCTTGAACTTCACAATAGGTACACTAAAAGGCACATGGGGGACACAAAAAAGACACAAAAATATAAGAAGGACAGCTAAAAAGATTAAAAAAGGATGAAAAAACTCTAAAACAATATTGGACACCAAACACCAAAAATAATGATAAATGTGTGACATAAACTCACTCGCCATGGACGTGAAGATAATCTTTGCTTAGTATGAACTGTTTAAGTTCCTTGGCCTTCGATAAATGAGGGAACTTGTATGGCACAAGCTTTGGGACTTCAGATCTCAATTTCTTGACAGGTTTGGTAGGCCTCTTCTTAGAAGTAACAGGAATTTTTGCAGTGGGTTTACTGGGCTTCTTAGTGACAAAATCATCACTGCTATCCGCAGTACAGACATGCACATCCTTGGAGACATGTTTAATTCCGCGCTTCCACGGTGCATCACTGACAAAATCATCGTCACTGTCCTCAATCGGTACAAAAGTTCCAGTTCCTTTGCCTCCAGTGGATGAATCCTTAATGGACTTTCTTGTTTTTACCGTCGGATGGAGACGGGCAATAGCCTTCTGCGTCTTGCTTTGAACTTTTACGGTATCTTCTTCGTCAATGGGTATAACCTCAGGAGTGTAGCACTGAGTCTCGAATAGAGAAAAATTGTCCTCATCAATGTCAAGACGTTCGCCTGAAAAAACATACAATTTCAAAACATAAACTGGTAAAAAAAGGAAGAGGGAATCAAATAAGCAGACATAAAAAAAATGAAAAAAGTTCACTTAGCTGCATGTAGGAGTTATGCTATAAACTATGGGGAGTTCAACATTTGCAAAAAAACAGAAAAAAAAGTGAAAATGAAGGAGTGGTTGCTACCTGGGTCAATGCCTAAAACAGACTTGAGGTCTATACCAAAATCACTAGCCGTCAACCAACTGTAGAGAATAGTCATCCTGATGTTCAATATGTCTTTCTGGTTAAAGATAATCAAACCATTGCCATCATAGGAATGTAAGTTTTGAAGCATGAAAAAGCCGCAGTCATGGCTGCACATACACACAATAAAATGGAGAGGGAGAGAGTTAATAAAACAGATTATTTATATGTATGTACAAAAAGGAAAAAGAAAATTGAAGGCTGAACATGTGGGATATGTACTTACGCAGTTCCTTGCCTAGGACTCCTCACATAATCCGGCTTGAAGTGATCAATTGATGCTGGAGAAAAGGTACCACCTTTGGAATCTCTAGCTTCCCTCCATAATTTCTTTATACCACGTGCCATTAAATGAACTACCCTCTTAGCATCTGGATCAGTGGGTCCGCGCAGAGAATCAATAATCTCAATGCGTTCCTTATTCATGTTGATAGCTACTACACAGAAATGGCCCACAACACCAGGGAGCGGAGGGTTGGGTGGGTCAAATGTAGCAAACAAAATCTGAAAAAAAGTAAATGAAAGTACATGCAAAAAGTCACGCACAAAACATCGTGTATCAAAAAAAGGAAAAATGTAGAAAAAAGACAAAAAGGACCAGAAACTTTCTACTTACAACTTCTTTCTTGTCCAAGCGTTCTTCAGAATCAGGATTGAAAAAATTACGCAAACATGTACTCCCTAGATTCTCTTCAAATAGGTGCCTCTGATTGAAGTAAAAATACAACATAATAAGAGGTATTATTACCAGGAAGGCAACAGAAATTATAAGTAATACAGAAAAGAAAGTTCACTTCTGAAAAAAAAGGAAGGGAGTTCACATACAGAGCAAACATATGGTGCAACAAGCTTCTCTGAGTTCTTGAACTTTTGACCAAGCAAAAAAGTTCCAAGAGAAACTGCGAACGAGCAAAGAAAGCCGTAAGGCTGGAAAGCTTCGCCGACTTGTCCAATCGTGCATCTACAATGATCATTCTCGAAAAGTATGTTGTCCCTGCGTTGGAAAAAAATATAAAATAGCATAAATTGCCTGAAAACACACATATCCATCCTTTTTCATGCCGTATGCAACAAAAAAAGGGAGAAACAAAAACCTTTTCTTGGGATCCTTCCTCAACCGACACACAACATCATAAACTTCTTTTATTTTCTTCATGAGTGGCATAGCAGACAGCGGAGGAGTTGAAAATTGACTCGACACTGAACAAACTGAGAAAAACAGAAGGGTGAATTAAAAAAAAAGAGAAGTTCACTTTTAAAAATTATTTAAGTTCATATATCCAGAAACTAAGAGGTTTGTTCACATAATAAAAGAACACTCACCTGATACTTGTGTGTGTTCTTCCTCAAGATATGCAGTAGCAGACGGGTCGTGGTGCTCTTCATGAACAATATCACATGTTGAAGGAGCGTCACCGGGTTTGTCAGATTGCAGCTCCGTCTGCTGCACTGGCTCGTCCACAATGGCTCCAGATGGATCAACTGGATCATCGAGTACAGTGGGGTTTACATGTTGTGTACCCGCTTCAAAAGGAGGAACAGTAGCTCCAGCACAACCGCTGCCACGTGATTCATCGCCATCCTTCGCTGAATATACATTAATTGGATGGGCGTCAAGCAATACAAGCGGATCTCCAGATGATGTGTTCTTACTGAATGATACGTAAAACTGTTTGCTCGTTGAAGCATCAACATCGTCTTCATCTTCAAATTCCTTCAATGCAGACGTATCAAATTGAGGGATGCTATGATTCATGGCATGATCATCTCCAACGCCGTCTCCGTCGCTCAAATCATGCGGCGGGGTCACGGGTGTGGTGAATTGGTTAACAACATCAGCACTAGTGCCGTCAACACATGCAGTATATTCTTCACCATCTGCGTTATGATCCTGAGAAGCTAACTCCTCAGCTAGCCTAGCTTCTGCCTGAAAAAAATAAAGAAGTTAATTCAAACGTCAGATGTAAGTTCACATGGAACAAAAGCAAAAAAGCTCATTATATAAACTGAACAGGAGTTACCTATACAAAACCAAAAAAAAAGGATACTGATAAAACATAAAAAAAAGGAGTTCACTATTAGTATATATCGGCAGTTAATTAGTTACATGCTCAGGGTGGATTTACGAGAATAAAAACATTATTTTAAATGGTTGTACTAAAAAAAGGAAAAAGGAAGTTCATTCAAACATGTAAAATTACCAGAGCTTCAGCCTCCGATTGTCCTAGATCTGTGTACCCACAATAGATAACATTGCCGGGGGCACGCCCAGACTTATCATCTTGCTCAAGGATTTGCTTCTCTATGGTGACACCTTCTCTTTCATAAAACATACAAAAAGCATCCTGTTTCGAGCGAAAATCATCGAAACCTGACTGCAAGGAAAATGTAGCAGACCTCAAGCTGTCAAGTGATTTTAGTTCATTCTCTGTCTCCACCTTAACTACTTCTGCGCTAGGGCCATGGCCCTCAGGAAAAAGACCGGATATAGTGCTCATACGATCAGACGTTGTTGGGACTGGTATGAGATATTTGTTCAACTTTCTGCAACATCTCCCTAATTTGGTCATAAACCGATGAAGAACTACCTCCCACATCTGAAGACGGCTGGGGTTTCGGTGCACATTTGTCATCTGCCTGCTGAAAAGAATGAATCTCGATCTGAGTGTTGCCCATGTCTTCAGATTTGTGAACAGGAGAAGATGGCCTATCAGGCGAGTGGTGACATGTATCATAAATAAGCTCTTCAGCAGGGAAGGTATATGAATACACAATTTGGTGGGAGCCTTTCCACTGAAAAAAAATGAGGTTCAATAATGTGAGAACATGAGTTCACACATCAAAATTAACAAAAAAGGTACAGTAAATATGATAATACAAAAATTCATGAAGCAAAACAAAAAAAAAAGAGGTTCAGTATTGACATGCTTATCAGTTTCACTGTTACACATAACTTTTTTTACAAAAAAGTAAGTTGTAAAAACCAGAATAAAGAAATTAACAGAAAAAGCAACGGAATTAAAAAAACTACTATATGATACAAACAAGTTTACAAAACAGAAAAATGATAGAAGAAGGGAAAAGGGTAGTAATACTAACCCCAAGTGTACCAAACTTGTAATCTGCTAGTACACATCCACCATGCTTGAACGTGTCGAGGTGGAAAATATCATTCAGAGGTTTCTCGTACAAGTAGTTCGCACGTGGCGTCTTGATATGCATTACAGAATACTTCTTTGAAAAGCAGCTGTCCAGATACATAACAGTCGGCACAACACCACACCCCTCAGGGCCAGCCTGCGGTATACTTCTATCCTGGTACTTAATAGCAGCTCTTTTGATCTCATCAACAACTAACTGGCAGTAGTCCATCTTCGCCATTTTGTTGTAATCCATATTGACAAGCATGGCAGCCTCCCTCCCAACACGAGGTGCTGACCCAGGGCATATAAGCTTGTTGTATAAAATAGCAAAGAAAACCTTCACAGCCAGATCAACCTTTGAGGGATCTTCCACTAGATCTTCCAGAATCTTGCGCAAATTCTTTATCTCAATGCTAGACTTGCTGTCAAGACCAAGTTCTCCCTTCAAAATAGAAAGGGACTCGTCATGCCCAGAATCAGCAGGTCTAGGAGCTGCGTCACCTCCCATGGGGAACCCAAAAATATGATGAACAGCCTCTCTGTTCACAACAATTCTCCTGCCAGGTCCACAGTCGATAGTCATCGTTGATGTGTAAATGTTCATTAACAGATGGCACATCAGCACACGTGAAACATTACCCTCCAGCACCCAATCAAAAACACAACCAAAACCGGCTTCCCTGACTTTGGCCCTGTGAGTATCTTTCAACAGCTTAGCAGCAGCACGGACTTCGCCAAGAGAACAACGAACGGTCTGCTGGAACCGCTTCTGTCCAGGTTTTACGGTTTCACCATATCTCTTTCTCCGACCCAACGGCTTCTTGTGAACTACTACAACCCTCTTCTCATACTGCTTCTTCCTTTTTTTATTCTGCACAAAACAACAGGAAAATGGAATAAATGTACAATAACAAAAGAGAAGTTCACTATATCAATAATGGAATAAAAATAATCAATATCAGGTTCAGTAGGTCGGATGATGACAACAGAAAAAGAGAAATGGGTATATAAGAGAAACAAAAAATAACCTCAAGATCAGAGGCCTCGAAGTCTTCCCAATCATCATCAAAGTCATGTGCGTCATCAGACCCTGCATCGTACGTGTCGTCGGCAACCCTCTTGCGTTTGGAGAGATTAGATTTAGCAGTGGGAGGTGATTGCTGCAAAGGGTCCGTATCTTCAGACAAACGAGACATAGCAACAACACGAGGACTGCGCCGTGGGGAAGCAACACCTGCAGATTTTTTCTTAGCAACAGCCATCCTGGCTTTCTTTATCGCTGGTGGAGTTTCACAAAATTCTGCAGAAGGGGAATCTGGACAGGGTGCATCACTTGCCTGACCAGTCTTCAACCTCGATGGGTATTTCCTGTGGTACTGCTTTACCTTCTCATTGAAAATATCTACCCTGGCCATATGTTCCTGCTGATACTTATCAAGCTGTTCCTGAACATTGTGTTCCTGAGTAACTTCTTCAGTGCCGTCAACAGTCTGCGAGGGCGTATCCTGCCACTCGGGCGTACACTCCGATGAATGTGCACTAGTCACAGGCAGTTGCTCATTGCTGACAATGTGCAAAGGAGTGGGATCAAAAATAGGCCCTGCTGTGCGTTCACCATCAACAATAGTCACAGGCAGTTGCTCATCGCTGACAATGTGCAAAGGAGTGGGATCAAAAATAGGCCCTGCTGTGCGTTCACCATCAACACCACTGATATCATCACCCCAAGGAGCTTGAGCGAACAATGGTGTGCTGTAATTCACAGGGACACTGCTTTCAGGCCCATCAGATTGAAGGTTCAATGGCGTACGGTCGAACGCTGGGGCACTACTGTCAAAACCACCAGATCGAAGAACCATTGGCGTACGGTCAAACAACGGGGCATCGATTGGAGCATCTGGCGCTATTTCTGACATAGATTTGTCAGGCATGTCCACTCCAAGCTTTGCAGGGGAATCGACTATAGGGTAATCAGAATTGACCTGGTTTAAAGATTCCCTAATGGTGTCATCACCTGCACGCACACAAAAGAAAAAAGAAAGGTAAAACATACATATTTCAAAAAACACACATTTAGAAAACAATGATAGAACATATAGAACAAAAAGACTGCAGATCAAAAGCCTGTATAGCTTAAAAAAATAAAGAATAAACAACATGATGGAAATATGAGAGGTTCACATACATATAAAGCAAAGAGTCTATACAGCTCATGGTCTACTTGAACAGCAAAGTTGATATAATATACAAAAAATGGAAAAAATGAGAAGTTCACATAAATATATAGCAGAGGTTTATATAGCTTATGATCTACTGAACAGCAAAATAATGATGCATGATTGAAAAATGGAGATTCATTCCCCACCACGCACATACACAACAGGGATAAAAACAACTAACAAGTAAAAAATCAACGCAGGAACTTCCACACAGTAGCACAAAAAGGGATTTAAAATAAAAAATACACACAAAAAAATATGGGTAATTTATAACCTTCGATTCCTGACGGGGAAGATCCATCCATTACCTCTCAGGTGATTGCGACCAGGTGAAGGGGTGCTCCCGGCAACGATCTTGGACGAAATCGAGAAGAAGATGTAGAGGAAGCAGGATGGAGGGGTCGGCGCAGTCCTTCTCCGCCGCGAATCCGAGCAGCCGCCGACGGATAATCAGGCAGGACTCCCCCGCTGCGCCGCTCCACAAACCCTAAGCATGACGACGGGGGTGGATGCGAGCAGGAGGGGTGCTCCCGCTACGCCGTTGCGCGGGCGGAATGCTGGTGCTGGGGAGACCACCCGACGACGAACAGCGGCGGCGGTAGGTGGCGGCGTGTGGGCGGCGGGTGGGGGGCTCGAGCGTGGGCGCGCGCGGTTGCGCCGAGAACTCCGATGAAGAGGGGTTTGGGGAGAGAGAGAGAGAGAGAGAGAGAGCGCAGTTATGTAGCGGGCGGTGCGAGGTAGTGCGGACAGACACGCGGCGGTTTCGGGAAAAAAAGTGGGCCGGCAGGAATTAGAAGCGACGAGGTCACAAACTGGGCCGCAGGTGTATCAAAAACCAAGAGTTACGGCCCGATACTGTTTTGGTCGGAATATTAAAAACAGTTATTAATTTTCAGATATGGAAAAAACACATACGCCACTCAAAAATTGAGAAGTTCAAAACTCGGATAGAAGTTCGCTTATCCGTGTTAAAAAGTGGTTTGCTTATTTTAAAAGTTAAAAAATGTGCATACAAAAATAAACAATCTGTGAAATAATAAAAAAGGTTATTATTGTAAAATGATAAAAAATGTGGGGGGGGGTCCCCCCCCAACCCCCCCCCCCCCACCTCCTCCCATATTCAAACTCAAAACATTAAAAAAATAAGGAAGTTCACATATACGGGATGTGAGAGTTAAAGGTTGAAGCTAAGGGAGTTTGATGCTGATATACGGGAAGTTCAAGATATAGCGTACACGAAATCTGTTTTTGAGTATGCAAAAAGCGCTCATACGGGATCCCTTGGCCAGATTGACCGCCCCGTCGTGCAATTTGGCATCGCTTGGAGACTAATCTAAGTCTACCATGTCGCCACATCGAGATAGATAAACACAAACCGAACAAATTTTGAGTTCTTCCGCGTATCCCGACGGACACATGATTACGTATTTCATAGATTGCTCCTAAATATGTACGAGATTTTGAAAAGTGATAGAGATAAAAAACATGCGCAATTCTAGTATCTTTCGAACGGTATATACTTTTCATCGATCCGATCAGCGGTTCGGAAATGCCGCCCCAAAAACTGCAGGAAAGTGTAGTAGGCAGCCAAAACTAATTTAGATGCGTTTAAAATTAGTTTAAAACCGTGCATAATTTCGAAAACTGGTAGAAGAGTAAAAGTTGCGGATTTTTCTTGCGAATCCAACGGTATATCGCTCGCGCCATTTGGATCAACGGTTTGAAAAATATGTCCGGAAAACCGTCCGCCCCTAGATTTTCCGCTAAGCGGTTCACTGGTTATTGTCTAGGAAGTTCAGAATGTTGTGCAGAATACTTATTCTGTACGGGAGTGCAGAATAGCTGGAATATATATATATATATATATATATATATATATATATATATATATATATATATGTGTGTGTGTGTGTGTGTGTGTGTGTGTGTGTGTATTTTGCAACCAATGTTGCCAATATAAATATAAATTTGTCTCTAGTCTATTGTTGAGGTGGTTTTTTGATATAAATATAAATTTGTCTCTAGTCTTTTGTTGAGGTGGTTCAAAAAAAATTGTTTCGCCCCCCAAATTTTTTTTGAAACTCTGCCACTGTACAAAGCTGCAATATTTTTTTCCGTTGAGATAAGCTGCAGTATGCTTTTTTTTTTGAGAATAAGAAAACTTTATTACTGGTGCAACAAGCCGCCTCATTAAAAACCTTCCGGCCCCCTCAGGTACCCCGGTAAGGAAAAGAGTGCGTCTGAAACTTGTTGCCCATACTGTTTACAAACACCAACCGGTGGATCCAAAAACCAAACATGTCTCCCAACATCTAAAAAGATAGAGCTCCTAGCTAGGTTGTGAGCGTCCACGTTTGTCGATCTTCCTTCATGGGCGAAAACAAAGGACTGGAAATCCCTTGCTGTTTCATCCATCTCCCGAATCAGCTGACCATATTTGCCCAACTTGTCACCACCATGAATTCTCCGAATTACTGTCTGGCAATCACTTGCGAGTTTAACCCGTGACAGGTGCAAATCCCTCGCAAGTGCCATCCCTTCCCTGCAAGCTTCAGCCTCCATGGTCTCCGGGTCTGAAATACCATTGACCACCACCGCCGAGGCCCCAAGGAATAAGCCTGTCACATCTCTGGCGATAGCCCCCACCGCCGCCACTCCTCCATTCTTAGAGAGAGCTGCGTCCACGTTGATCTTCGATACTCCCACCGGTGGTGGCAGCCACCTCGGTGTCATCCTAATCTCTGGATGCTTGACCTGCTTAGGAGACGGTTTAATCACATCCAAGTCAGAGATAAACCGGTTAATAAAGCTGAAAGTAGATAAAGGACTTTGAAACACATCCTCGTGCAACGCTTTCCTCCTAGCATGCCAAACAGCCCATAGGGTCACCACAGTAAGAGTTAACTCTGCATGCGATAACGAGCTTGTAACCTCAGCTAGCCATCCCCTGGCGTTTGGCTCCTGGATATGCATGAGAACCTCAACAAGCTCCTCCGGAAGAAGGGCCCAAACACTTCTTGCCATATTGCACTCCATCAAAGCATGTCTCCAAGAATCCTGCATCCCACACAAGCTGCATGAGCTTTGAGTAGCCATGTGTCGATGATGCAGTACATCGGCAGATGGTAAAGATTGCTTCGCCAGCCTCCATAAGAAAACCTTCAGCTTTGAAGGAACCCGAACCTGCCATAAAGCAGTCCAATCTTTCTCTTCTGCCCCGGTACTTGACCCTCCAGCAGTGCCCTCCAGCCATGCTGTCCTCTTCTCCCGTGTGGTCACTAACATGTTATACGCTGAGCGCACCGAGAAAACACCACGCTTATCATAGTGCCACGCCCAGAAATCATCCTGCATTCTCGTCGGAATAGGGATGTTGTGAATAATTTCAACATCCATCGGTACCAAAAAATTCCTCACCTTTGCCATATCCCACGATCGTGTATGAGAGTCGATTAGCTCGCTCACCCATTGAGGTGGTACCTCCTTTGGACAGCAAACCGGTCTAAGTAGGCCGTCTCTTGGTAGCCAGTTCATGTTCCAAATATGCGTATTGTTGCCATTGCCAATCCGACGGATGAGTCCCTGCTTCAGAACGTCCTTCCCCTCCAAGATCGCACGCCACACCCGAGATGGTGCCGCACCAAGCTGTGCATCAAGAAAATCGACTGTTGGGAAGTAAACCGCCTTTAAAATCCGAGCACTCAGCGTGTTCGGCTCTTGCACCAATCGCCATGCTTGCCTCGCCAGAAGTGCTAGATTGAAAAGTTCAATGTCTCGGAAGCCAAGGCCTCCCAGATATTTTGGCTTTGTCATCTCCTCCCATGCAACCCAACATGGCTTCCTCTTGCCCTCCTTGCAGCCCCACCAGAAATTGCGAAGTAATCCGTTAATGTGCTCACACAAGCCTCTCGGTAGCTTAAAACAGGACATGGAGAAAGTGGGTACGGCCTGTGCCACCGATTTTATCAAAACCTCTTTCCCCCCTGCCGATAGCAACATCTCCATCCAGCCTTGTACTTTCTTCCAAACCCTATCACGAAGATACTTGAACGCACCATTAGTGCAATTACCCACATCAGACGGCATGCCCAAGTATTTCTCGCTAAGCACTTCATTCTGCACATCCAATATGTCCTTTATCTCTCCTCTGAGAGCTTGACTACACCCCTTAGCAAAGTGTATAGAAGATTTGTCAATATTAATTCTCTGGCCAGAAGCCCGACAGTAAATGTTTAACACCTCCTTTACCTCCTCCGCACTCTCCCTATTCGCCCTGAAGAACAGCAGGCTGTCATCTGCAAAGAGTAAGTGGCTAACCGATGGCGCCGATGTTGCCACTTTAATTCCACTTAAGTTCGATGACTCACTTCTAGATTTTAAGAGGCACGAGAGGCCCTCTGCTGCCAACAAGAAAAGATAGGGGGAGATAGGATCTCCCTGACGAATCCCCCTTGACGGGGTAAAACTCTCTGTGCTGTCACCATTGAACAGAACGGAAAAGGACACGGAGGACACCAGCCGCATTATCATGTCCACCCACAGCCTGTGAAAGCCCAAACGAAGCATAACTGCACGTAGATAGCTCCACTCCACACGGTCATACGCTTTCCTCATATCCAGCTTGAGAGCACAACACCGCAAATCTTTCCTCCTCTTTCGCTTCATAAAATGTAAGCACTCATAAGCGGTTATGATATTGTCCGTTATCAATCTCCCGGGGACAAAAGCAGATTGTTCCTCTGAAATAATCTCCGGCAACACCTGCTTCAACCTATTAGCTGCCACTTTTGAAGCTATCTTGTATATAACATTGCACAAACTAATTGGCCGAAACTGTCCGAGCTCCTCCGGTGATGCAACTTTCGGAATAAGAACAATAAGGGTATTATTTATCACTGAGGGATCATCTTCCCCTTTCAAAACTCGCAACACCACTGCAGTCACTTCCGCTGCACACACTTCCCAGTACCGTTGAAAGAAGTGGGCAGGAAACCCATCCGGTCCAGGGGCCTTAGTTGGGAACATTTGGAACAACGCCTCCTTCACCTCGCCCTCTTTAAAAGGAGCCAGTAACATGTCATTCATACCAAGTGTAACTTTCGATGGGACTGTCTCAAGCACCGCCTCCATATTCTCCGTCCCTTCCGATAGGTATAACTTCTTGTAGAACTCTGCAGCCATATCCATCATCTCATGCTCCTCTGTCGTTATAAGACCACACGGTTTCCGAAGCTGAGTAATTTTATTCTTATTTTTCCTCTGGCTTGCTCTCAAATGAAAGAAACGCATATTTTTATCTCCTGCAGCAAGCCATTGTATCCTCGATCTCTGCTGCCACATAATCTCCTCCCTGTGATTGAGCTCCACCACACGATCAGTTATTTTAATTTCTGCGTGTGAAGGCCCCAATCTGTTAGGATCTTCCTGAAGTACTTCTAGCTCCTTCTGAAGCTTTTTTAGTTCAAGACGCACATGGCCAAAAGTCGACCTGCCCCACCCCTGAAGATGGTTAGCAAAGGACGCCAACTTAGATTGCAAATCCGGGAGATCAAGAGCCACCCCTTCCTCCTTCCATACTTCCGAGACCATAGGAGTAAAATCCTCGTGTTCTTCCCACATGATCTCGTATTTGAACCGGCCCCTCGCCCTCCGTCGACGAGTATGATCATCATGGCGCCATCGAAGGAGAATGGGCCCATGATCCGATGCAGCCGCCGTCAAATTCCGTACTGTTGCCCAAGGATAGCGTGCGCTCCAATCCGACGTAGCAAACGCCCGGTCCAGACGCACTCGACAGTATGTACCTCCCACCACTTTCTTCTCGAAAGTCCAACTGCGACCTTCGTACCCCAAATCAGAAAAACCACATACATCCGCCATCTCCCGGAACCCTGCCATCTGAGCATCGCTTCTTTCTTGCACTCCCACATGTTCCGAAGGATGTAAAACCTCATTAAAGTCTCCCATACAAACCCAGGGAAGATCCGATGAAGACTTGATAAATTTCAACATATCCCAAGTCTTGAACCGCTCCCTGGTCTGAGCCTCCCCGTAAACGCAGGTGAACCTCCACTTCGACCCATCGGCCTCTGTGATAATCGAATCAATGTGATACTGCGAGAACGGTAAAATCTCCACTGCCAGATCATTATTCCAAAACATCCCAAGACCGCCACTCCGGCCCGAGCTACTGACAGCAAACGCTTGATCATACCCCAACGTATGTCTTAGGCCCTCTACCCTGGTCCTGTGCACTTGAGTTTCCAGAACACAGAGAACCGAGGGGGCAAACGTCCTCGCGAAATCGCGAAGTTCTTTAACAGTCGCAGCGTTGCCAAGTCCACGACTGTTCCAAGTTGAGGCACTCATTGCTCCCGGCGGCGCTCACCCCTGGAGCCCGCCAATAGCTTCAAATCACACTTCTCAGCCTCCTTCTTTTGTTTCTTCTTCTCCTTCGGTGGAGTATACACTGGCGGTGGCGGAGGCACCAGCGCCAGAGCATCTCCCATGTCCAGCTGTTTCTGCACTGCCGATTTATCTCCTTGCTTCTCACCTCCTTCAGCCACTGGTTTCAACGGGCTAGTCGCCGTATCGGCAAGCGCATCCTGCGGTTCATCCTCCAACCCAGCATCCCCTGAGGTACGTTTGCGAGGGACCGATACCATACTACTCTGGGCTTTCTCCTTCCAAACAGCACCACCGACACCTCCTCCTCTGGCTCCTCCCCTTCCCATCCGGCCACCGAAACGGCCAGCCATACGACCACCACGATCACCCATCGGACCACGTCCCTCACGTGAATTCTCCCCAGCCGGAATAAACCCCCTACGCACTCGTGGAGTCGACGGGTGCCAGTCAAACTCCGGTGCAAGCATCCATTCCCCAAAATGCAGGTCCTCCTCTCCAAACTCCCCTGTGCCACACTCGGTGTATTCATGGCCCATCCTTCCACAGAAATAGCAAAATTTAGGGATCTTCTCATAAGTCACAAGAAGCATCATGCTCTCACTCCCCTCCGGCGAGAATGTCACCACCCGAGGCAGCGGGTTATCAGCCATCAACCTCACTCGCGCCCTGTGAAACTCTCCACTTCTTCCCAGTCCAACCCTTAACTCCACCTTCACCACCTCTCCAACCCTAGCGGCCAACTGCCGCAAAATTGCTTCCGTTCTAAATAGAGGGGGGATCCGATGTATCTGAACCCACGCAAGAACCCTGTTGGGTATCACCGGCGGGACGGGAGCCGCCCCATCGTACTTCTCCAGCATCAGCGCACAATCTCGGAACAACCAAGGTCCATCCTCCATGATCCTGTTCCAATCTCCCAAGCAAGCAGCTTGTATCGTAAACAGATTTGTCTCAACCTTCCTGAACACTATCTCACGGGCCGCGTTCCACGCCGCCCTCATCGTCTTCTCCAGCGATTGCTCGCTGAACCCTCTCACCGTCAAAAACTGCAGTATGCTAAAACCGAACCGAGGGAGTATGCTACAGATTTGGGCTTGGGCTGGACTTGCGCACGGGGCAGAGGATTAAGGCTACGCTCAAAAAAAAATTTAGCACCGAGGAATAGTTAGGCAGTTAGCGAAGCGATGGAGGAGTGTCGTACGGATGTCGGATAGAAATCGTCGTACGCAAAGCAATGGGAAATGATTCTAATCATCCGGGGGATCCGCGTCTCGCCATCCTCCGCCTCGCGCGTCTGCCACGTGCCCCTCTAGTGCAGGCCCACCACTCCATCCTTTTCCCCTTATCTCTGTCGTGTGGTTGTGGATCCCTGCTTCAGCTCGTCTTCCTCCGCGAGAGGAAACTGCGCCATTGTTGCTGTCCACACCGCCGCCGTGGACGAGGCCCCGTGCCGCCGTCGACCTCCGAGGCCCGCCCCGCCGCCGCCCAGGAAGAGGCCCTGCGCCGCCGCGCGCCTTCGCCGTCCATGGACGGCCCCCTGCGCGCCGCTCTGCTCCGCTACGCGCCTCCGCCGTCGTGGGGCGGGGCCCCTGCGCGCCTCCGCCGCCGTCGTGGGACGCCCCCCTGCTAGTCGCTCGCCTGCGCGCCTCCGCCGTCGGGGGACGGCTCCGCTGCTTCCCGCACCTCCATCGCTCAACCTCCCGCTACTCGCCGCACCCCAACCGCCCACTGTCGCACCTCCGAGCTCAACCTCTTCTCCTCAACCAGCGACGGCGGGGCTGCGCCGCTGCTGCCAGCGCCGTGCTGCCGTGGCTGGAGGCGCTGCTGCTTTTGTGGCGGTGTCGTCCTTCCAAGGCTCGGAGGCGCTGCTGCCGTCGTGGGCGGCGGTGCTGCCATGGCCGGGCCTCCCCGCTGCTGCCGTGGTGGTGGCGTGGTTCTCTCATGGCTCGGTGGGCGCTGCTGCCGTGGTGGTGGCGCAGTGCTCTCATGGCTCGGAGGCGCTGCTGCCGTGGTGGTGGACCGATGCTCCGATGGCACGGCGGCGCTGCTGCCGTGGTGGTGGCATGGTGCTCTTATGGTTTGGAGGCGCTGCTGCCATGGCATAGCCGGCGATGCTATCAACAGCGGTCGACGATGCTACCAACGACGACAGACGCTGCTCCCTACGGCGCCCGCTGATGCTACCAACAGCGATGGCGGCCGGCGATGCTGCCAACGGCGGCGGACACTGCTACTGATGGCGGATGACGTTGCTACGACGAACACCGGTGAAGCTGCAGCAATGTCTTCTCCGGCAATAGGGCGAGAGTAAGGGAGAAGATTTTTTTTGCTACGATGCTGAAATATAACATTTTTTTGCTATTATAGTTATGTGGTTTTGCTACCTTAGTACAAAGATTTTGCTACGATGTCTCCGACGAGGTCTACGTCCATGTCTCCGGCGAAGTCGATTTTGCTACAATAGCACATTTTTGTTGCTGTGAGATCTCCGGCGAGGTCTCCGGTGAGGTCTCCGGCGAAGTCAGTCTTTTCTTTTTCTATTTTGTGGACGAACCGTTTTTTGCTACCTGGAGGAAAAGCGGATTATTATTTGCTACATGGAGCAAAAACGAGATTTGGACAGAAAAAGAAGACACATGTCAGCATGGGGACCCGGGGGATGGAACCTCCGATCCCCCGGGGGACGCTTAGCACGGCCCCAAGCAATTTCGTTTCTATAGCTGACCTTCCGGGCATCGCATCGTCATGCCCAAGGCAAAGGTGCGTGTGGAATCTGATCAGGCTCGAGGTAAAGCCCAACCCTGTTAGTTATCGCAGGTTGGAGCAAGATGAGTCTGGGGTTTTCAGGTTGCGCGGTGCCGATCAAGACATGGGTCCAACAGACACCCGGCTGGTTGCACGAGCACGTCAGTTCAGTTTAAAGTTCAACGATGGTTATCTTCACCAGCTGGCCGGCGTGCTCGCTGCCAAAAATTTGGAAGCAGCGATGTTTGGTAGTCCACGGACCTAAAGAACACACTGTTGAATACAAGATTAGGCCCGTTTGGTCACCTGCCCCGTTCCGCGGGCCTGCATGGACACGGAACTTAAAGCACTCTGGGCCAGGCCCGAGAGGAACGGCCGAACTCCAGAGCCACCGTCGCGCAGTGCAATTTTGGGGATCCTGGAGCCGAGCTCGTGCAGGCGGGGGAGATTGGCGTGCGGGCGAAAATGGTGGTGGGAGAAATTGGGCTCACCGCCCTAGATTTGCGTCCCCTATTTCACCCCTCTCCTATCACCGCCGAAACTCCCGCCACCATTTCCCCCTTTTCAAGCTTCATCGACGACGACCAGGTAAGCGGCGGCACGTTCTACACAGGTGGGCGGTGGTCAACGACCACCGGCGGGGTGCTTCTTCATCGATCTCGGCGAGGAGACAGCAGCCGTGGACGCTACGATGCCTGTAAGCACACTACAACCCGTGGTCTTTTGCTTCAATCCGTGCTTAGGGTTTGGTCTTCTAACTTAGATCCGTACTTATGAGTTGTTGTTCTAACTTAGATCCATGCTTATGAGTTGGTCATCTACCTTAGATCCGTGGTTTTTACTAGGTCTTGTAGCTTACATATGTGGTGATTGCTAGATTCGTTGTGTTCATGAGCGTAGCTTCGGATGATTACTAATTGCGGTCAGATCCATTAGTCCTCTGATCCTTGTGTTGGTCCTCACCGTTGTAGGACATGACCACCGAGGAGTTTAGCCAGTCTTTGTTCGAGGGGGACAGCCAGAACATGATTCTTTCTCTTGTCCCGGACTCTCAGTCGGACGAGGTGGCTGAGACGCAAGATTTAGACATGTTCGTGGTGCCTAAGATGGCTTCAGAGATGGTGTTGATGCCTGATCTGGTGGCTGAGAAAGCTAAAATGCCAGGTAATGGTAAGGACAAGAAGAGCAATATGGGGACGACCATGAAGTGGCCTGCATTTCTCTCCACCTTCGTGCTGAACAAGATGTGCCAGGTAGTGGTAAGGACTAAGAAGGGGTTCAAGGAGGTGCATCTGAACACAATTGCCAGGCTGGTTTTTGAGTTCGCTGGCCAGGAGGTCACCTCTACTCAGATCTACAACCACCTGAGGAAGTGGAGAGTGAGGTGGATCAAGGTGTCAAAGTTGAAGGACCTCAGTGGTGCACAATGGGATGAGGAGACTAGCAGCATCATCTTGGAGTTAGAGCACTTGAGAGGCCACATTCTGGTTAGCATTGTGCACTTCCTAACTGTCTCACTGTTTAACATTGTGCACTTCCTAACTGTCTCACTGTTTAACATTGTGCACTTCCTAACTGTGAAACACAAACCATTGTAGGATCACCCCAAGGACGCTGAATTCCTTAACCAGCCCATCCAGAACTACGAGCAGATGCAGACCATCTTCTCCTTCAGTCCGGCCACTGGAAGGCATGCCATGGGGTCCTCTCAGCCTCTAGGTACACCGCCTAATGAAGCTAACACGTAGGAGTCGGATACCGTCATCCTTCATGGTCCTCCTCCTCACAACCGAGGTGCCAAGGCTGCTGATCCTGCACCGAAGCCAGCTGAGAGAAGGGAGAAGAAGAGGAAGAGGGGTGCCTTGGTGGATGAGGAGGTGGTCATCTTCACTAGCATGACCGAGGCCGTCAGGGAAGTGGCAACCGCCATCTGGCAGAGTGTGCCTAACGTGCACTCAGGCCTCTACGAGGTTGTCATGTCCTCAAAGGGCACATACAGTGACTCAGCCAAGATGGTGGCTCTTAGCCACCTCCTCGACAACAAGGCGCAAGGCACTGGCTTCGTTCTCATGGCTGAGGACCACCGTATGTTGTGGCTTCAAACCTTCCTGACCAAGTACTACCAGTAGTGCTTGGTATGGTGGAGGTGGCGGTGGTGCAAGCATGCTTGATGATGATGATCATGATGATGATGACATGATGTATATTTTGGGTAGCTAGGACAACAAAACTTCTTATGGCCTGTATATTTTGGGTGCTTGGGGTGGTACATATGCTAACCCCTCACACGACGAACTTGCGGTGGTAGTATTACACCCTCTTTTGATGTGGTGCTAGGTTGACACCATACTAGCTAGGCACCGAACACTTGTGCTGCTTCTAGTCCTGTTGGTAGGTTTGGATGATCAATGCATGCTTTGCTTATGATGCTTTTCCACCTTGTGATCATGTGTTGCTTGTTTTGCAAGTTCTAATGTTGTTGTTGTGTGTTCTAGTGGTATGTGGTCTTCAGAGGAAGGACTCCAGGGATCTACACAACCTGGAACGCTTGCTCGGCTCAGGTGGAGAATTACCCTAACAATTGTTGCAAGAGGTTCGACACTCTGAAGGAGGCACAACAAGCCTACTACATGTCCAAGGTAGAAGAGACCCCTCTCCAACCTCTCCAAGCTAGAGCAAGCAAAACTGATGAGGGCAAAGGTGGAGGACTCGGTGCTTCTGTTGGCGTGAAAGACGTCATTATCGTCGTCCTGGTTGTGATCGTTGTCTATTTGTGCTTGTTCTAAGTATGCATGATCGTTAAACCCTAAACCCTAGTAGGATGGTAAGCTCACCATTTGGCATGCAAGGTAAGCGGAACAAGCAAAATCTGGGCAACCAAACACACTGGTTTATGGCATAAACACGAAATCTGGGCATCCAAACACGAGCACTTTGCATTTTTTACTTTTACCGAAACGGGCCTGGCTAGAAAATTATGGGCAACCAAACCAAATGCACAACTTGGCTCACTTCCTGTTTTTCCAGGGCCAGGCCCAAGTGAGCCACGGATGCAAATTGGCCAAAAAGCTTGCGAGCAACCAAACAGACCCTTGGGACCATCTACCGAACTTTGTCACCTAGTATTCTTTTCGATTCTCCAACCGTACTGTGACAGTGTACTTATATGTCTACTACGTGACGAGCACACTGGAGTATTGGATTGTTCAGGCATGCCAACAAATTCTTCAGTTACCAAAATCAACGGCCGTTTCTGTACCACATTTTCAACGACGCTATGGGTTTCTGTCGATCACATGCAGTTTCCCACGGAACACGTGGCCAGTAAATTCCACAGAATATTTCGAACAAACATCTTAAATAATATCGGTCTTGATTACGTTACTTAGCTCACAAGACTATAAACAATCTAGCACAAAGAGGAGAGATAACCATCTAACTACTGCTATGGACACATAGTTCAAGGTGGAACAACTCACGGATCACCACGGAGGCAGCCATGTCAGTAAAGAGGCCTCCGGTGACGACCTCCCCTCCAACAGGGTGCCGGGAAGAGTTTCAGAACCCTCCCGAATTAGGGTTTCGAGATGACGGCAGCTTCGAAAAACTCGCGTCGACCGTGGTAGGTGGCGCCAGCCGGAGCAGCCCGCCGATCATTTTTTCGATAAAGGGAATATATTCTGTAACAACGCAATACCCAAATGACATTACGGATGCACACAACCGAAAAAAGAAGAGGAAGCTAAAAATATCCGCTACAGAGTTACAGTCCTTGCAGCAGCAGCACAACCACTATCAAGACAACACTTGGTGTCCAAGTTCTCCAAAAGCGTTGCCTCCAAAACAAAACAATGCACAAGCGATGTCGTCACCGATCGTAGATCATGAGTTTTCACCCTGAAGATAGTCCTCGCTCTCAAACAATGCCTTCAACAAGGCCATTGCCAAGCACAACCAATTAAGACCAGACCTTGGATTTTCACCCTGAAAGGTAAGAATTTGAACTTCACATGTGTTGCTGCCCCCTCTTACATACCGCTGCTACGAATCCCGAACTCCAAGCAAGTTCTTCATCGCCGCAAAGGCTCAAATCACCATTACCGGTAGACCACGAATTGGGCCTTCCATGGTGGATGGTGCGCATCGACCACGAAAACACAAAAGTCGCCCAAAATAGGTGGTAGATGATCACCATCTACCACAGACAACATGCTAATTCGTGGCGGATTCCAATATTTCTTCTAGTGACGGTGGTGATGGAGAATGAGGTGGTGGTGCCATTTGATGCAAAACAAATGTAAGTTTATGTTATCGGCTATGCTAAGTTAGACACCTATGTTTATGTACTTATTTGCAATCTATGTGCAACTTATTTGTAATTTATTTGGTGTGCTAACATTATATTAATCTTATTTGCAGCGTTACAATTTATGCAGATTTTTTTTAAAAAGCGGCTTGGGGCGGTGTCGCGCAGAACAGATCCCGTAAAAATGAATATTCTATTATACGGTATGGGTTTACCGTCTCTGTTCTGTCTAGCCGGTTTTGAGCCTTAAAATCGTTTTACGGTTCCTCTTATACGCGTTATAAGGGTATGATTTATAAGGGATCTGCTGGGGATGCACTTAGAACCGACCCATAGCCCGGGTAAAGAGGGAGAAGGGAAAATTTTGGAAGTAATCCATATGCTATTATCCATTACATCGTAAAACTATCTAATACTCGCTGTAAAAAATTGAAATATGAATAAAATTTGTGCTAATGCAAAATTGTAATTATGATTTCACTTATAATATAACTAAAAATAATAAATTACATATGAAAATAATAGTTCAAAAGACAAAATGGAATAATGTCAATGATACATTTCAATATTATTAATGGTCAAATATGGTGAAAATTCATACGCGACTTACATTTTGGGACGTAGTAAGTATCTTAATAACATAATAAAATGGATAATTTGCAAAAGCAAATACACACCACGGTCCTTTTGTGACATAAGAACAAACAAGTTGAATAGCATGCTCCTCTCCTTCCGACGGTAATCCTGTGGGTTTTATAGAAATCTACATAACTAGATTTGTATGTTTAATTTCACACAAGGCATTTTTATTTTATAAACTGACGGAAATTTTATGTATAAGCACGTTGCATAAAAACATATAAAGTAACAATTTAATATGCAAACATATTAGAATACACGATATATATTTTCACTTCGTGATTATTTTAAGCAATATTATTTTAATAAGATGTAACAACATCCACACTATGTTAAATTTTGATCACGGAAAATTAGTCTCATTGGTTCAGTCTATAGTCTATGATGTTTTGTAAATATTCGTACTTAATCATCCACGAGAAAGCGCTATTGAAATATTTGTTTGATCGTACTCTTTGCATGTTTTTTACCATATATATATATAAATTATTCATTGTAAAAATAGTTCTACAACAGAATATCGTTACGAAATAAGTTTTACTATCTTTTAATGATAATCATCACAATTAAAGAACACACAAAATAAGATCTCCAGTTATATGTTTAAACTATGCGAGTAAACAAAAATTATACTTGTAATGTTGTAACATGCTAAAAAAATATCTAGACAAGTGTAAAAGTTTAGTATAAATTGTATCTGGTCTAGTATCATCGATTATCGGAGTTTGAATGATGTGTGTTTGTACTGCCTGGTTGAAAAGATTGTTGATTGGGCCCTCATTCCAAGCTTTGGTTGATTTGGAGGTAGTTGACATGCAAGTTTCTAACACCGAGACTACTAACTTCTTTTATCAATGCAAATGTCATCTTAAGCTCCTAAACACAAACATTGTATGGTTTGATCATATTTCACACCAGTCCACCAGAAATGTCTAATATTAGCAGCGAGCTTAGCAAGATTTTTTGCAAATGAAGACTCTACGTCATGATATTGTCTGATTAAATATGTCTGTCCAAATAGCATATTTTAGGTAGTTGTCCTTTGCCCTCCAAATGGACGTGTCGGGGTCATATTTTTCTTCAAAACTTGTGCAATCTGAGAGTGAGGGTCTTTTTTTAAGAGCCACGACGTAGAGAAAATTAAATTTTGTTCTATAGCCCACAAGTTTCTAACACTGAGACCACTAACTTCTTTTATCAATGCAAATGTCATCTCAAGCTCAAAAACACAAATATGTTATGGTTTGATCATATTTCACACCCGTCCATCAGAAATGTCTAATAATAGCAGCGAGCTTAGCAAGATTTTTTGAGAAAGTGATATTTCACATATACTAATCTAGAATAGATATCTATTTTTTAGTCATATTATAAGTGGAGTAATAACTAAACTTGTGCATTGTTGATCAGAAATTCATTCAGGTTTTCATTTTTGTACAGTGAGTATTAAATAGATTTTTTTGGTGTATTGGCTAATAACATAATACTTACTATATACTTGAACATTTTGAGCCCTTCTCTTATCAGGGCCCTGGGCGGTCGTCCTTCTTGCTGGCCTATGTGCCGGCATGGCAGGAGAGCAAAGAACGTAAATAGGATGTAGTATATGATCACATCACATAGGGAAAAAACATGCAAATAAGATCAAACTATGCAAGCAGAGACATGCAACTGTTTTTACTAAACCATATAAAACTGATTGGTAACCGGGGAAATTCCATCATTCTCTAGCTCACATGTTGAATACAGACGTCAGAAAAACAAACTCGCATATCAATTTTATCCGAGAGTTAGGAAATAAATGAAACAAAACATCACATGCACAAACAGGTGAACCATTGCCACATTAGCAGAACTAGCTTAAATCAACCCCATTCAGTTCGTTAGAGCATTAATTACGCACAAAGAAAGATCAAGCCTGATGATATCGGTTCGACTTTCTGTCTAGGATCGCATTGGTAGTTCTTATTCGACGCTCGCTGCATTCGTTAGCCCTCTGACGCCCACGCACATAACGTGTTAGGATGGTCCAATAAGGTCCCCTTTTTCTTCTTTTGTTTTTTGTATTCTTTTCTGTTTTCGTTTCAACTTTTACTTTTTTTTCCTTTCATGTTCCTTTTCTTTTAATTCTTTGTTCACTATTTTCTATTTCTTTATTTGTCCTTCATGTTTTTTTGTTTCTTTATTGTTTTAATATATAGCAAAAATTATTTAAATGATGTGAACATTTTTATCACCTAGTGAATAATTATTATAGATCCACGTGAATTTCCTGTACCACTGTGAGCTAATAAGAGGTTGTCTTCCCTGTCACCATAAAAAAAACTAACCGCTGCTGCTGAAACAGTAATGGAGCCACGGAGGCCACTGAATAATCTGCAACAGT
Organism: Puccinellia tenuiflora; assembly: GCA_012064385.1. NCBI lineage: Eukaryota > Viridiplantae > Streptophyta > Magnoliopsida > Poales > Poaceae > Puccinellia > Puccinellia tenuiflora. The sequence goes on along the minus strand of QRDG01000388.1, from coordinate 1,869,640 downwards.
GCATTTCGAAAAAAAATCTGCAATAGTCACGAGAAGGAAGTTATACCAGGAAGAAGCAGGCTTGGCCATGATCAATCAAGGTCGATGATGTTTCAGAGTTCAGACTTCCATCACCCTGAGACGGACTGGTCTCTGCTACTCAAGATAACTTCGGGGAGGGCGGAGTCGGACTGGACTCCGCACGCGGCAAAAGCTGTGATCGCATCGAGAAGCGCCAGGGTCGAATGAAAATCTTGAAGCACGGCGTGCCGTTTCGGCAGGCGATTTCTTCATGGCATCCAATGGCGGCAGAAAGGAGCTTTTGCTCTGCCTCGATCTAACAAGTCAAGAGAGCTAGCTGCACACCCATACTCCCAAAAGTGCGACCATGCTCATTTTGTGTAGCTGATCTTCCCGGCGACGTGCACTCATGCCCATGTTCGAGGTAAAGCGAGAACCCTGCTACAGTAGTTATTTTTACAGGTTGGAACAAGTCTGTGTGTTTTCAGGGTGCGCTGTGCCGATGCCGATCGGGCCATGGCCCCATCCAGTCCAGGAGACACCCGGCTGGTTGCACAAGCACGTCAGTTCAGTTTAAAATTTGATGGTTATCTTCACCAGCTGGCCGGCGTGCTCGCTGCCAAAATTTGGAAGCAGAGACGTTTGGGTTGGGACCGTCTACGTACCGAACTTTGTCACCTACTAGTCTTGTTGTAGATTCTCCAACCGTAGTAGTAGAGCTGCGTGACAATGTACTACAGTATGTCTCCAAGTGACGAGCTCTGGAGTTTTGGATTGTTCTTGCATGTCAACAAATTCTTCAGTTACCAAAAAGCTCTGGAGTTTTGGATTGTTCTTGCATGTCAACAAATTCTTCAGTTACCAAAATCAACGGCGGTTTCTGTACCACGTTTTTCAACGATGCTATGTATGGACTTTTGTCGATCACATGCAATTTTTTGCACAACACGTGGCGAATAAATTCCATAGAATATTTCGAAGAAACACCTACCCCTGCCAGACAGCCACTCCTGTCTACGACATGCGTACACTTGTAGGGCTTGCCCATAGCCCGGGTGAAAAGGGCGACCGCCAGAATCCAGAGAGAGGACTAAATTTGCAAGTGTAACAAGGCAAACAAAAACTCGACACACACCACTACAGGCCTCACGTGACGACGCTGGCCACAACATTATCGTTATCACCAAACAAATCAACGACTCTGAATTTGTAGCAGCAAGTCATCGAAGCAACGAACACTCCAGTGGAAGCGCTAGTGAAATATCATACTTAGTCATACACTAGAAAGCGCTAGTGAAATATCTACAGATTTTTACCATAAATAATATAGAGTATCCATTATAAGAATAGTTCTATAACGGACTTTTTTACAAAATATAGTTAATATCTTTTAAGGATATTCAATACAAATAAAAACACCAACTAATATTGCGAGTTATGTGGTTAAACAATGCGATCAAACAAAAAAAATATTAGTAATACTGTAACATGCTAAAAATAAGATCTCGACAAGTATGAAAGTTTAGTACAAATTGTATTATTTGAAAGCAACGAACACTCCAGTGGAACCAAGGCCGCTACAGCAAAACCATCGTAGACCCGAACCGTGATGACGATAAGGCAGCTCCAATTCCGGCTAAGGAGCAACGCTCATCAACCATCATCGTCGTCACACAAAAAGCCGAGCCAACACCCATCAAACCGCTGGTCCTCGGCTGATGCCAGCTCGCCGACATAGAAGCAGGCTCCAAGACGAAGACACCAAGGAGGGAACAATACCCATTGCCGCCATCATCCGATCCAAAAGATCCGAGGTCCCCCCCCCCCCCCCACACACACACACACACACACACAAAGAGCGCAAAGCCCTAACATCACCCATGGGTGTTGCCGGCGTCGGCTCCTACTGGATCAAGGATTTCTCCCGGGAATTAAAAACAACCCCATCTTCCGGAAAAGTAATCGCTATGCTATTATCCATTACACCGTAAAGCTATTTTATGCTCACGGTGAAAAATTAAATCTGAATGACAATTTATGCTCAACAATGCACAAATTTAATCATAATTTCACTTATAATATGACTAATAAATAAATAAAATACATATGAAAAAATACTTCACGAGACAAAATACTATGATATCATTTATATATAATTCAATCAATACATTTCAATATTATTAATGGTAAAATACGTGAATTAGATATGGTGATAAATTATATGCAACTTACGTTTCCCACGGAGGGAATATCAAACATAATAAAATGGTTAATTTGCGGAACCAAATACACACCACCATCCTCTTGTGACATAAGAATAAACCAATATGAATGGCGACAATAAGTTTAGTTAGCATGATATTCTCTTTCCGATGGTAATCTTGAGGATTTCATAGAAATCTACGTAACTAGATTTTCATGTTTAATTCCACAAAGCGCATTTTATTTTATAATGCTAAATAATTTTTGTACAAACACGTTGCATAAGGGCATATAAAATAATAATTTAATATGCAAACATATTAGAATGCACAATTTTTTTATTTTCATTTGTGATTATTTTAAGCAGTGTTATTTTAATACGGGATACAAAACATGCACACTTTGTTATTTTTTACCATGAAAAAATAGTCTCATTGGTTCAATGTAAACTCTACAAGTTTTTCTAATTTGCATACTTAGTCATACACTAGAAAGCGCTAGTGAAATATCTACAGATTTTTACCATAAATAATATAGAGTATCCATTATAAGAATAGTTCTATAACGGACTTCAAAATATAGTTAATATCTTTTAAGGATATTCAATACAAATAAAAACACCAACTAATATTGCGAGTTATGTGGTTAAACAATGCGATCAAACAAAAAAAATATTAGTAATACTGTAACATGCTAAAAATAAGATCTCGACAAGTATGAAAGTTTAGTACAAATTGTATTATTTGATTCGCCCCGGAGCCCAAATTTTCATTAGACCGGACATGTACACACCAGGACTAATCTCATAGCATGCAACCCTGTTGTTACTGGTGCCCGATGCGTCAACAGCTGGCCGATAGTAGGGTCACACCTATGGTAGTATATATTGTGCTTCGTACTAGAAGGTGGTCGTGACACAACTCTTGCAAACTTGATATATAATATCTGGCATGTTGGTAAAAATTATAAAAATTAGAAGAGTTTTGTTTTGTAGGGAATAAAATTAGAAGATATGCTCATAATGCAAGAAAGTTATAAAACATGTCCATCAGTGGTAAATGACTGTGTGGACCTCTCATAATACATCTTGTTAGACTAAAAGGTAGGTGCGCTCAAGAAATATTGAGTCTAATACGACTCTCGATCGCAAAAAAAGTTTGAACATAAGATGATGAAAATAAACCAATACGAATCCTTGCAAATAAGATTCTTTTATTTGTCACGAAAGCTACACAAGTCGAATGTGAAATGATACCTAATACATGGATCATTCAAAATTGTAGAATTATTGACAAATATGCCCCTGAGACTCAACAATTCTAATGATTTCAGAAATAAATATTTAGAAATGTTATGTCTTAACAACTCTAATGATTTTACTTGCATTTAACAATCTAGTTGTTATAGATCCATAGTCAAAGCTAGAGGAGCTCAACTACAAGCTTTCTAAGAAGTCATGTATGTGTATTTTTTCTAAGAACATTTTAATATATTGACAAAAAAAATTCTTACTTACTCTTATTGGGACAAATATTTTATGTAATCTACAAAATAAAGGAGGGGGTAAGTGATACGTCTCAAACGTATCTATAATTTTTGAGTGATCCATGCTAGTTTTGTGATATTGTCACATGTTTTTACTGTCATTTATATCATTTTTATGCATTTTGTCGGACTAACCTATTGACAAGATGCCCAGTGCCAGTTCCCTGTTTTTGTGCTGTTTTTTGTTGCAGAAAGTTACTTCTGGAAATATTCTCGGAATTGGACGAAAATTTACGGAGATTTTTTATGCGAAATAAGACACCCGAAGACCAAAGGGGAGCCTGAGGGGCCACCCACAGGGCGCAGGCGGCCTCCTGCCGTGGCCCCCCTAGGACCCACGGGTGGGGCCCGCCCCTGCTCCTGGGGCACCCCCTCGGCCCCCTCCGACGCCTATAAACTCCCTTTTAACGTAAAAACATCGGGGCGGCCATTATTTTCCAGAAACTCGACCCCGACGCACCGTCACCGAAAACCCTAGTTCGGGGTCCAATCTGAAGCTGTTCTTGCACCCTGCCGGAGGGGGGATCGACCGCCAGAGCCATCTCCATCGACACCGCTGCTTCCCGTGTGGCACCCCGATCCAGATGATCGGACTACCCCACATACCAGTCCCAGAGACACTGGATATATGTCAACTTGATAGCAAAGGCATAACCAAACGCATACTTATGGCTTCGAGTTCGGGCGGATTACAAGGTACAACACGGGGTGAGGCTCCCGCGTTCGCGCAACATGCGCACACAACAGTATGTACATTATTTATCCAACATTGAGCCTCTAGCGGAAGTAGCAGCGGAAATGTAGAAAGTAGCGTGGCAACATCGGGCCTTATTCCACGAGGTCCTGCCTGGGATACGGGTTCCTAGTTCTCGTACAGCGGGTACTCGGCGTCGGGAGCGACGGGGTCTGGCCACATGAGAAGCCAGGTAAGTACTTGAGGTACTCGCAAGTCATTAGCCCAAAATCAAACAAAGTCTATCTATATGGCATGGCATAAGTTCAGAATGTAGCATGGCATGGATTTGGTTGCAAGGGTGAGTCCAAGCTTAACGGTTGGACCTAACTTACCTACTTACCTTTGGAGGGGAGTTGAATCTATGATGTTTTACTCAATACCGTGTAACCACAATGGGGCCTTCCGGCCACTAGCCAACTCTGGCTTACTTAGCCACCTGCCAACTCTGGCTGGCTTGTCACATTCATTTGTTGCTAGGTCTCATTTAGTGAGTTCCCTGCTCGACCGGACTGACTCTTAGTGTGACTGGACCAAACTTCGTCCCATAACCTAGGGACAAGGCTAGATTCTAGATTTACACTCTCGAGAGGTTGCAACATTTTCCCATACGCTGAAGTCTAGGTTTGTACCGCCGGTACCGAAGTACTAGAACCCATCTTGGCGACAGCACAAACCCACACTTCCATTGCCATTTATTCCACCCGGACACTCCCTGTATAGCCACCGACACGTCCTCTAGGACCACGTCTTATGACGAAGTGAATCCGGCACGTCCCCAACGAATGAGCGACGCCTAGCTCCGGAACCTTCGCAAGACTAGCCCCGACCACAAAGGTAACCGACTAAACTTGCCAAAAGGGTGGCGTCAAAGGAGGCTAGATGGAATACTTAGCCATGGTTCGCCCACGTGAACGACGCATGTTGTGCAGGTGTGTTTGGTGAGTGGCACTATGTGACTCAATCTAGTCGAGGGAGGTGGTTATCTTCTTAGTCAAATTCTTATTTCAGTTTCAACATGAATCAAGCAGCACAACATAAGTATATAACAACAATAGCACAGAAATCATATTACTTGTAAGCATAGATAACAATGCCATAATAGCAATAATAATAATACCCGGGTGACTGTGGCGGGCAACCCGGCCGGTGTCACACGGGGGTTAGTGTTCACAAGGTAATAGCGTAAGATTTCAAACGGGTGACGGTGGCGGGCAACCCGGCCGGTGTCACCGCAAAAGAATGAACCGAAAAGCACTCATAAAATGAGAGAGCATCCATTCCACTCGAGGTTTACCCTGACGTGGTGTCAGCAATCTCGGCAATAAGAACCAAATGGAAAGTCAGCTCCCAAGCGTCGCAGTCCGGTTGGTCTATGCCAACCATATTTGACGGAGGGACAAGGCAAATAACTCTTTTGGCAAATGCCCCCAACTCCGAGGATCATAAGACGACATTCGTCCGCTCCTCACCTCGGCGAAGAGGAAAGAACCAAACAAAGCCCCGCAAATGCGAGACGCACAGTTGTAATAATTCCCCCATTCCTTTGACTTGAGGCGGGAGACCCGGCCATTGTCTCGGGAATGCGGGTGTTGCACAGATAAGCAGTAAGGGGTGCAGTAATTTAACATGCAACATGACATGTGAGATGCAACAGGTATTAAATCAACAATCAAACAAGTCCTAAGTTCGACCAAGCTTGAGATTGGGTTGATGGCTTGCCTTCGGGTTCGGGCACAACTCCTATTTCGTCGGGACGGTCGGAATCTATTCAAAGAGGCATGAAATAGCGTAAAAAACCCTTCCTAGGTCATTGAATAAAATCCAAAGGAAATAAATTCCAAAAATTTATTTTCTGGTCCCAATGGAAAGAGAATTTCATAACAAAGCCAGCAAAATTGGTTTCACATTTTTCTGAGCATTTTTGAGGGAGTTATTAGCTTCCAAAGTTCAACCAAAAATCTGTCTATTTTAACAGAAAAATAATAAACAGAAAATTAGGAAAACGGTTCGAAATGTTTAAAATCCTGACATGGGGGTCCCACCAGTCAGTCTCAACCCGAATCGGTATCTTCCTTTTAAAATCGCGGGAAACAGGGGGAGGGCGGCGATGCTCCGGCGACTCACCGGCGGTGCCTCCCTGCGGCTAGGGCTCGGGGGAGGGGAAGTAGGGGAAGCAGAGCGGCTCGGGAAGAGGTGGCGTGGCACGTCTGGGCACTTGCGGTTGCTGGCGACCTCGGACGGCACCAGGGCGTCTTCCCCGGCGGAGGTGGCTTCGGGTCGACGACGGATACGACGATTCCGGCCACCAGCTACCCCGGCGAGCTCGGCATCAGCATCACGGCGTTCCGTGGGGGCTCTGGGTGGAGGGAATCGGTCAGGGGGAGGCTGGGGTGTGCGAATTCGACGGAGGGGCAGTGCGGTGGGGGTGAGCTCGATTCCGGCGAGGGGTGGCTCCTCCGGACTCAAGGATGGGGCAGTGGACGCTGAGTGAGGTGGGAGTGGTGGTGCGGTGCTCGGTGGTGCCTCGGGGGGGCTTCTTATAGGGCGTCCGCGCGGTGGCCGTGGTTAATTGCCGCGGCGAGGTGTCGGCTCCGCATGGTGGCGACGGTGGCGAGCGTTGACGGAGCGGTGGCACAGGGGTTGCACGGCGGTTAAACGTCGGCGATGGACCGGTCCGTGCGGCGGCGGAGGGGCTGACGAGGGGGTCCCGGCGGCACAGGGTTTGGGCGGTGCGTCGGCTAGCGACGGGCGCGTCAACGTGGCCGCCGTCCAGTGGCTCCGCCGGCGACGCGTGGCTGCTGGGAGGTGGGGAGGTGAGTGAGGGGTGCGGGAGACAAGCTGGTGTGCGTGGGGGAACAGGACGCCGGCGACCAAAATCGGGCGGCGCCCCTGCGGTCATGCCCATGCCGGTCTTGGCATGCCCAGAGCATGCCATTGTCGGCATCGGCGTCGATCTCCCTCCTCCTTGATCCAAATGGAAAACTGCTCGCGTCACTCTGCGCCAAAAACCAAGATCTACCACTTTGCTGAACAAGCATTTTGCAAATTCGAAAGTTGGTCCGACCAAAATTTTCAAAGAACAGCACTGGCCAAAACTAGGGTTTACTGTTTGGAGGGGTATAAGATGTTAGATGGACCTCCCCTTTTTTCCTGAGGTAGGAGGGGTAGAGGAGAGCCTATCCATGCCTTGGTTTCATCCAGGAAAAATCATTTGGTTAGATTCTAAAAAGTTTTGAGAAAAGGGCAGTACACAAAAAGATTTTTGTAGGGGAGTTTTCCTAAGGGGTGACACCATATTTTCTTGGAAAAGTGATCTACATCCATTAGGGAAGGTTCCCTAATTTTTGTAGAATTTTTGGGGACATAAAACTAGGGGTTCCTTTGTAAGGCCAATTAAAAGTGAATTTCCAAAAGGAAAAGAATTCTCCCAAATTAAATATTGACCAAGGTCAAAATTATAAACACCAGTGCCAAGTGGAGGGGAATAAGGAGTATAAGATCCCACTTGGTTTCAACAGATCAGAAGTTTCAAGTTTTAAATCATTTTCCTGCGGTTTAAAGCCAAACGTATTTTAAATAAATAAAATAAGGCTTTTTGGAAAAAAAATTCAAAAGGCCAAAAATCCAGGGTGTTACATCCCGCGATGAGGAGGGAGTAGTCCCTCACCGGGGCTGAGGCTTATACAAGTAGCTATGTGGTTATCTCTCTCTCCCATGATGTGATCTTCGTTGTGATCATGAGCTTTGTTAGTATAGTTGAATACATGATGTTTCCCTAGGTGTAATGGATATGATTTTGCTCAAGTGATTTTATTTAGTACAATTTCCGGAGTCACCGTTGTGATCACGGTATCTCGGTGACAGTGTGGGTGCCGTGTGTGACTCTATGGATAATAGATTGGAAGGATCTTCATCATGAGTTTGTTCTTTATTATTGTTGGATTGAATAGATCATGAGGTTTCTTGATGCTTGTGTTATTGAAGAAAGAGATTATTCAAGAAATATGTTGTGGTGTTTGTTAGTACTATCTTTGGATGCGGATAGTGACAGCATGAAGTGTCCATAGATGTGGAATACGAACTTTAAGGTGTGTTTTTCGTAGCCCTACGCAATTCTCATCCTATTTGATCCACGAAAGAATGATCTCCGAGTAACGTCTACCATGCATGTGTTTTTGTGGAACTATTATGTGTTTAATTATGTTAATGAGGTTGAGAGTAGTCACTAGTGAAAGTATGAAGCCTAGGCCTTGTGTTTCCAAGCATTGATACACCGTTTTTAGTCACTTTTGTCACTTGTTTGCTTGCTGCCATTTTTATTACAGAATTACAAAATCACCTTTTACCATCCATATCACTTGCATTTTACCATCTCTTCGCCGAACTAATGCACCTATACAACTGACAATTGTATTAGGTGTGTTGGGGACACAAGAGACTTCTTGTATCTTAATTGCAGGGTTGCTTGAGAGGGATATCTTTGACCTCTACCTCCCGTGGATTCGATAAACCTTGGGTTACTCACTTAAGGGAAATTTGCCGCTGTCCTACAAACCTCTGCGCTTGGAGGCCCAACAAGTCTACAAGAATAGAAGTGTGTAGTAGACATCAATAAGTGGTCAACAAGTGTATTGAACTAAAGATTTTGGACATGCTTGTCCCTCCCTTAGTATAATAACGCTATTTCGTTGTTTTTGGTATTGATACTGGGAGATGCTATGAGGTGATGTTTCAACTGATATAGATGGGATTCGCTCATTGTCAATGACTTAGGATGTTGTGACTTGATAAGAATTTGGTTATGGCAATCGGCTTCATGGATTCCGGATCGCTTCTCCTTTCGCATGGGTCCCTCCGATCCCTTAAATAGTCATGGATATGTTACTTCCGGACAAAAATCTGTCTGCAAGTAGAAGTAGGACTCATGTTTCCACCGATCCGAGGGTAATATTTCTTATGCGGTGTTATACCACTAGTAACCTACATGTATTTTCCTTATATCATAGTCTTTTTTATGTTGCTGTATAGGTCGGCATTTGGAAGACCCTACAGGGCATAACACTAACTGTCCATCGCAATGCTTAATAGAATATGTTAATGCGAGTGATTTTGTTGTGTCTGAACATTCGGATTTTACACAAGTTTACAAAGAGCACGTGTACATCTACAGACCTACAAACACACATTTCCACTGAAAATAGCAAATCCGTCTCCCCAACGCGGCGCGGCTCTCTCACATTTCACCCAGTACGTACGTCGATTGACAACATGATCTAACAAAATGCAACCAACCCAGCACATGACATGAAGACACGATAATTGCTCAACCATACAAAACTGTACGTACATACGTACATATCATCATATATAATCTGTTCAACCCCAATGCCAGGCATTTAACAGTTGCACCCACACATCGTGTCCGTGATCATGTACCCGCTGCCAGAGCATTATTGCGTTAGGCCTACGTACTTGCTCGAGTTTGTGATCTGTGTGTGCAATGCGTACGTGCAGCCGGCCTTGCTAGCAGCTAGTCCTTCACTTCACTGTAACCACATTGCTGCTAGTCTAGGCGACCAGATCCAGGCTCTGGACACCGATCGAGCCCGCTGAATCCCGTGGGCACTGGGCAGTGTAGAGCTGACGCACGGCTAAAAATCCAGCGGATCGAACCTACTCTGCCTGACTGACTAGCTTCACTGCGCGAGCGCACATGCCGCCCGTGTCTGTTCCTATGGGCACCGGAGAGAGAGATTCTGGCTCCACAACGCCACCAACCACGCCGACCGGCCGACGTGCCGATGCGCCGCAGCTCCATGATTGCGCCCGGCGTCGTGGATCCAGTGGAGGGAGTACGGTGCGACGTACAACCAGAATGTCACATCAGACAGAAGGATCTGCCTGGTGAAAACGAACTTTACAGAGAGCTAGTGCTTCAGATTTGAGATTAATAGTAGCAGCACTATTACTTAGTACTGTCCTATGGTGCTAATTAACCACAGTCAGTCACCAAGAGGTCGAGAAAACGAGCTCCCCTTGTCGATTTTCGTTGTTAAACCTAGACGTATACGCCACGAGTTGCAGAGGAAATCTCTTATAAAACTATATTGTATAAATAAAAGGATATAAAAAGCATGGTACAATAAGTTGTCTAATAAATATGTATGTATTAATAATTATTAGCTTGGACAGTTAAATGAATATAAACACGGATGATGTCAAATTTGTATGTAGCGACTAATAAATGTTAATGGAGATGACATGAACAGGTGATTGGCTAAGAGAATGGATGATGTGGGTAATTTGCATATTGAGATAGCAAAATCATTAACGCATTATAGTGGGCTTTTATCTTGTGAAGGTTTTGGGCCAAACTGAAAGCATGCTCACAAAGGAGTAGCAAACCATTAGCTAAAGACCTCACTCCTAGCATAAGCATACAAACATATCATCGGGAAAGCATAGACAAAAGAAAACGTATATGAACACATCAGCAGACTTCCGTTTCTAAGACTTGCCACCGGTGGCGGAGCTAGGGGCCAGCAGCCCCCCCCCCCCCCCCCACCCACACCCCCCATGCCATGATGCATGAAGGAAAATTTTATGCATAAGCCAGGTTTAGAAATGATATTTAGGGAATTACCGTGGCTGCCCCCCCCCCCCCCCCCCCTCCTAAATGGATGATTACCATGGTTTGGCCCCACTTGAGTTGTATTCCTGTCTCCGCCCCTGCTTGCCACTGTCGGAGCCCATCATGATAAATTGAGACATCTCTCAAAGGAGCAATGCTCAAGACTTTTTCGACCTTGACTTCATGCAAAATCGTCCAAGAGTCTCAGCATGTCATGCAGTCTGTATATGACAGCCGAAGGATCATCTGGAATTTTTTGATTTTAAACATGCATCATTTCAGATTTTCAAAATCGTCCAACAGACAACAACACCCCCACAGAAAATCATTTTGTGTTGAGAACCCAGGAATGGGTCAATCCATTCACCGGCAAAATATTCAGCACTTTCTAGAGGCGTGAAAGTGAAGGGGTCGCAGCATGGAAAACAAAAAAATTTCCTACACGGCAAGCGGAATAAACCCCAAGGATCTAGATCTACGAGATGAAGATAGCGAAGGTGAGATCCAATCTCTTACCCTTGAAGATCAACAAACGCGTTTTGTCGGTGCAGGGGTTGGCTAGTCGATCCCCGCAACTAGACTCGTCTAGTCGCGAGGAGATGTATTATCCTCGAGATCCAATCCGGTGAAGTGCAGCAACGGGCAGCACCTCCGCGGTGTCCACACGTACGGCTCGATGAAGACGTCGACTCCTTGATCCCGCAAGCGAGAGGACGTGGCCTTGATGATCTCAGCAGCACGACGGTAGTGCCGGTGATGATGACGATCTCCGCGAGCAGGGCTTCGCCAAGCCAAGCAAGAGGAGAGGGAGAGGTGGAGGTGGCGCAGCAGCCCTTCGGGGAGAGGTGGTGCGGCAGCTCTAGATGGAAGAGAGGCGGCGGCAGCCCTTCGGGGTAAGGGGTGGCGCGGCTAGGGTTTAGAGGTGGAGGGGTGGTGCGGCTAGGGTGTGTGGGGCGGCAGCCTCAAGGGTGTGCCGCACCCCTCCCTCCCCCCCCTTTATATAGGTGGCGGCTAGGGCTAGGGTAGGGGCCGGCCGGCCCCCTCTTGCCTTGCCCCCCAAGTTGGAGTCCATCTAGGACTCCTCCTTGGGCTCCCTTTCCTAAAGGGTGGAGGGCCCAACTCCTAGTCCAACTAGGAGTGGGTCCCCCCCCCCTTTTCTTAGCCGCAGCCCATGTGGGCCATTGGGTGGTGCGGCTGGCCCAAGTGGCCAGCAGCACCCCTTTGGTCCATGTGGGCCCCATACAATATGTGGTCCCACTTCTAGAACCTTCTAGAACATTCCGGAACCTTCCGGTACCCTATAAATAATTTCCGGAACTTTTCCGAAACCTCCGGAAACCACTTTCCATATATGAATCTTATTCTCCGGACTCCTCCGGAACCTCTCGTGACGTCCGGGATCCTATCCGAGACTCCGAATCACCATTCGTTCGTTTCATCATTTATTTCATCGCAAAACCTAATTTCATCGGAACGTTAAGTGTGTGACCCTACGGGTTCGAGAATGCATAGACATGATCATATCAATAATTAATAGCGGGACCGGGATGCCCATATTAATTCCTATACACTCAACGAAAACCTTTTCTCGATTGAACCACAATGCCGGAGATTCAATTAATCTCATATATGATTCCCTTTGTCTCACGATATTTTACTTGCCCGAGATATAATCGTTGACATCCCCATGTCTAGTTTAATCTCGTTACCGGCAAGTTCTCTTTACTCGTCCATAATATAGGATCCCGGTGATTACAACCTAATCACATGTCTGCAGACTTTTGATGCTATATTACCGAGAAGGCCTGGAGATATCTTCTCCGTCACATGGAGGGACAAATCCCACTCTCGATTCATATCACCCAACAACCCACCATCGGAGATACCTGAAAGCCACCTTTATAATCACCCAGTTACGAAGTGACGTTTGATGTCCACAAAGTATTCCTCCGGTGAACGGGAGTGATATAATCTCATGGTCTAAGGAAACTATATTTGGCATATTAAAAGTGTTGACAACAAAACTTTTGTGACACGATTAATTGCAACTCTTTATTTGGGTCATGTCCATCACACCATTACTCCTAATGATATGACTCCGTTATCAAGTGACTATAACAAGTCCATAGTTAGGAAACTCTAACTATCTCTTGATCAACGAACTAGTCCTGTAGAGGCTCACTAGGGACTCCGGGTGTTTATATTCCACACATGTATTATGTTTCCATTTAATACAATTATAGCATGGATAATAAACTATTATCATAAACGTGAATATGCTTAACAAACCATTTTATTATTGCCTCTAGGGCATATTCCCAACAGAAAGATCCATAGAACATATCACAATTTGCCATACTAATTTAGATAAGGAACATTGGAAGATGATATGATGAGTTGTTTCCTTCTCACGATAGAAGTGGCATTGATCATTTCACTTACATCCTCTTTTGAAAAAATATTCTTAGTAAAGGATGCAAATTTTTAGCATGAGCCAAACAAAAATCTTGACTTCCAGGAATTTTGAGCTTGAAGGGAAACATATGGGGGGATTCCATTTGATCTCAAATGAAGATACAACCCCTTAACTTGGAATTGCCTAGAAGACCAAATCTTCCACGTGACCCTATGTGGATCGTCGTTCAAATGAATAGGATCAACCAAGTTCTTTACACAATCAAGTTGAGTTGCAGTCTATCACAATAATGTTCTCCTGAATCGCATCCCCATCCCTCATTTTTCAATTTACTAAGTGTAATCAGCTTAGTAAAAGTGAGGGACTACCATCTGGGGAACAGAGAGGTTAGAGGTGAGTCATTCACCCAAGTGTCCTCCCACAATAAAGTATGTTCACCACTATTAAGCATATTTTTGGTAAATTATCGGTAGGTGGATTAACCCCATAAGACTTTGCCAAAGAAAGTGAGCAACTAGATCCAACAACAACCTGAAAATTATTGGTTGCAAAACACCACTTAATGCAACCAAAGGAGATTGCTCATAGACAAAGATAACATTTGGTTTATATTCAAGCTATTAATGTTTAGATTAGTTATTATTTTGACAAATACAAGATTTTGTATATGTAAAAAAAATACCAAGGGACATGGAGTGAAGACACCACAATCTGGGATAATTTGAAAGCCCGCGACCCAAAATTACATCGATGATATCATGTTGTTTGCCATAAAAACCCTTTACTGAAATATCTCTACCAAAGTGCAATAAAGCTTCAACATAATTCTAGAATAGTATTTTTGTTTGACAATAATCTACATTCTCGACTAGTATATTTTTTCACGTTATTCTACATTCTAGGTTATGGACATTAATTGTCTCCTCGGTAATCAACGCAACAAAAAACTAAGCATCCACTCTCCTTTTCTATTGGCTTTCGTTAATGCCAATCTCACGTGGATTTGGTGTTTGCATACATGAGTATTACTATTAAAGGGCTTACGAATTTGTTTTTAAAATTTCTAGGATGTAGATTATTGTGGAAGGAAGGAATATATTTAGCGAAAATCCACTTTGACTCCCAAACTCACATGCTCCTGCATGATTTTGAAATTCAAAAAAAATATGAAAACACTTCAAAAAATCTGGACAACAAACATATGCTAGTGTTTCACATATGTGCAAAGTTTCGCGATGAAATAATATTTATGGTGCTATGGGAGAAAAAAATAAAGAATCGGTGCTTATTTTGCGATATGTTTGTTGGCAGAAATAAACATGTCTTTTTTTTTCACAGAACATCACAAATGCTATTTCACCACGGAAATTTACACATATGTATGTTTCTTAAACATTTTTTTGAAGTGTTTTAATATATTTTTTAATTTCAAAAATGGGTAGGAGCAGGTGAGTTCGAGAGTCAAAATTGTGCTATCTATATTTAGACATATTTTAAATAGGAGATCTTGTGACTAAAATACCAGTAGACATCTTTTAAATAATAGACTTTGTGACTAAAATACCTGAAGAACATACCATAGCATAGGATCACTAAAAAATCAGAAGTTAAAATAATATACTCCTTCCGATTCATAAAAATTGTCGCTCATTTTATATTAAGTTAATACAAACTTTGTATTAAGTGGGTGACACTTTTTATGGATCGGAGGGAATATATAGGATCATTCTGTGTAGCGAGAGAGAAGAAACCATGTGAGGACAGTTCGGAACAAGAATCGCCTTCGGATCACAGCTGGGCACCATGTTGATTTTTCAGTTGCGGCTGCGCATCCTCTCTCAGCTGCATATTAGCCTCGCCCTTCATAAAGCTGGACGTAATCCGAACACCTACTCTTATTAATCAAGCTCTTAATCAAAACCCCTGTGCCACATGATGCCATTCATCCAATCAAAAAATGTGTACTGACAGTGTTGAATGTGTATGTACGCATATGAGGACAGCTTTAGCTCGGCCGGTAGTACAACGAAAGACAATCAAATTTACAAACAGTAGATCGACAATGTCTGTATGTACACACACATTTTCATCACGAATAAATATATACTATATAGGTCGTACAAGTGCACTATACCTGAGATCCAAGTATCCAACGCCTGTTCTGAAAATGTAAGTACAGTACTCTACAGATCGATCTCTACCAAGATTGCCCCATGTGACAGTAATCCCGAACGATCTAACGCTTTCCACCCATCTCAGCAAAGAACACACCAATCTGGACCATCTTGCAGTGTTCAGATTTAGATCGATTTCAACCTCGAAGCAAAGCAGTTATTCTGAAGAACATGCAGCTAAAGCAGGATCACATGGACCAATCGAGTCTTTCAGGCTGGCAAAGACCAAATGATGAATGAATGGACCAAGCATTAAGATAGTAGTACTGCATCACCTTCTACACATCCTCTTCTCTACTCTAACACACACACACACGCCGAACTGCCCTATTACACTGTCCAAGGAAAGATCATGTGCATAACTAAAGAGCAACCATGGCTGACGCTGACCACTAGGCACTACTAGGTGTAGTATGACTAAATTGATTAACTAGAACTATCACATATACAAAGGCAGGAAAGAACAGAGCAGTGTACTTAACAGCAAAGCAAAAGCGATTAGGAGAAAGAAAGAAAGAACATATGGGCTGCTGCTGCAGTGCCGATGCATCCAAGCACGTGGGGCTCCATGAGCAGCGGAGCTTAAACAAGCATAGCACCCCATCACTCCGTCCACAGGCACCAAGAGATTCCCGGTCTCCAACGCTCTCGCTGCCATCGATCGATCGCCATGCATCAAAGTCTCCTCTCTGGCCTCCTCCTCCTGTCGCAGGAACAGGTTCATCAGTCGTCGCATTTCTTTAATCTGTCAAAGAAAATATCTTCAAATGCAGCAGTTGAGTACAGTACAGTACAGCAGACAGCACTATAGATGTACCAGTAGAATACAGTAGGAGTAGTCGTAGTCGATTCGAGTGGTCGTATGCAGGAGAAAGGAATACGAGTGGTAGTGCTCTTAGTGGAGTAGTACAAGTGCGAGCGCTATGATGAGCTGCTAGTGCAGGGGGGCTTTTGGACCAGGAACAATGGCGTCGCTTGGCCCGATTACTGTTGGGGCTCGCGCGCTTACTTTGCCGGAAAGCAACAAAGGTGAGCTTTGGTTACTGGCCATGGCGTCCCTCGAGGCAAAGCGACCGCGACACCGGCGAAATCGGAGAAGAAGAATAGGATTGACCGCCTTCCAGTTCCAGCCTGGTCCCAAAGTGGGAACTAGCTGACATTGTGAACCGCCACTGTGCTGTAGTGTGGGATGTGGACAATTTGCTCTTAGTGGTTGAGGGTATTCATCACGGAATAAGGAATCAAATTGTGTGTTTGGTAGTAGGTTCTGTCTGTAATCTGTGACACCGTGTTTACAAGGAAGATATAAATCGCCATGATTAAACTTCGTACATAGCCATTGTTGCTTGCTAGACACTGACGGATGATTGTGGTGACAGACAAAAAGACAATGCTGGAACATTGACATGACAGTGGAGATAATCAACTGCTTAACAACTAGTGCGATGAGCTTCTGGTGTTGCTTCAGTTACTGGCATTGTGGAGTAACACCGAAGCAAGGAATGTGGATGAGCTTGTGTTTGTTTTTTTACCTGTGTTTCTGCCTCTGTTCCTGCGGTTGTGTCTTGTCTGCCGCCCTAGAACGGCAGGCTCTTGGAGGTGGAGGAGGCGGTGAGCGCCTTGAGGTTCTCCGACGACGCCGGCGCGAGCTCCCGCGGCAGCCGCGCCCGACGCACGATCCGCCGCATGTTGCTCTGCAGGCTCTGCTGCACCAGCTGCCGCACGGCGCGCTTCTCGTTGCTCATGCAGCAGGCCTCGTCGGCCCCCTCCTCCTCCCGGCACTGCCCTCCTCCGGCGCCGCGCTCCTGCGGCGCCGACACCGTGGCCACGATGCCGGACGCGTCCGCGACCTGCTTGCCCTTGTCCGCGCGCAGGATCTCCAGGATCCTCGACGCGCGCTTCTGCGCCAGCGCCGTGCCCACGAGCGTCAGCTCCAGGAGCGCGGACGTGGCGCCGGCCTCGGCCATGGCCGCGCGGTCGCCGTAGCTCCGGTGCGCCAGGACCATCAGCACGTACGCCGCCTTCTCCTGGCAGCCGGCCTCGTCCGACCAGTTGAGCACGTCGACCAGGACGGGGACCGCGTCCGGGACGCGGCTCACCGCGCGGCGGCCCTCGGGGCAGGCGGCCACGATGTTGCACAGCGCCGCGAGCGCGCGGTCCGACGCGGACATGTCCCCGACGGCGGCGAGCAATGACGGTGCGAGCCCCGCGGCCAGCAGGTGCGGCGCGTTCGCCGCCGCGATGGAGAGGTTCAGAAGCGCGCGCAGGGCGTCGTGCCGCACTTGCTCGGTGGCCGCCGCCTCGAACGCGCGCACGAGGAAGAGGGCCGCCCCGGAGGCGCCGATGATGGGCTTGTTCGCGTCCAGCGCGCTGAGGCAGAGGAAGTTGGCGACGAGCGCCTCCGTCAGAGCGCCCGACCCGCCCTCCGCAATGCTGAGCATCTTGTGGACGGCGCCGGCCTGGACGATCGCCGCCTTGTTCCTGCGAATCAAAGCGAGAATCAGAAACCGAACGGCCCCCAGATCTGATCAAGAAACAGAGCAAGACAAACAACAAGAGCAGGCGCGGCGACCAGAAGAAAAAAACTCACGTGTCATTGCCGATCCCCAAGTTAAGAAGCGCGTACAGCGCGGCGGCCAGGAGCTCCTCGCCGCCTCCGCTCTCGTCCAGCATGGCGACGAGCGGCGGGATGGCACCGAGCATCGCGAGCATCTCCCGCGCCATGGCGTCGTCCTTGGCCTTCCTCCGCACGACCGTGGCCGCCTCGACACGCCACGAGACGCCGCCGCCCGCACCGTCTCTGTCTCCATCCTGAAGGGCGGAGACGACGACCTTGAGCTCCTCCAGCGCCGCAGATTTCCTGGCGGCCGCGTCAGCCTCGCCCTCGTCGTCGCCGCACTCCGACGGCTCCGCTCTGAGCAGCTCCGCCAGCCGGTCGGACCGCGGCCTCGGCTGCGACTGCGCCTGCGCCCGCTGCTGCGGCGACCGGAAGGACGTCCGGCCTCGGCAAGAACCTCCACATCCGCCGCCGCCGCCGCCGCAGGTGAGGACCACGAGAAGCTTTCGCCGTAGGGTGGCGGCCGAGAAGATCGGCCATAGCCGGAAGCCGGCCGCGTCAGCGTGCACACACCTCACCACCATTGTTCGTCGAGAGGAAGTCACATTGGCCGGAGGAGGGGGACACTTGGCGGAGGAGAGGCGCTTCAGTGTAATGGCGTGGAGAGGAAGCCGTGGCGCGGCGCGGCGCAGTAACAGAGGGTTTATACGTGTGGTGGCCGAAGACTGACAGCGTGGGTCCAGGTGGCCAGTGGAACTTTTATCGATAAGAAATGGATGTCGCCAGTGGAACAAAACAATTACTAGAAACCAAACGCTATGAATGCTGGATTTACAGTTAGGTTTTGCAGTGGGAGGAGAGGACCATGGGAGTATGTGATTAAAATTTTGTACAAAGCTGTCTGCTTAGCTGCACCAGGTCAGCAGATGACGATCTGTGTGCAGTTTAACTATATTTTCCTCAGGCTGGGTGAATGTGCAGGATGATGGACCGGACTTGATTCGTATTTAAACCTTGGAACAGTAAATTTAAATTTTGGAAAGTTGACTTTAGTACTATGTTACTCCTAGAAGAAAGTAGCCGTGCATTATAGGATAGGTTTTGACGTACCTTCGTTTCGGTATCTAAGACCATCTCCGATGGGACTCGACTAAGAGCATCTCCAGTCGCGACGCCAATAGAGCGTTTGGATGAGCGCCCGGACGAGCACCGAAAGATACATCCCATATTCATACCCTCAAATCCACGCAAACACATGCACAAGTTTAACACAAGTGCATCACAAGTTCATCCTAAATTTATCACAAATCCATTACGCATTCATCATAAATGCATCACAAATTTATTGGCCATGGTAGATCTAGTTGTCAGTGGCATTGAGTTAAACAATCATTATAATTAAACTGCAATCCTAAAAATTTAGATTCGACAATTATAATGGATATGAGGAGGGAAACCAGCGGATGACCAAACACTGTGTCGGCTCCGGCGCTGTAGTTTCCCGACCTGCTGTTGCATTCACCCTAGAAAGTCGGCGGCGCAGATCTCTTGTGTTCATCCAGATGCGCATTCCATTAGAGGTCGGCTACGAACCCAGATCCGCTGCCGGAGCCAGCCATGGTAGAGCGAAGAGGATGGGAGAGGACAGGGAGGGTAGTGAAGCGCAGTGGAGCAGAGCGGATTGGTCGAGAGTAAGGCTAGGGTTTGGTATGAGGGGATCGAGTGGGTGATATGTGGGGTCAAAGTGGGTCGGGTCCAATGTGACGGGTGCGTCCGGGCAGCCCCATTATTGCGCAACGTATGGCCTATGTATGAGGAGCCGGACAGCCCGAACGTTCGGGCTGAGTTTGGGATTCCATTCGGGTGTCCATGTTTTGTTCTAACCGTGTCCAGATTGTTCGCCGAGATGTATAGGGAGGAAGGGGGTGTATGGTTGAAATGCTATAAGGCCAAAGTGCCAAATCACTTGGAATAAGGAGATTAATCCACTTCATGCAATAGTCGGGAGAACAAACAACAGTCAGCAATTGAAGAAAAAAAAACACGCCGAGAGGGAAAATAACATGCATTGTAGAGAGAAATTATTTTAGGGAAATTCTAACAAAAAGCGCCGCATGGGAGGGTTCGGGATGCGGCGGCAGATTGTATGTGCTTTTCCCTATAGGGAGAGCACATGCATACATGCAGAAATCTGTCACCTCACGGTGATGTCATCGCATGAATTACAAAATTCGAAAATTTAAATTGATTTTTCTCCTAAATCATTTATCTGATTACTGATATGTTTATACTATTAAATTTGTCTCGACGATGGCTCCAAAACTAGATCCATTGTCAATATGGCTATTAGATTAGCATCAAGGAGCCATCCGGATAATTATACATGGTTATTATTTAACTTTTTACACGTTTTTAGACAATTACAACATATTTACATATCAGGTGTGACGAAATCCGGAATAAAACACTATGTACCAGTTGAACAGTTACCTTGATAATTATACATGGTTATCGGAATTTTTAAAAAAACCTTTTTTAACATTACAATGATATATACAGCTAGAGAGTAAGGATTCACATGTTTTCAAGACCTTTTTTTGCATGGTAATACGTGTCTCATTTATAAATAAAGATCAAGTTAGAAGCCATGTACAAACCGACCTTACAGAACTGGAAAGACAGGATAAACCTATATGACAAACCAACACATATCCCTCTCCTTCGGCACCATCGTAGCAGCCACCAGAGAGAAGCGAGACAGATCACCTCTTCACCCGATCTCGACGGGGCTCCATCACTGATCAACAGCTATTCAGACCTCCAAAGTAGTTTGACATAAGAAAATCGTTGAAAGAATCAGACCGGGACAATACGATCCCGGACACGCTATCGAACTTCAGAACTGGCACCCCGCACGACGACGTCGGAGTAGGGAACCAGAACCGTCATCCTTCAACCACGAACATAGTACAAGGTGCACCATCTTCCATCTGTCAACAACACAGACAACTGTCTGCACGTACTCCTGGACAAATCATCTCTGCTCCACTATGGCGCCGGAGACAACGTCGTAGCAGCGGGGACAGAGTAGGAGGAAAGACCCACCTGATGGAGTCGCCGCCGCCGCCGCCTCGCCAACACCATCCGTGACCCCTAAAGTCACCAACCTGAAGGATCGGTAAGCACACGATGCCACCAACTCCGAGACGCCGCCATGAAGGACACCGCCGGTGTGAGATTGGAGTTGAGGTATATTTATTTGCCCGGGCGCCGCTCCCACAACCCCAACGACGCACCACGCCAAAATTATCCTAACCCTAACTTTTGACGCCGGAGTAGCAAGCGGAGGGAGCGGGGACCAGCCCCTTCGTTGGTGGAGATCGGAGGAGGAGGAGGAGTTGCTCCCTGGCCTGGCGGCTAGGTCTGTTTCAAAGACCTAAGATATGCTATTATTGCACATATACTAGTATCATACGACCTTAAATTGATGTAGAATAGTATACAGAGTCCTGATAACTAAGTTGTCAAAACATGGTAACATGAAATTTTGTTTCGTAGATCTCGACGCAACTAAGCCAACGGTGAAAACGGTATTTTAATCGAGTTTTTGTTTGAGAGATAAAAAAAATCATTTAATAATCAAAATGATTCTGAGATGACATCATCATCATATCACCGCATGCGTTCCTATTAGGAACCGCCGCACGGAGCCTCCCGTGGTGCGGCGCCGCTAGTTAGCTCTGTTAAGTGCCGCTAAATTTACGACATTTAGCCGTCTGACCATGAATAACCGAAAAATCTGAAAAAAGAGAAGTGGCTTTTCACACCTGAACGGATCGAGGGAGTCCCGAGTCCACTCTTGCACGGTGCTACACCAGGCCAGTTGCTTTGATACGTAGCCCACCAATGTCTGGCTTGACGCAGCAGAAGACTTTTTTTGTAGAGCGCCTCGTGGTGCCACCGAGCACCGACGGAGCACACCAAAACACCAGGCTACTCTC
This sequence comes from Puccinellia tenuiflora, assembly GCA_012064385.1. Taxonomy (NCBI): domain Eukaryota; kingdom Viridiplantae; phylum Streptophyta; class Magnoliopsida; order Poales; family Poaceae; genus Puccinellia; species Puccinellia tenuiflora. Next base: position 1,847,378 of record QRDG01000388.1, on the reverse strand, counting down.
GCTGATTGGCTCTCGTCGGTATCAATGTATGATACACCTGAAACGAATGTATCAGGTCCACTTGCTAATGGGGATCCTACCCCTATACATGCATTCAGCTGTTTCTGCCTGCAACAGGGTGTCATTCGTTCAGTCTAATAGCAGCTAGACCATACGACCAGACCCATGTAGGAAGCCTACCGACTCTGCTTGGCCAAAGGGCGGAAGACCATACGTACCTGGCCTGCGTGGGACAAACAAAACGCTGGCCTGAACTGGACATTGCCACAGGGAACAGACCGCTCGGCATGTGTAGTCAGTGTTGAACAGCTCAGGGAAAGGGATCGCACGAGGCCTTCGTACGTGGTACGTCCTTGCAAGTTGCTGGTCTCGATCGTCTCCATTAACGGAGAGTTCACCCGAGTTAAAGACGGGGTTACCGGCTTACGGCTGCAGCACCTTTTGGACAAATTGGTCTGAAAGCTTGTGATTGTCAAGGTAAATTCATCACAGCACCGGCAAGAAATACTCTTGCCACGCCAGGTCCGTCATCACTTACCCTCTCACACCTTTGGTGCTGTACAGGGGATCTATGAGTTGAACTAAAAAAACTCATTCGTCATGTCATTGTCCTGTAATTCCATTGTACGATATGTCAATCTTCATGACTTTGTAATAACTCTTTCTTGTACAATTGAGCTGAGAATGAAATTTGGGGTCTCCAACGCCTTTTGATGTTCAAAAAAGAAGAAGTTCAATTACAAAATTGTATTGGACTTCCCATCTTGAGAGGGACAGACAAGATTTTTATTCCGAGAAAACACAAAGATTGCGCATAGATGCATATATAAAAGGTAAAAGTTTTATGTACAGACCCAAAGCCGGGCAACCCCCAAGGCTATCATGGGTGGACTTGGCATTTTGGACTTGAACAAATTTTCGAGAGCCCTATGGTATGGTTGGCTATGTTTACAATGGATCGACAATACAATAATTTGGATGGGTTTGGGACACTCCCGTGGCCACAGGGATATGATTCTCTCTTATGCTGCTACCACGGTAACAATTGGTGATGGCCTAACTGCAATTTTTTTTTTTTTTGAGAAAGCCTAACTGCAATTTTTGGCACACACAATGGTTGGAGGGGCGCAAGGCTAAAGACAGTGCAGATCTATCTTCAATCTTTCCAAGTTCGCAAATTTTGACATCAAGAAAGGCCTACAACAACAACAACAACAAAAAATCGACCAACGCCATTGTTGTAAACTCCAAGATCTCTGTCCAACACATCAATGCATTCTTTGAGCTTTGGGCCACGCTACAGACGTGCAACTTTCTACGGGGTGGTACTACTTGGAACCCCGCGGCAGGATAGTCTTTGAACGACCGACCGGTTTCAACGTAGGGGTTGGCACAATTGCGGCCTATGTCAACTTTGCAAGAGGGAGTCGGCCACATCATGTTTATGTGCGGTATTTTTGTGAATTTTGAATAGAATCATCGCTCACCTCCAATTGGTCGGACTTTGCCCTCTTGAAGAATGGTGGTTCTCAATAGTCAGTGGGCATGGGACTCGGAGAAATGCATGGCATCTCTTCTTATGCTAACATCTTCAGAGATTTGGAGCGGGTGGAATTCAAGGGTGTCTCGGAACCATGGTAACCATGATCATGCGCAAAATCACATCTGACGCCGCCGCCCGTTTCAGAATGGCAGGGGCAAAGCACTTGCGTTTTATCATGCGGAGAGGGTAGACATTTGTATTTTTTTTTTCTTTCAACTATTGACGTTCATCTTTTCAGTTACTAGGTTTATGCAAATCTTATGCCTCCTTTTCAAAAAATAAAGATAGGTTGGACGAGTAGATCTTTGTCTCTCACACATGACATTATCTGTCTCCCACTTATGGCGGGGCGAAGTAGATTGCGCCAAATCAGCGTACACACATGACATTATCTGTCTCCCACCTACACTTTTAATCAGGTCGATGAAGGTTCCTTCCGAAAAGAGCAGCACTGTGTGAGAGCAGTGCAGTGGTACACAAATCAGGTCACCAAGTCGGTCAGTCAACGCGCGGATACCCAAAACGGCTCCTGATCTTCCATGAAACACAGCTGTGGTTGCCCAGAACCAGAATTCAAGGAGCAATCTAGCGACTAGCGGCCATAGTCAGCCCTTGGCAGATGGGCGTTTTGACTCCACACTTGCAGCCAAGCTACTTCACCCCGCAAAACCGTACGGCCGCGCCGTCACTCACCCTTTCCCCTCCCCTATCTCTTTCTACAGTGCAAGAGAGAGGCGACCGGGAGGGCGGCTGATTTTCCGCCGGTGAGTCCGCCGTCCTCCTCTCTCTCGTCGGCCCCGGTGCCATCGGAGAGGGGAGGGGGGTGGATTTGCCGGCCGGATCTGTGTATAGCTAGTAGTTTTAGCACTAGTCTATTAGGTTTTCGTGCCGGTGGTCGTCGACCGACGCCGCCGTCGCGAGTGGTTGTGCTTTGCATCTTCCTCTTGTCGTCACCGCGCTGCGATGACCAGGAGATTCGGAGCAGGGTTGTCTTGGCGTGGTCGTTGGCGTGGTGGCGGCCCCGCCGTGGACTTTTGCTGCTCCTTCTTCACCGCGTCGCGACGGTGTCTTCTCCAGCACCGTCGAGTTGAAGGAGAAGGGTTTGCTGGAGCTGATGCTGCTGGCCTGTTGAGGCTGGCGGTAGGCTGGAGGTTCCTTTGGGCCTTGCAGGGAGTGCGGCCCGACGGTGGCGGATCTTGTGTTGCTTCTCGCCGGCGGCGACCGGAGCTCACGGATCTGGAGATTGAGATCGAGCCTGGGGACGATCCCCGACCCACATGCCACAGTGATATGTGGGCACTTGTGCTCCATCTGGCGGTTCATAAAGCCCTAGGGCGATGGGGCTCCCTCGATCTCGGGTGTGGTGGTCGCCGTCCTTCTTCCTCGTCGTGCGGCGGCGGTGGTGATGGATGGTGCTGTCGGCTTGTTGGTGCATCGTACCCTAAGGGTCTGGTTGTAATTTTCCTTTTCTTTAGGGGTTTTCTTGCACCTTGTTTGGCTCTACGGATCCTTCTGGACCGTTTTTCCTGGGTATGTACGTATGATGTAATGCTTATGTTTTTCATCTAATATACGTATTTCCTTTCAAAAAAAAACCGTACGGCCGCGCCCAGCGAGTTAAGCAGGATTTATTGCCTCGAAATTAAACAAACGGCAGCGCAACCTACAGAGCCCGAAAACCCAACCCATTTTACTGCTTGACGACCCGTTCGTCTGGTACGGCATCTTCCCTCGGCGTGCCATGTTCCTGCCGCGGGGAGCACAGCGGGGTGGCCGAACGGCGCTGTGGCGGGCGACGAGGAGGAGCTAGCTCTAGCCTCTAGCTAGCGAGCGCGCGTGATAACGCGAGTAAATGCGGCGTCGGTGGCCATTATTCAGCCGGGGCCGACGAGCGGCGTGGGAGCTGCCTGAAGTTGTCTGCCGCACAGCGACGCCACCGCTCGCTCCATCGGCTTCTCTGAAGAAGGGGAAAAGATTAACCAAGGATTAAAATCCACATGTCCTCGAGCAATTCAATCAAGGAGGTCCTCGAGCAGTTCGTCTGTTCGTGTAGTAGCTCTAGTATGTCGGAGGGGATCGGGAGCAAAAGGGACAGACGGGTTCAGACCTGGCAGCGGCGGACTAGGAACAGAAGGCGCCATGCTCTGCATATTACAGGCCAAGTGACGGCACGAAGATCCTGCCTGCCTTTGGCCGCGCACCGACAGCCCGGGCCGGCCATGCATGCGCGCAAGCTCAAACTGTACCCCTATCCCTATAGACTAGATTCCATCTTTCATCAAAGTTCTGCTGAACCACACCAGAGATGGAAAAACAGCACTGTTGGTACCAGTTGACCTCTGGTAGATTTTGAAGCTATTTGTTTCGGTGCGCACTCCACAATTCGCCAGCGTGAAATACTTGGCGAGGTAAGACTAGCGATTAATCAGGATAACCACCATATTACAGAGTAAGAAACATATCAAAAGAAGATTCAGTTGTCTGACGGGAAACCATTGAGCTATACGAGCAGCAACACCAACAAAATTACGAACAGCTACGTACTGGCACATGCTTATTGAAGCGTGAACTCCCTGTGACTTATAGCAAGACCAACAAGAGTCGGACAAGGACAACCATACCATCATATACGTAGTAGAATGAATATATAATATCGTAACGGCAGTAAACTAGATGTACTAGAATGAACTGAAAAGCCCTACGGTAATAAGATTCAAAGTGAGGAACTCTTCAGGCAAACAATCAACGGTAAGCAAAGACACTACAACAAGAGCAGGCCAAGCAAAAGAACATGATGAAATAGGTGGTTATCCGAATTATAAAGGACAATTCCAAAGAAAATTCATACAGAAATTACCAGGAAAGGAACAGTTCTATAACCTACTTCAGTGGTTATGCGCCGAGTCAAAAGGGCATATAGTTCCCGCATCAGTTGGCCAGATGATATCACCCAACATAGTTCATATGCAATGCATACAATATAAATAATAGCATTGTAAACCTATTTCTATCCTGGTACAATTAGTTCAATCCAGTATTGTTTGATCTGGCAGTCTATTGACCAGGGAACTCGGGAAATGGGGGGGAAACAGTGTGTGCAATCAGCTGGATAAAAATTCTGTGACCAGACATATGAACCAGAGCATCTCAGAAACACAATTGGCATTTGAGACACACTGGATCATAAAGAAACCGATCATGTGTGAGCGGAAACAGCAGGTCCATCTCATCTTCAGAACAGAATGCCACAGTACACGTCAAACAGTCGAAAGAGTGCAGAAGAAAATCTCCAATAAGGAATGGAAACCAAAATGTTAACCATGAAGTGACGGCACGAAGATCCTGCCTGCCTTTGGCCGCACCGACAGGCCTGAATCGGAATCACACCAACTATAAGGAACACCATTGTTCATTGACAGATGAGAAGCACCGGCCGGGTCATACATGCGTGGAAGCTCAAACTGTAGTACACCTAGATTCCATCTTCATCAAACAAGGCTGGATCGACTGCGAGAAAAAAGTGATGAAACCACAGACCAACTTCTCAGATCAAAATGGCATCTCACACGGTAAATCATCAGCTGCAAGCAAAGCAACACGGACAGAAACTAACAGGTCACACAGATACTGTAGGATGCGCTGGCCAATTTTCATACAGAACAAGTGATCGCGCGGATATCTATTTGCTGCGACGAACATGTTCTCGCTTATGCACAAACACAGGCGGGAACCACCGGAAAGAAATGCTGGTAACGACGGATATCATACAGATCAGCAGAACATATCTACAACAGGCAAATTCAAGCCACAAAGCACAAACTCGCTTTCACAAGATAAAATGAAAAAGGCAGCCACAAATCAGACAACGAATTCCATAGTGCCGAACAGAAAAGCAAAGATAAACCAGTAGCGAAAAGAGTTTGATCTGGATGACTAACATCTATATTCATTCTGCTGAATCACACCAGACATGGAAGCCTATCTGGATGTACATGAAAAGTCCCATGATAAGATTCAAATTGAGGAACTCATTCAGGGGAATTCTCCGATAAAGCAGGCTTCCATGTACAAGAAATAACTGAAAAGTCCCATGGTAAGATTCAAATTGAGGAAATCATTCAGGCAAACAATCTACGGTAAGCAAAGAACACTACGACAAGAGGAGGCCAAGCAAAGGAACATGATGAAATAAGTGATTATCCGAATTATAAAGCAACTCTGAAGATAATTCACATAGAAATTACCAGGAAGGGAACAGTTTTCTAACCTACTTCAGTGGTTTTGTGTCGAGTCAAAGGGCATATAGTTCCGAGATATATGTCAATCAGCTGGATAAAAAATATGTTACCAGATATATGAACTACAGCACCTCAGAAACACCATTGACACTGGCTCATGAAGAACCAGTCATGTGTGAGCGGGAACAGCAGGTCCCATCTCATCTTCAGAACAGATGGCTACAATACTAACAGTTGAAAGAGTGCAGAAGAAATTCTCCAATAAGGCATGGAAACCGAAATGAAGCAAAGATGCATTTTCACAGTAAACCATCAGGTACAGACACCGCGGAGATAAACTAGTCTCCCATACAGGATGCACGGACCAATTGCGACCAGAACAAGTGATCATGTCCACATGAAATATTTGCACTGAAGATGAGTTTGCACATATACAAGCAGAAAGCAAAACCTCCTAAAAGAAACATTGAAACCAAAACCTCCTAAAAGAAACATTGAAACCACGGGGCACTGTACATGGTGCGGTGGAAAATTAAACAGTACAACAAAAGGTGAAAGTAAACGCCAGGCACAAACAGTAGAAAATTTATACTAGCATAGATACTCCATAGTTCGGGACATAAAACCAGTGTTCAAGGCATCATAATAAACACCACACGATGATAGCATAAGTGCTACTGCAGCCATCCAAATGAAGTGGTGCGATTTCCATGTGATCTCAACCTGAATCACATGCAAACATAGGCTCTTAAATTGACCAAACTGTCACCGTGTACAAGGTGAACATAGAACAAGCTCATTTGCTTGGCGACCAACAGAGCACAAATTTAACTCTTCTACCCAGAAAACACGAAATTCTATACACAATATAGGAGCAAAAAATACCGTATCAATACTTCCAATGCGGGGCCAAAATACACAAGTTAATTAAGTACCAAATTCACACGGCTAGGCCATGTAAGTATGCCCGTGAAAAAAAATCATAACACAAAAGAGCAGGAGCAACTAGGTGGTATAACATATTGATCAGCAAAGATAACCTCTCAGGCTGTCAGCTTATGGATGAGAAGATCCAAACTAACCATTTCAAAAACTAAAAATGCCATATCTCACACAAAGAGCCAGAATCTCTCATCTAAACAATGTCATTCATGCTCATTAACAATGCAAACGGGAAGTAAATGTTTGGCTCGAACAGTAGAAAATTAGAATAGCATAGATACTCCAGTCTGGAACATTAAACCCTAATAAGACCAAATGGTGACAGTCTAAGTGGTACTGCAACCATCCAAAATAAATTGTTCTAGTGGTACAACTAATAAGTAAGTGGAGTAAGAGCTACGAACATAAGACAAACCAGATGCCCTGAACCTTCAGACATGCTCAGTGGAGAATGGAAACTCATCATCTTGTTCTTGCATCTCAATGGATGGAATTGGCATAATGCTCTCCTGGAGGCGATGCCTAGTAAGCTTCATACGATATTGTCTCTTACCAATGGTCACCATCTGTAAGAACTTGCCGTCAGTGTCGCAATGCAACACATGCTTACCATTAAAGCCAATCAGCAGCTCGGTCTCATTGACCACGGTTATCGCAGTCGTCCCACTGAAACATGTCACCGTTGAATCAAGTGGTAGTTTCTTTCTCCTTTTCTCTTCGAGAGTAGTTAAATCAAGCGGCCGTGATGCCTCTATCATCGACACGTCAATCCGGTACTTGAAAGCCCAGATTTCAGCCTCGTAGTCCTGCATCACCCAGAGCTCCACGGCGGTGCAACCTCGAGTCCAGTCCTTGAGGAAAGCAAGGGCACCCTCCATGTCGAAAAGCCTACTCGCAAGTGGCCCCTGCTGCTGGTCAGGACTGCTCATCCAGTGGAATGACTCGGCTTCTGTGTCAAACACAATAATGTCTCCGGTGCTCCCAGTAATGTGATTAGGCCTAGACAAAACCCAGTGCACGTTGCCTCGGTGGTGGACTGGAGAGGACCAGGATAGCTGATAGATTACCTCGTACGTCTGTTCCAGGGAAGGGGACAACAATGCTGGTGCGATGTTCCTCGACTCATTATCTCCCAGTGTGAGGACGTGCAATGCAGCCTCCTCCGTGTAAGCGTTGAGTCTAGACCAGAGCACCCTGTATTCCCCAGTAGACTTGTGCTTGTAGAAGCCGTTTATGAAGCTGTCGTTGGTGACGCCGCCGCCTCGCCGTTGCTGAGGCCGAGGAAAGGGCAGGAGAGCATGCCGGCGGATGGTCGGGTTGCAGATGTAGAACCGGACTCCCCGGGAGACGACGAGGAAGCCGTCACAAGCGGCGTGGAGGCGAATCTCGCAGCAGAATTTGCGGCACCGGGGGCGCGTGACGAAGGGCCAGAGCTGTTCACTGGAGGGTTTGGCGGCAACGGCGCCCTGGAGGACGACGAAACTGGCGGGCCGCCCTCCCCCGTCGATGATGGGGAGCGACGGCTGGTGGCGGCGGTGTTCGAGCACAAACTCCGGCGTGGAGGTGGCGTCGCGCCACGACTTGCGGACGACACGGCAGCGGCCGACGTCCTTGGGCGGCAGCAGGAGGAGGACCTTGTGGAAGATGATGTCGTCGGGCAGGTCATCGAGCACGGCCGCGCCTCTCCTGCCCGGCATTGCTGGTGCATCCGGTCACCTACAAGAAACAGCAACCGTTAGTACACCAAAAGGACAGATGAGGCGGCGCAAGAACAAACTGCGTCGGCGCCGGCGCCGGCGACGGGCTTAAATCAAGGAAGCGAGGACGTGATAAATCGACAGAGGCAGGTTCTCTACCCAGTGGCCGAACGGCCCAGCAACGGCGGCGGGTTCTCCGTCGGGTCAAGTTCAACTGTTCAAGAGAACTGGAAAAAAACAGCAGCATATTAACCTTTTTCTCAATAAAATGGACGGAAACAAGATGGATTGAGCGTACGCGCAAGAACGAACTGCTACGAGATCGAAACATGCAAATACAGCAGAGGATTTTTTTTTTGTGCGAACAGTAAATAAATATACTGACAAGAACGCACCGCATGCGCAGCCCAAAACTTTCTCACCTGCCTGCGGGAGGGAAGACGGTGGTCCGGCGAGCGACTCCGCGTGAGCACTCCGGCGAGAGATTGAAGGGAACGGTCGGCAAGCTAGGCAGGTCGCGTTTGAACTTAAAGCTGTGGAACATGAGCAGGTGGCAGCTGCTTGGTGGAGTTAAGAGGAAGGGGTGCGTGAAGTCAAAGAGCTGGCAGGGAATTTACTCTACTCGGTGACAGAGACGATGGGACGACACAATTTGTAGGGGTGCAGGCAGGCTGCTTGTAGGATAGATAGGGGGTAATAAACGTCCTTCCGTCCCTCACTTTACTGTAAGACTAGCCCTAATAGGGGTAACATAAGTAGTATCATAAATGCCACGTTGACAAAAAAATGATGTGGCACAACAATAAATGAAGAAAGAGGAGTTAATAGTATCATGATATGATACCGTAACATAACGGATTTCAAGACACAATGAGTCTACACCCTAATAAATGCAATGTTTCATGATACCACAAATATGATAATACTCATTATGGAGATAGTAACATAGACTAGTATCATATGCATGATACTAGTTTATGTTACTTTGCATTGTGACTAGTCTAAACACTTCTTTTCTAACAGCATTTCTAACGGGCGCGTTAAATAAGTCGCGCGCTAAAAAAGCCATCAATATAGCTCGCGGCCAAAGTCGCGCGGTAAACAAGCGCCAGCGTGTTAGGAATGGCTGCATCCCGGACCGTGGATTTCGTACGCCCGCTTCAGCGCGCTGAGCACACACATGTTGCGCGCCAAAACTCCTACCGCCCGCGCTGCCGCCCCGTACCTCGGCCCCCATCTCCTCCGGCGACCAAGCGCCGCCGCTTCTCCCCAGCCTCCCCAGCGCGCCGCCGCTTTGTATGGACGCGCGCGAGTCACCGCCGCGGTAAAGCTGACCGCGTCGCCACCAACGTCGTCGCCGCTTCACCCGCTTCTGCCGCTGCTTCTGCGCCCACAAGGTTTTTGTCAAAACACTTGAAAGGTATGTATTGCCTCTAACTTTATATTTATAAATGAATTCGATGCATTTTGTTTGTCGATGAGGTTGGTGCTTGTTGTTTGTAGTTAAAATTAGTATAAAAGGTATATATTGCCTCTAACTTTTGGCACGCTTTTTTCGGAATGCCCAGATCTTGGAATGACATCAATGTTCTTCAATGGTCACCACTCATGAATAAGATTGCAAATGGTGAAACTCCACCGGTGAGTTTGTAGCAAATGGCCATACATACAACTATGGCTACTATCTTGTGGATGGCATCTATCCAAAGTGGCAAACATTTGTGAAGCAGGTTCACAAGCTGGAAGGTAAGAAAAAACTTGATTTTTCACAATACTCAAGTGGCGGCTAGGAAAGATGTGGAGAGAGTATTTTGCAAGCCTTTGCTATTGTGAGAGGATCGGCTAGATTTTGGATCAAGACATGCTTTGGTACATCATGAACGCTTATGTGATCATGCATAACATAATCATCAAGGATGAGCGTGGACAAGATTTAGATTGTTCACACTATGAATTGATGGGACGTCCCGTATGAGTGCGGAGGAGGGCTGAGAGGATGGCCCGCTTTGTTGCCTCTTATCATGCCATTCGACGTGCCGAAACCCATGATGAGATTCAAAAGAATCTAATCGAGGAGTTGTTGTCATGGAATGGGCAACAAAACTAGTTTAATGTTGTATTGTTGACAATTTATTGTATTGTTGATGAACTATTTGTTGTATTTTTCATGAACTATTTGTTGTATTGTATTGATGAACTTTTTTTTTGAGTTGTAAAAATAATTAAACAATTTGTTGTTGAATTATTTGTGTGTATGTGTTTGATCTTGTTGGTTGTATGTTTAAGTGGAAAATGTTGTTTGTGTCCCGCGCGCGCGTAAGCTGGAGTGCTACTTGCGGCGCGCAATAATATACCACGCCTGCTAAAGCAACTACCTTCCCTGTGCGCTAATACGCTATTTCAGTGCTGCAAAAAAAATTAGCGCGTCAACACACCGACGCGCATGTTGAAGATGCTCTAAGAGTATCCTAATTTTGTAAACGTACTTGGAGTGGGAATAACCTGATTTCAAAATGAAATCAAATGGCAGCTACAGAGCAGTCAAAGAGTCCAGAGAGTCCAGAGAGTCGAACAGAAAAAAGGAAGATAAGCAGTAGCGGAGAATTTGATCTGGACGACTAACACCTATATTCATTGATTCATTCTGCTGAATCACACCAGAGATGGGAAACAATTTCGCTGATTCCAATTGACATCTGGTAGATTTTTGGTTAATAGAAACAAAGAAACAGTATTTGGCAACAGATCTAAATTGGAAATTTTAAATAGATGAGATGTTCTCCACATTCACCAACGTTAATACTTGGCACACTAAGCCTAGTGATTAATCAGGATAACCACCACATTGCAGAATAAGAAACATATCAAGAGAAGATTCAGTTGCCTCATTGCCTGACTGCAAGTGAACGATGCAAGCAAGTTGCCCTCAGCCCTCAGGCCTAAGCCTCTCATCAACCCACTGAGCTATACAAGCGGCAATACCAACAAAATTACGAACAGCTATGTACTGGACATGCTTAATGAAGCATGAACTCTCTGATTTAGCAAGACCGATAAGATTAGGACAAGGGCAACCATATCACCACAGAATGAATATCGTAGCAGCAATAAACAAGATGTACTAGAAAGAACTGAAAAAGGCCCATGATAAGATTCAAAGTGAGAAACATTATAAAATAAGTAATTAGCCGACTTATATAGCACAGCTCTAAAGAACATTCACACAGAAATTACCAGGAAAGGAAACAGTTCTCTAGCCTACTTCAGTGGTTATGCGCCAAGTCAAACGGAATTTCGTTGCCAGACATATGAACTAGAGCATCTCAGAAACACAATTGACATCTGAGGCACACTGGATCATGAAGAAACATGTCATGCGCGCGCGGAAACAGCAGGTCCATCTAATCTTCAAAACAGAAGGCCAGATCAAACACTCGAAAGAGAGCAGAAGAAATTACACAATGATGCATTTTCACAGTAGTAAACCATCATCAGTTGCTGACACCACAGAGATAAACTAGTCTCGCATACAGGATGCACGGACCAATTGCAAGATCATGTCCAGATGGAATATTTGCATTGAACATGACTTTGCTCATATACGAACAGAAAGCAAAACCTCCCAACAGAAACGCTGAAACCAGGGGATACTGTAGATGTTGCGGTAACTCTTATACCAACATTGTAGTGTGGATACTTATAACTATCTACGCCCCATGAAAAATCAAGCTATGAATCTCGTTCAAAAAGAGTAAACAAACCTAAGCTACAACTTTTGAGAAAGATTAGAATGCCTGAACAGAAAACTAAATACAACTACTGCACATCCTAGGAAAGTTCAATTTGGATTCCCCGTGATATCATAGCAGCAATATACGATATGTTCCCCGTGATAAGATTCAAACTGAGGCACTATTGGCACACAATCTGCAGTAAGCAAAGACACTACAACAAGAGCAAAGGAAACATGATATAAATTAGTGATCATCGGATCGTAAAGCACAAATGCAAAGACAATTCAAATAGATATTACAAGGAACAGGACCCTGCTCTAACCTACTTCAGCGGTTACGCACAGGCAAAAGCTCATATCACTTGGCCAATTGCACAATATACTCCATATGTAACATATAAGCTATAAATGATCGATTCAAACCTACTTCTGTTCTGTCACAGTTTAGTTCAGTTCAAGACTATTTGATCTGTAGTTTCTTGATCGAGGAATTCATAAAGTGGCATAGAAGAGTGAGTACAAATCGGTGTATAATATCAGAACTACAAAGTTGCATGTACATGCAAGCTTCATCTGAAAAAAAAGGAAAAAAGGACAGACCCAGTGCATAGAGACTCTCACACAAGGTGAGGTCTAGAGAGGGATTATAGGAACCTAGTATTACCCCTGCAAAGTGCAGTGCGGGGAGACTGGTTCGAACCCAGGACCTCTTGGCACAAGTGGGGAGGACCTCACCACTGCACCAAGGCCTGCCCTCGTAAGATTCATCTTAAAATGGATACAAATTCTCTGACCAAACAGATAAAAGAATAGACCAGTCCAGAAATTAATATTAAGTGTCCATAATGTATTTATAACCATAACTAAAGGGTTTGCTCTCTAAGCTACATAATTGCTATGATTAAAAGAGAAAGGATAATGAAGAAGATGATGGGTTTATGGGCATTATTTCCGCTGGACTTCGTAATACATGATGCCCCTCATTATGTAATCGTCATTGCTAACTTTAAAAATAAACCAAATTCTAAAAAATGGAAGAATGAAACTAATTTGAGAGGTCAAATATAATACATAACTTGGACTAACTTGAGAATGTAATCATGTTGTCCTTGACTATGACGCTTAACCATGCACCTGTCGGTGCCAGCTAGTAGGTAATTCCTCAAAAGGAATGCACAAAAAGAGTAATTGTTACTCTTTGATAAGCTTATAAGACATGACAAAAGAAGGGAACTTTTCGCCATTACAGGTTTAACTCTACAGATGTTGTGTGTGAAAGGTTAGCGTTGCATTAATGTTCAATTAACTTCGCCAAGCATAGCTGGACACCACAAATTCTGTCATGTAAATCTAAACGAACCCATTAAGGAATACCACAGTTGAGGGGGAAGTGGTAGTACCTTTTCTGCGTCAAGCAAAATGATATAAACAGACATCACACATTCAGCAGACAGATTTCCTTCTTCTCATAAATAGTTCATCATTTATTTAGCTATCCATTACTCAGTGAACAGAGGTGGTTTCCCCGCCCTCTGTGCCTAGACCATACAACACACCGGCGTACTTCTCAGTTAGCCCACCAAAGTACGACTCCTTGAGCTTGTTGAACGAGAGCGCGGTGAGCAGGGAGTCGGAGCCCGCCTGATGGCAGATTCCGACCCGCTCGACGTCGAGCAGCTCGGCGAGCTTGTTCAGCCCGCCGTGGAGGCTGTTGCAGAATCTCATGAGGTGCTTGATGTCGTAGACGACGGGGAAGTATATCCTGATGAGGTCGAAGAACCCGGAGCTGGTGTCCGGCAGGTTGGAGCCGGTGAGCAGCTTGAGCAGGTACCCGAAGTCGTAGCCGCTGTGGAAGGTGACCCAGTGGATCTCGGCGTTGAGGACGACCCCCGACGCCATGAGCAGCTCGGCGAACCGGCGCGCGTCGGCGCCGTCGGCGGCGTGGCGCGCGAAGTCGATCCCGCTGCGGCGGAGCAGGTCGATGGAGTCGGCGGCGGCGACGTCGGTGCGCGGGTCGAACCCTCGGAAGTTGAACTGCCAGACGCAGGGGCGGCCGTCCGGGCCGAGTAGGGGCAGCCCGCCGCGGTCGTCGGAGAAGGTGAGGCCGAGCTGGATGAGCTTGAGCATGTCGACGTTGGCCTTGAGCGTGGCGTAGTTGAAGTCGGCGGGGGACTTGAAGGTCCCGAGCGGGCGGCAGACCACGCCGGGGAACTCCGTGTCCATGGCGACGTACGGGTAGTCGTCGACGATCTCCCGGATCACCGCGAACTCCGCCTCGAGGTTCTCCGCCCACACCTCGCGGATCTCGACACCCTCGGGCTTCTCTACTGCCGGCGTCGACATCGGCTACAGAGCATCAAAGATTCGAGCTTTCCTCCCCTCTCCTTTGCTGGAACCCTCGGACCTGGGGGCGCTACGGTTTGCGGGACGGAGGGTGGTCGGAGGAGCGGGAGGCGGTGGGGCCCACGGGTCGGCGGCGCGGGATGGGAGCTCCCGTGGGCTGGGCGGGAGGAGGAGATCTAGGGGCCAGGTGGAGGAGGGGAGCTTGGGATTGGGGATTCGTGGGGAAGAAGATGAGATGAATGGGGAAAGTGGGTGACGTGCGCCGCCCGGGTAGGGTTGGTGCCACGTGGCGGGGCCCGCCAAAGGTGGGACCCGCGGCATGATTGCCGGCCGAGAGCGTGCAGAGGGATATGTCTTCCTGGCTGGCTGCCCGGTGGGCCAGGGGATCGTGGGGCCAAATTTTGTGTGGAGGTGAGGGTGGCACGTCAGGGAAGGCAGGATTAGAACGAGCAAGGAAAAAGAATGGATGAGCAGTTTTGGTTTCATTTTGCTTCCTCCGAAGAAAAAGAAAAAAGGAGAGGTTGGAGGATTTTCTTTGACTTGGGTTTGGTCATTGTAAATATCCGAGTAATTAGCATAAAACCACCACTTTGTGGCTGAGATTACTAAAAACCACCATATTTCGTTTGCGGGACAAAAAATCCACCAATATTCGGGAAGTTTTTTGCAATTCGTACTAAAAAACATCTAAACTCGAATTGACACAGATTATGACAGGAGGGCCCACCCGTCAGGCTGACGTGGCACTGAGTCAATATCCAAAAAGAGAAAAGAACAAGAAATCTGGTAATTTTCCTGACGTGGATATAGTACCACACGTCAGCTGAATTAAAAAAAAATCTAGAAATAAAAAAGTCAACACGCGCGGATGAGGAGCTCGGGGGCGCGGACGCAGGCAGCGAGCTCGGCGGCGCGGCCACAAGCTCGAGCGTACGACGTCGACGTGAGCAGCTCGGGGCGCGGTGGCGGCGGCAGACGACGAGCTCGGGGGCGCGGCACGATGGCGGTGAGACAGGGGCCACTGCTGCAGGCGACGAATGGGCGCGACGGCGAGGTCGCTGACGCGGCGCCAGCGCACCATGGACCCCGTGGAGCCGCTCTTGCTCAGCCGCGGCGCGCGCCGAGGACGACCCGCCTGGCGTCCACACACAGTAGCTCTCCGGCGCCGCGCCCTCCAGGTCGTCGGTGGCGGCCGACGTTCCAGAGCGCGCCCTCGTTGGCATCGTGCTCTTCCTCGTCGACGTAGGCATCTCTGAGCTCGTGCTTCATGTCCATTAGCTCCGCCTCGTTGCTCTGAGACTACCCACAAAAGGAATCGAGCCAGTTCTTCTCCAATCGCTGGCGTGAAGGTCGTCTTCGCCGACTCCGGCTTCAGCCGCCGCCGCATCGATCTCCTCAACAACGTCGCACGAGCCTTCACCGTTGGTTCCCAGAACTCGCCTGTGACTCTGGGAAGCTGCAGGCGCAGCCCCAAAGTACATCGCGTCCTGGAGCCTCTCCTCCACGTCGATGTGCTCTGGCCGCCGCCACCGGCGTCCATGTCGTCGCCAAGGGGTGCGGCAGCGAGCTGGAGGGTCGTCTCCGGTGCCCCGCTTCGCTTCGGCCGCCCAGCGTCGTCCTCCCTCACTTCACGACGCCGCGCTCCTCCGAGCTCGTCCCCGGCCATCGTCGCCCCGCCGCCTCCTCCACCTCGGGCTTGGCCTCGAGCACATCTTTGTCGCGCCCCGCCTCCGGTTTCCCGCTGTCATGGTATTGTCGATTCTAGCCGCGGCAGGGGTGCCATCGAGCTAGGTAGAGAGAGGGGTTTTGGAGACGTGGGGTGATCCGGCGACATAGAGACGAGTTTACCCAGCTTCGGACCTCACGTCGGTGGCGAGATCCTACGTGCTGCTATAATTCACTATAAGGCAATATCGCCGAGTTACAGTGGATTGAGATTGAGAGCGTATGTGCCCTAAGGCGTCCCAGGGCCTGGCTTATAAAGGCGTCCAGACCCTGGGCTTACAGGAGAAAACCTAACCGACTAAGAACAGTCCTACTCTAATCCGGTTTGGGCCCTGCCTTGTGGGCTAAGTCTTCCGCAATGCAGGCCGGCTTCTAGAGTCCTCCCTTAGCCGGATGGGCCTCCTGCGCTTCAGCATACTGGGCCGCCCGGTAAGCCGGATTCGGCTTACCACCACTTTGGGCCACCCTGGTCTGCTGGCTTTTAGTCTTCTCTGCGAGGACACTTGTTCGGCATAACCCCAACAGTAGCCCCCGGAAAGCTTCATGGACTTCAGCGGCTGGCTTCAATATTCCGGCAATATGTTGTCCGGGAAATTCGTCATCCGTCTTCAGTCTTGGAGCATTCCCAGAAACCTAAAATCATGTCGAACAACTTTGTCAGTTTATCTGTGCCGGCTTTATTTGCCGAAAAAACACTTGAGCATGCAATGACACGCGTCCGCCGATTTGACAGTTACGTCAGACCCGGCAGTGTGAGTGGAGGGGCATCTTTTGAATGCGGGGGCTAGTTTCCGTTTTTCCCGCGCTGAAACCGAGGCGTCGGAGGGAAGGAACCATCCCCAACGGCTCGATCCGAGACACGTGGCGAGGAGCCCGGTTGCTGACCGTTGCACGCATCATGGCGCGGTTACTATAAATGACAACCGCATCGTCTCCTCCGCAATCTTCACTCCATTCGCTGCCCTAGCTTCCATAATCTCCTCCAGATCCCATCTCTCCCGAGCTCTATCTCTTCTTCGATCTTCATGGCTTCAAGCTCTCCAGCGGCTGACGCAACCGCGGTCGGCCCGGCTCCGCCGATGGGAGGAGCCACATCCGCGGCCGCCGCCGTCGTCACCGAGCCATCCACCGCTACATCTGCACCTCCCTCGTCTCCGGCGATAACCTCCACTGCTTCAGGCCATGATGCGGTTGCTTTGGCAAAAGCCGCAGCCGAAGCCGCTGCCACAATGGCTTCTGCCTCCGCAACTGCTGATGCCGCCATTGAAGATGCAAGTGTTGGTGAAGAAGAGGAAGAAGAGGAAGCCGGCAACAAAGACGCGGCCAGCAACCCGTCCCGCAACTGGGCCTGCTCGGCTGTGGACGAGGTCGAGTTGAAGGGGATGGAGGCCGACGGAGCCATTGTTCCAACTTCTGAGTCGAATCCGACTTGGCGATCCGCCTTCGGCGACCCCTATCCGACTCCCATCAGAGACGAGCGGGTACTTCTTTCTTCCCATGTAATTAGGGGATTCTCCTTGCCGCCTTCGGCTTTTCTTATAGATCTTCTAGATTATTATGGCCTCCAGCTCCACAACATAACCCCGAACAGCCTGTTGTACATCTCCGGCTTCGTAGCATTGTTCGAAGGCTATTTAGGCATAAAACCTAGGCTAGACTTCTTCGAACGTTGCTTCTTAGTTAAGAGGCAAACTATCAACAAGGAGCTGCTGGTGGCCGGCACAATCAGCTTCAACTGCCGCCGGGATATCGATTGGTACCCTCAAGTGCCAATCGTCGATTCGGCTAAGGGATGGGTGTCCACATTCTTCTACTGCAAGGACGTGGCGACGCCAAACCGGCTGCAGGGGCTCGCCCCTTTCACAGACGAAGCCGGCACGCCGCTGCCCTCCTGGAAGAAGAAGCCGTCAGGTGTAATGCCGACGGAACATGCCGCCCTCCAAGCGAGGATTGCGCAACTGACGTCCGGCTCTCCTCCCTTGACTGGGGAGGACACCATCATCTGCTGGATGAAGAGGCGAATCCAGCCTCTCCAACATCGTGCTCGGCTTCTATGCGAGTACACGGATAATGCTGATCCCATGCGGATCAACGAGAAAGACCTGGAGCGGAGCCTCTTTGAGGCTCGCTTCAACAAGCTCATCAAAGCCCGGCCTGGAGAAGGCCGGCAATATGAAGAATCATTGCCGATGTTTACGGCGACCAACCCTCCCCCAAAGGTACTTTGACTAACCAAAGTTCAATTCTTTGAGAGATTCGGGTTTTGCTTTTGTCAGAATAACATGTAATATACCAGATTTCTGGAATCACCGACATCCGCCCTGCTGGGAAGCCGTCGTCCAGCAAGGCGTCCACACGACCCGTCTCCATTTTCCTCGGCTACTGCAGAAAGCCGGAAGAGGAAGGGCCAGTCGACCACGAGCAGCGCTAAGTCGACTGCAGACGACGACGCTCTTGCTGGACTCAACATTCCCAGCAAGAAGTAAGTCAACTGACCACATCTCCTCCTTTCTTTGCAGTATTGCCGGATTTACCAAATTTCGCTTTTCACCTTTGCAGAATAAAGAAGGGCGCTCCGTTAAAAATAAAGACGGTCGCCATGAGGAAGAAAGCCTCTCCTGCCATCCCTCCATCAACTCCATCAGTTACAGAGCCGAACCCAACAGAGGAGAGCACATGCACGATAGTGCCAGCTCCAGTTGGTAGAGCCGGGGTAATTCCCCCCACACAATGGACAAAGATGACGGGGAAAGTGACTGAAACATCCTCTCCAAGGGCTAAAGCTCCGGCTAATGATGCCCCGACCTTTCCCCCCATCAAAGCCGAAGCCTTCGACGAGGAGGGGCGTATCAAGACGGAATTCATGAGCCGGTTCATGAAGGCACCTCGGCTTCCCCGGAAGAAGGGAACAACCGTCCGAGACGACGAGCCGGATCACACCAAAGCCTATGACACCTTTGATGTCATAGAGATTCTTGAAGATCAGCAAAACTACTTTGCTGATAGCTTTGAGGCCGGCATGACACTTCTCCACGAGCACTACCACGTAAGTTACCTTACCAGTAGCCCCCGAGCACTATGCCGGGTTAAGTTATTAAAACTAGCCGTCATAGTGATCCGAGTTAATGCGCATGCACACACTTAGCCCCCCAGTCATGAAATGTCGTCATGTAGCCACCTTAATTTGTAAATATAGATTTAGGCTTTTAGCGATTCCTTACGCAGATCCATCAAAACATTGGCGCTGAAACCATCAATTCTTTGGGTGTGCGAAATCAGGAGATGCGTCGGCTCAAGACTGAACTGGCGAACAAAGACGCCATCATTGAAGGGTTTGAGGCAGACCGGGTTCAATACCAAGGTACAAATGCCGAATCTTTAGCTTTGAGTTCCAGGCTTTCTTTTACACTGCTGACATTTTTGTCTTGCAGACGCCATCATCAAAGCCAAGGAGCTCACCGAGAACGCCGGCATTGCCGACCGGCTCCGCAATGAAAATATTGAGCTGAATAAGCTTAATCAATCGATGGCTGCGGAGCTAGGGACAACCAAGAAGAATCTTGCCAAAGCCGAACAACTTCTGGAATCAGAGAGGCAGAGCCACAAGGATGCCTTCAATGAAATCCAGGACCGGCTTAACAGGCGCCTTGACGAATCGCTGGCGATCGACAACCTGCTTCTGAGTAAGTTTTTAAAATAACTTAAACTCATTGGTTTCTATCTTAGCCGAATATAATTGAACTTCGCCTTTTTGCAGCTCCGGCGGGTTACGGCCATGAGCTAACGGCGGAAAACCAGCTTGACCGGATTCTGGAGGTAGGGGAGCTCATCCCAAAGATTATTTCTTCGGGAGATCTTGCCGAGAAATTCTTCCCCGGCAACCCCGAGCCCCCGACGAGTCTTGGCAGCTTAGAAGCTGAACTGGCCGAAGCGGCTTCATTATTCGATGAATGGCTTCGATCTAGCACTCGTGGGGGTGCCAAGACGGCCTTGGGCTTGATGATGGCACATTACCCGGAGGCAGAAGCGTGGCGAGTGGCATCCGGCTTCCCTCTTGAAAAGGAGGACGGCACGCCGCTGGACGACCAAGATCGCAAGAAGATCCTTTGGTCCGTCTCCGGTTATGCCAGCAAGATTGCCAACATGGTCTCCTTGACCACCATCTTCAAGGAAATGCCGTGCCCGCCAACTCCTGTTCAATCAGATGATGACACTGAGGCGGCGGAGAAATCGTCATGAGCCGAACTTGCTCGTTGAGCCGGCTATCCTGAAAATGTAATGTGCAATATGTAAAGCCGTCTAAACAATGTATATGTCTATAATTAACTTAGCCTTTTGTTGTATGTTAACCAGCTTTATATTTTGCAAACTTGCAATTTTATGCCTCAGTTCAATCTGGCCTTGACACCTTAGCCTTTAAGCGCCGGCAAACCTATCGCGAAGCTAACTCGCTGAGCAACAAGGTACGCAATGACCAATCTGTTTAGACTCAGAACAAGTGCCGCCTTTCGGTGCCGAAACGCTTTGAAGCAACCCGACGCAAAAAGCTAGCAGACAAACATTAATTTGGCAAAACGTTGATTTTTCATCACCTTAAGGCGGATTCAATCATGAAAGAGTTTACCAACAAGAGCAACATAAGCAATTTCGGGTAAACAGGTAATAACAAAAAGATCATAGGGAAATAAAAGGATGGTACAGATTCTCAAATTCGACATGAGCGAAACCAATTTTTATTTCATGATCACATTAACATGGTTACAATAGAATTTGCTAAGTGTAAAAAGGACGTAGCTGAGCGATATTCCACGGACGTTTCGTCTCATCTAAGTCGTCATCTACATGGCTTTTCCTCTTGCGACCTTTCTTCCTGAGATATTTCTTTGAATCCCTTAAGTCGATGAGGTAATATGACCCGTTTTTCAGAACTTTGCTGATAACGAAAGGTCCTTCCCAAGGCGGGGATAATTTGTGCTGCCGGCTTTGCACAAGCCGAAGCACTAAGTCGCCTTCTCGAAAAGATCGATTCCGCACTCTACGGCTCTGGTAGGGACGTAGATCTTGTTGATAGATGGCGGATCTTTGGAGATATAACTCTCTTTCTTCTTCGAGGATATCTAAGCCGTCTTGACGTGCTTCTTCTTCATCTTTTTTGACGTAGGCTGCGACCCGAGGCGAATCGTGGATCATGTCGGATGGGAGCACCGCTTCAACACCATAGACAAGAAAGAAAGGGGTGAAGCCGGTTGATCTATTTGTGGTAGTACGAATACTCCATAAGACCGCCGGCAATTCCTCAACCCAAGCGCCGGCTGCTCGATGCAAAGGAGTTTCAAGCCTCGGCTTAATACCTTGCAGAATAATGCCGTTGGTGCGCTCTACCTGTCCATTGGATTGTGGGTGTGCCACCGATGCCACGTCGAGTCGGATCTTTGATCGGCTGCAAAACTTTGATAGCTCACCGACGGCAAAGTTTGTGCCATTGTCCGTGATAATGCTATGCGGTATGCCGAATCGAGTTGTAATCTCGACGATGAACTTTGTAGCTGTGGCTCCGTCGAGTTTCTTGATGGGCTTTGCCTCCACCCACTTCGTGAATTTGTCGACCACCACCAGCAGGTGGGTTAAGCCTCCCCTTGCCGTCTTAAAAGGTCCCACCATGTCGAGCCCCCAGACCGCGAACGGCCAAGTGATAGGGATCGTTCGGAGCTCCTGAGCCGGCAAGTGAACCTGCTTTGCGTAGCGCTGACACCCTTCACAAGTCTTGACGATGTTGATAGCATCCTCCTTAGCCGTCAGCCAGAAGAATCCGTGCCGAAACGCTTTGGCGACTAACGCCTTTGCCGCCACGTGATGCCCATATTCGCCGGAGTGGATTTCTTCCAGGATTTGCCGTCCTTCCTCTGGAGAGACGCATCTTTGGAAGATGCCGGATGTGCTCCTCTTGTAGAGTTGTCCGTCAATAATCGTGTACGCCTTTACTCGACGCTCAATTTGACGGCTTAGCACCTCGTCGTCCTTGGGCAGTTTCTTATTAATCAAGAAATCAATGTAGGGTGTGGTCTAATCTGGGGTTACCAAGCACACCTGAACTGATTCTGCCGATAAGGGGTAATCTTCGTCGCCACCTTTGATGGACGGCTTGTGTAGGTGATGGAGAAATACGTCTGGTGGCACTGCCTTTTCTTGGATCCTATTCTGGCCAAGGCATCAGCAGCTTCGTTGTCATCTCGGGAGATATGTCGAACCTCTAAGCCGGCAAAACATCGGCCGAATTCATCGACTGTTCTTCTGTATTCCGCCATTGTGGGACTTTTTGTGTCCCAGCATCCATCAAGTTGCTGCACAACCAGATCCGAGTCGCCATAGCAGAGGATGCGATGTACTCCCAACTCCTTAGCCATGTGAAGACCATGGAGGAGAGCCTCATACTCTGCTACATTGTTGGTGGCATTGAAGTGGATTCGGAGGACATAACTGAGCTTATCACCCTTAGGCGATTTTAGTATTACTCCAGCCCCCGAGCCTTCCTTCATCTTTGAGCCATCGAAGTGCATTATCCAGTACTGTGCATCCGGCAAAGGTGTGCTTTCCATTGGCTCTGTCCAATCTGCAACAAAGTCGGCTAAAACCTAAGATTTGATGGCGGTCCTCGGCTTGTACTGAATGTCGAAAGCTGCTAACTCGATGCCCCATTTGGCGACTCGACCCGTTGCGTCGGCATTGTTGATGATTTCCCTTAGTGGAGCCTTGCTGACCACCGTGATCGTGTGATCCTGGAAGTAATGCCGTAGTTTTCTGGAGGCAAAGAATACACCATAGGCTAACTTCTGGTAGTGAGGGTAGCGTTGCTTTGAATCTGAGAACACCTCGCTAATGAAATAGATGGGGCACTGATCCGGCCATTGCTTCCCTTTCCTCCAGGCGTTCCACTATAATGACGGCACTTATGACGAAATTCGTGGCCGACAAGTAGAGGAGAAGCGGCTCTTTTTCCCTTGGAGCTGCTAAGATTGGAGCATGTGTCAATGTATACTTCAGCTGAGCTAGAGCTGCCTCTGCTTCCTCTGTCCAAACAAAACTGTCCGACTTTTTGAGGAGCTTATACAATGGCAACGCTTTGTCGCCCAACCGGCTAATGAATCGGCTTACAGCCGCGGCGGAACCCGTAAGCCGTTGAATGTCTTTTAGACAAGACGGCCTTTCGATGTTCTGAATCGCCTTTATATTTTCCGGGTTAACTTCAATTCCTCTTTGGGAAACAATGAATCCCAGAAGCTTGCCTGCGGGTACTCCGAAGACGCATTTTGCCGGATTAAGCTTCATCTGATACTCCCTTAGGTTTGCAAAGGTTTCTGATAGATCGGCGATAAGATCGCCGCGCTTCTTCGACATGACCGCTATGTCGTCGACGTAGACGTGAACATTGCGGCCAATCTGCTTGTCCAAACACCGCTGCATACACCTTTGGTAAGTAGCACCAGCGTTCTTTAAGCCGAAAGGCATTGTGACATAGCAGTAATTGCCATATGGCGTGGTGAAGGACGTTTTGATTTGATCTGACTCCTTCATCTTAATCTGATGGTAACCCGAATAAGCGTCCAGAAAGCATAGCATCTCTGAGCCGGCAGTTGAATCAATGGCCTGATCGATGCGCGGTAAGGCGAACGGATCCTTAGGGCAGGCTTTGTTTAAGCCGGTGAAATCAATGCACATACGCAGCTCAGGGGTGTTCTTCTTTGGGACTAGTACGGGATTTGCCAACCAATCAGTATGGACAACTTCACGAATGAATTTGGCGGCTGTGAGCCTTAGGATCCCCTTTCCAGCCGCCTTGCGCTTCTCAGTTCCGAGCCGGCGGAGACCTTGCTGGACCGGCTTTGCGTCCTTATTGACTTTTAGGGAGTACTCGGCAAGTTTCCTCGGGATACCTGGCATGTCAGATGGTGACCAGGCAAATATGTCCCGGTTCTCACAGAGAAACTTGACGAGCTCGCCTTCCTATTTGTCGAGACCGGCACCGATGATGGCCTCCTTTGTCGGATCATCCTTTGAGAGCTTGATTTTCTTCGTGTCATCCTTTGGCTTGAAGCTTGAGTCGACCTTAGAGGACGGCTTTTCAGTCGCCGGCATCTCATCAGGACCAATTGTTTTCTTGAGATCCTCTAACTCTTCCCTGCAGATTTCTTGTTCAGCATGGACGGCATTGGAGGCCTTGCATTCCTTGGCTTTCTTGAAATCTCCCTTAACTGTGATGATGCCATTGGGTCCCGACATTTTCAGCTTGTTGTAGATGTAGCAGGGCCGAGCCATAAACTTGGCGAAATCCGGACGTCCAAAGATTGCATGATATGCACTTCTGAAGGGAACCACCTCAAAAGAGACGTCCTCAGTTCGAAAATTATCGGTTTCACCAAAGGTGACCTTCAGGGTAATTTGCCCCATCGAGGAGGCTTGTCGTCCCGACACAATCCCATGAAACTTCACAGTACTGTGGGTGAGTTGTGACTCGGAAAGACGCATCCTCTTCAACGTTGCGGCATAAAGTATGTTGATACTGCTGCCTCCATCCATGAGCACCTTTGTCAACTTGTACTTGTCGACTATAGGGCTGACGACTAAGGCGTAGGTGCGCTTTGCAGGAACTCTATCCAGTTGATCGCTGCGATCCCATGTGATGGGTGTGTCGGACCAATCCAGATATTGAGGAACTACGGGTACCGTAGCGTTGAGTTCTCGCCAGGCCGCCTTTTCTTTGCGTGAAGAATCTGTTGCCAAGTTGACAATGAGACTTTCGGAATGCTTAGGGAATTTGCTGCCTTTTTCTTTGAAGGCGGTGTCTGATACGTCTCCGACGTATCTATAATTTCTTATGATCCATGCTTGTTTTCATACCATTTGCTACATGTTTTGTTTACATCTTATAGCATTTTTATGCATTTTGGAACTAACATATTAACAAGATGCCCCAGTGCCAGTTCCTGTTTTCTGCTGTTTTTCTGTTTCAGAAAAGTACTTAAGGAAATATTCTCGGAATTGGACGGGACAAAAACCCAGGATCTTATAATTTCGTCACGCACACGGAGTCCAAAGGGGAGCCGAAGACGCACCAGAGGGCGACCACACCCTAGGGTGGCGCGGCCCACCTGTCTGCCGCGCCACCAGGTGGTGTGGCCCCTCGGGCCTCCACCGACGCCGCCCTTTCGCCTATATAATCCCCCCGACGAGAAAACCCTAAGTACCCGATCAAAATTCCAGAAAAACATCCGTCGCCGCCGCCATCGTCAACCCTAGTTCGGGAGGGTTCTGAAGCTCTCCCCGGCACCCTGCCGGAGAGGGGAATCATCGCCGGAGGGCTCTACACCACCATGCCCGCCTCCGGACAGATGTGTGAGTAGTTCATCCTTGGACTACGGGTCCATGCAGTAGCTAGATGGTAGTCTTCTCCTCTTGTGCTATCATGTTTAGATCTTGTGAGCTGCCTATCATGATCAAGATCATCTTATTGTAATGCTACATGTTGTGTTTGCTGGGATCCGATGAATAGAGAAGTACCTTGTGATGTTGATTATTGATATTATCATGTCTATGTTATTTGTGATATTGCATGCTTTCCGGTACTTGTAATTGCCTTGATAAGTAGTTGCTTGTATCTCCAGAGGGAGTATTTATGCTAGATAGTGGGTTCGGTCCCTGTGTGCCTTGGCTTGAGTGACAGAAACATATAAGGAGGGGGAGTGCCGTTGCTACTAGGGAGTAAACTTTATGCACAGTTCTTCATGCAATTGTCTGTTGCTTGCAACTTAATACTGGAGAGATTTTACGGTATGTTATCTCAAAGGTGGACTATTTAGTCATAGGTGTATGCTTGGAACAGCTATCTATGTATTTTGTCGTAATGCCCAAAGCATCTCATATAGACATCATCATCCTCTGTATTATGCAATGTTCATGCATTGTCATGCATTCTCTATTCTGTCAATTGCCCAGCTGTAATTTGTTACCCAGCATGTGTAGTATTTTATTTATGGAGAAGACACCACTAGTGAACTGTGGACCCCGGTCTATTCTTTTACATCTGCAATTAAATCAACTGCTCTACTGCTTTCATTTACTGCAAACAAGCTTCCTTCCACACATACATTTAATCCTTTGTATTCAGCAAGGCCGGTGAGATTGACAACCTCACTGCTTCGTTGGGGCAAAGTAGTTTGATTGTGTTCTGCAGGTTCCACTGTCTCCCCTGCAACAGCTCTTTTTCTGGCGCCATTGCAGTTGTGGACAACCTTCTGAAGCATTTTTCACTCCTACTGGTTCGATAACCTTGGTTTCTAACTGAGGGAAAAACTTGCTGCTGTGCTCCTCAAACCTTCCTCTTGGGGTGCCCAACAAAGCGTGATTGATTAACACCTCTCGCGCTATCAAGCTCTTTTTCTGGCGCCGTTGCCGGGGAGTTAAGAGTGCTCAGTAAGAAGCTTCTCGAAGTACCAAACTTCTCACTCCTCCGTCAACAGCTTTTCTGGCGTCGTTGCCGGGGAGTAGAGAAGCTTCTGGCAAGGGGAGTCTCTCAGTTCCAATCTCTTTACTTTGTTTTAGTCTTGCTTATTATTATTGCTTTGTCTTGTTTGCTTTCTTATATCAAAAACCCCAAAAATTAGTTACTTGTTTAATCTTGTTTAATTCGGTTTACCTTGTTTTCCTCAAAAATGAGTACTGCTGAAAACACTAAGTTGTGTGACTTCACTAGTACTAATAATGATGATTTCATATGTACTCCTATTGCTCCACCTGCTGCTAAGACAGGTTTTTTATGAGATCAAACCTGCTTTGTTAAATCTTGTTATGAAAGAGCAATTTTCTGGTGCTAGTACTGATGATGCTGCTGCTCACCTTAATAATTTTGT
>QRDG01000388.1:1686402-1819719 GCA_012064385.1 Puccinellia tenuiflora | reverse complement strand
AACTTCATTAAAAATAACAATTTCAACAACAATGCCTATAGGAACAATTTTGGTAACAACAACTATAAGCCATATCCTCCTAATAACAATTATGGTTATGGT
Source organism: Puccinellia tenuiflora (assembly GCA_012064385.1). Lineage (NCBI taxonomy): Eukaryota > Viridiplantae > Streptophyta > Magnoliopsida > Poales > Poaceae > Puccinellia > Puccinellia tenuiflora. The sequence goes on along the minus strand of QRDG01000388.1, from coordinate 1,819,617 downwards.
AACTCTTATGGTAATTCTTACAACAATAATAAGAGTGTTTCCTCTGATCTTGAAACCATGCTAAAAGAGTTTATCAACACACAAACCGCTTTAACAAAACTGTTGAGGAAAAGTTGGGTAAAATCAATGTTCTTGCTTCTAAAGTTGAAAGCCTTGCTCTTGATGTAGATCTTTTAAAATTAAAAGTTATGCCTAACAATGATAAAGAGAGCAAGCCTTTTGCTAAAATCAATGCCATCCAAGTTAGAATTGATGATAATATTAGAATGTTGGCTGAACTACATGCTAGGTGGGAAAGAGAAAGAGAAGCCACTAAAAAGAACAATATGGTTAAAGTTTACACCATCACCACCACTAGTAATTTTCAGGTTTCACATGATAACAAGTCTATTAATGATAATGGTAAAGTTAACAATGTTGGCAATGTTTCCACTTCTCATGAAAAACGCTTAAAACTGCCAAAAGATACCAAAACTGCTAGTGATAAAGGAGCTGAAATTTTTCGAACTATGGGAGATCCTTCTTCCATTACTTTTGATGATAATGACTTTGATTTTGATAATTGCAATATCTCTGAAGTCATAATGTTGTTGCAAAAGCTAGCTAAGATTCCTAATGATAGTGGTATAAGAATGGCTTTTACAAAACATATTACCAATGCTCTCATGAAAATTAGGGAAGAAAAGTTAAAACTTGAAGCTTCTATCCCTAAGAGATTAGAAGATGGTTGGGAACCCATAATTAAACTGAAAGTAAATGACTTTGATTGTAATGCTCTATGTGACCTTGGTGCAAGTGTTTCTATTATGCCTAAGAAATTCTATGATATACTTGACTTGCCACAATTGGAAAGCTGTTGTTTGAATATTCATCTTGCTGATAATTCTACAAAAACACCTTTGGGGAGGCTTGATGATATTCATGTTATGGTTAATAATAACCTTGTTCCCATTGATTTTATTGTCTTGGATATTAAGTGCAAAGCTTCTTGTCCTATTATTTTGGGAAGACCTTTTCTTCGAATTATTGGTGCTGTTATTGATATGAAAGAGGGCAACATTAGATATCAATTCCCTCTTAAGAAAGGTATGCAACACTTCCCTAGTAAGAGAATGAAGTCACCTTTTGACTCTATTGTTAGATCAAATTATCGTTTTGATGCTTCTTCTCTTGGAAATACTTGATGTTCACTTTCTGCGCCTAGCTGAAAGACGTTAAAGAAAAGCGCTTATGGGAGACAACCCATCATTTTATTTTCAGTATCTTTTCTTTTATTTGAGTCAAGAAGTTTGTTTAATTCTGTAGCAACTTCTTTGTATCTTTATTTTCTTGCAATGTTGTGCCAAGTAAGGTCTCTAGTAGAAAGTTTTTACTATATTTGGATTTCTGCACAGGAAACAGATTTCTGTCTGTCACCGTTAAATTCGTCATTTATTCATAAGCGACGAAATGATTTGAGATTTTTTGTGCTGAATCTTCATATATGTATGAAACTTTTTCTAGTTCAGTGATTTTCGATTTGAGCAACTCTAGTGCCTCGAAAAAATTCGTCTTTACAGACTGTTCAGATTTTGACAGATTCTGCCTTTTATTGTGCATTGCTTCCCTTGCGATGTTTATTTGGATCTTTTTGATTCTTTGAGCATCAGTGGCTGTAGCTAATGTTATAATGCATTAAGGTGTGCTTGTGTCACAGTAGAACTTGTGAATTTTTGGTTTATGCACTAACCCTCTAATGAGAATTATTTTGAGTTTGATGTGGTGAAAGTTTTCAAGTAAGCAAAAGGGACGATATGATGAGATCAAGAAGAGTGAAAAGCCTAAGCTTGGGGATGCCCCGGTGGGTCATCCCCAGCAAATTCAAGAAGACTCAAGCATCTAAGCTTGGGGATGCCCAAGGCATCCCCTTTCATCGACAAAACTATCAGGTCATCTCTAGTGATACTATATTTTTATTCCACTACATCTTATGTATTTTGCTTGGAGCGTCTGTTTTTATTTTGAGTGTGTGTTTTAGTTTGCTTAATAAGTTGGATCCTAGCATTCTTGTGTGGGAGAGAGACACGCTCCGCTTTTTCATATGAATACTCTTGTGCTTCGCTTATATTTGTTGAGTATACTTAGCTACTGTCTGTTTTCTAGTAAGCTCTCGCTTTTAGCATGTTATCTTGTTTAGGGCTGCTAGTTCTTTGTGTTAAGCTCTCTTGTGTTTCACTCCTATTTGTTAGAGAGTTGTTTTAGTTGCTTGGTTGATGTGTTAGATTGGAAAATGCTATGCTTGTGATAGTGGTATGAAATAGAGAAAAGCTGCATAGTCTTGTAGACCTTTGTGTAGATAACTTGCTCCTCTTCAATTGTTTTGAGGTATTAAAATAACTAATGGTTAAAATTTGTTGGCTAATGTTGTTAAGAGCTGATTAGTGAAGATGTGTTAGTAGAGCGTGGAGCCGTACTTTTTTGAACTAAAAACAACTTAAGTCAATAGTGCTTTAGTGTCGTGATTTCCTCTTAGTTGAAAAGAAGTTTCTAATGGTATAGTTACTGCAACGGTCGGGGAAGCCAACGGGGCACTTGTGTCGCCGCCACGATCCCTCTCGGGGTGTCTCTAACCATTTGTGAGACTTTGATACTGTTAGTTGTTTGCAATATACGACATGCTATGTGAGTTTTTGGTTTTTGGCACTTCCACCTCCATATTTTGCTAGCCTCTTCGGTACTTTGCATTGCCCTTTTTCACATTGAGATTGATGCATACTTCGCAAGTACATCCAACCCCGTGGGAGATATTCATCTTGTTCTCCTACACATAAGCCAACTATCTTCCTCAAAACAGCCACCATATCTACCTATCACAGCATTTCCATAGCTGTTCCGAGATACATTGCCATGCAACATCCATCATTTACATTACATGACTTTATGTCATTTTTACTTCATTACCATATAGTATTGCTTGACCATTTGAGTTAGTGTGATGCGTGGTTTTCCACATGTGTTACATCTTTTCCACACTACGCTCGGTCTTGCATATCCACCATACACCATGTATTAGTCTTTGAGTTTTGAGTATACCAAAAAGTGTGATGATCATCTTGTAAAATAGAGTGTTGCCTCTACCTGTGAGCATATTGAAAAGAGTCCAAAGTGGCCAATCAAAAGAGTCCAAAAGAGACCAATGAGAGAAAAATATAAAAGAGCCACAAAGGCCTCAAAAAGCAAAAGGCAAAAAAGAGAAAAAAAGAGAAAAGAATATAAAATGAGAGAGGGGGCAACACTACTATCCTTTTATTCCACACTTGTGCTAGTAGCACCTACATCATTGTAGTGAGTTTTCATGCTTCATTAGTATAACTATGTGGGGACCAAACGTTATAGAACTTGGCTTGTATATTCCAACGATGAGCCTCCTCAAGTGAGCTCTAGGTCTTCATGAGCAAGCAAGTTGGATGCACCCCCACTAGTTCCATTGGAGAGCTTCCATTCATATAGCTCTATGTGCATCCGTTGCATGGCAATCACTACTCCTCATTCAGTGTCTACTACGGGACTTCCTCTTGTCTTGTGGTTACCTCTTCCACTGTTTGAGCCTTTCTTTTTGGCCTTCCAAACCCCCATTATTATTCTCTTTGCCATAACCTCATGGTGCCAAGCCTTCTTCTTGCTTGTATTAGTTGAGTGGACTACATAACAGTTGATAAGTTAAGTGGATGGATTAAGGACACTTGACTTGAGCTTGGCTATTTCTATTATTAACTGAATTTGATGCTTTGAAGATTGATTGACATTTTACATTGGAGACACAATTTACTATTCTTCTTTCTAAACCTTATGTATGGTTCCTTGTCTCCAACACGCTGATTCATGAAAAGTTCTAGCTTCTTTTAGCTAGCATTTGTTAATCATTGTTTGCTTAATGTCAACTATAGACAATTGTTTTGGATCACCTTATTCACATCATGTGTTTCGCATTACTATGTTAATCTAGATTGTGAGTTTGCATGTCTCCTAAGAAATTATTTGTTATCGTTCTACCTACTCGAGGACGAGTAGAACTAAGCTTGGGGATGCTGATACGTCTCCGACGTATCTATAATTTCTTATGATCCATGCTTGTTTTCATACCATTTGCTACATGTTTTGTTTACATCTTATAGCATTTTTATGCATTTTTGGAACTAACATATTAACAAGATGCCCCAGTGCCAGTTCCTGTTTTCTGCTGTTTTTCCGTTTCAGAAAAGTACTTAAGGAAATATTCTCGGAATCGGACGGGACAAAAACCCAGGATCTTATAATTTCGTCACGCACACGGAGTCCAAAGGGGAGCCGAAGACGCACCAGAGGGCGACCACACCCTAGGGTGGCGCGGCCCACCTGTCTGTCGCGCCACCAGGTGGTGTGGCCCCCTCGGGCCTCCACCGACGCCGCCCTTTCGCCTATATAATCCCCCCGACGAGAAAACCCTAAGTACCCGATCAAAATTCCAGAAAAACATCCGTCGCCGCCGCCGTCGTCAACCCTAGTTCGGGAGGGTTCTGAAGCCCTCGCCGGCACCCTGCCGGAGAGGGGAATCATCGCCGGAGGGCTCTACACCACCATGCCCGCCTCCGGACAGATGTGTGAATAGTTCATCCTTGGACTACAGGTCCATGTAGTAGCTAGATGGTAGTCTTCTCCAATTGTGCTATCATGTTTAGATCTTGTGAGCTGCCTATCATGATCAAGATCATCTTATTGTAATGCTACATGTTGTGTTTGCTAGGATCCGATGAATAGAGAAGTACCTTGTGATGTTGATTATTGATATTATCATGTCTATGTTATTTGTGATCTTGCATGCTTTCCGGTACTTGTAATTGCCTTGATCAAGTAGTTGCTTGTATCTCCAAGAGGGAGTATTTATGCTAGATAGTGGGTTCGGTCCCTGTGTGCCTTGGCTTGAGTGACAGAAACATATAAGGATGGGGGAGTGCCGTTGCTACTAGGGAGTAAACTTTATGCACAGTTCTTCATGCAATTGTCTGTTGCTTGCAACTTAATACTGGAGAGATTTTACGGTATGTTATCTCAAAGGTGGACAACCTTCTGAAGCATTCCTCACTCCTACTGGTTCGATAACCTTAGTTTCTAACTGAGGGAAAACTTGCTGCTGTGCTCCTCAAACCTTCCTCTTGGGGTTCCCAACGAAGCGTGATTGATTAACACCTCTCGCGCTATCAGCGCGTCATCCGCCGCTCCAAGGGCTTCACCGTCATCAACGGGGAACTCTACAAGCGAAGCATCTCAGGAGTCCTCCAAAGGTGCATCGACCCAGTCGACGGTCAAGCCATCTTACTCGAGATCCACGCCGGCATCTGTGGACACCACGCCAGCAGTCGAGCCTTGGTGGCCAAAGCCCTACGAGCAGGGTTCTACTGGCCCACCGCAATGCAAGACGCAGAAGAACTCGTGAGGAAATGCATCGGCTGCCAGGAGTTCGCCAACAAGCCGCATGCACCGGCATCAGCACTAAAGACCATACCACTCGCATGGCCCTTCGCTCAATGGGGGCTCGACATGGTGGGTCCATTCAAGAAGTCTTCTCCGGGCGGACACACTCATCTCCTGGTGGCAGTCGACAAGTTCACGAAGTGGATCGAAGCCGCGCCCATCACAAGTTCGACTGCCTCCTCGACAGTTAACTTCATCAGGTCGATCATCTTCAGGTTCGGTGTGCCACACAGCATCATCACCGACAACGGCTCGAACTTCACAGCCGAAGAATTCAAGGACTTCTGCTCTGACCAAGGCATCAAGCTCAACTACGCATCTGTCTCGCACTCGCAGTCCAACGGACAAGTCGAGAAAGCCAATGGCCTAGTCTGCAAGGGCGTAAAGAAGCGCCTGCGAGTACCATTGAGGCGCACCGCAGGTGCCTGGGTCGAAGAGCTGCCATCTGTGTTGTGAAGTCTGCGCACCATGCCAAACAGATCCACCCAATACACACCATTCTTCATGGTGTACGGCGCTGAAGCAGTCCTGCCGTGCGACATCAAGTTCGACGCCCCCTGAGTGGTGGCCTACGATGAGTCTGATGCAGAAGAAGCACTCGAAGATGACATGGACACCCTGGACGAAGCACGCGACATCGCCCTTACCCGCACAGCCGTGTATCAGCAAGACCTACGCAACTATCACGGGCGGCGACTGCGGCCCAGAGCGTTCGTCCCTGGTGATCTTGTCCTCCGTCTCAAACAGAAGAAGGTGCATAAACTTGCCTCCCCGTGGGAGGGTCCATACATCGTGACAGAGGCAATCGGTGGCGGAGCTTACCGCCTGAAGGACTCGAAGACGGGGACAGTCTGCAACAACCCGTGGAACGTTGCGCAACTGCGCCGCTTCTACGCCTGATCGACCCCAATTTGTAACAGTACAATGTCAATAAGCGGCAGGTTTCAGACGCACTCTTTCCCTCGCCAGGGTACCCGAGGGAACTGGAAGGGTTTTAATGAGGCGGCCTGCTCGCAAAAGTCAATAAAGTGATTTGAGGAACAAGCTCTCCCCTCTACTTTCATCAGCAAGCAACATAAACCTAGGCCGCCACCTGACGCACTCGGGGGCTGCGCCATGCAGGTCCAACCCAAAAATCCTCGGCCGCCACCCGAACCACTCGGGGGCTGCGCTGTACAGGTCTAAGTTAAAACCTAGGCCGCCACAGCCGCGCCATACAGGTTCAACTCGAAAATCCTCGGCCGCCACCCGAACCACTCGGGGGTTGCGCTGTACAGGTCTAAGTCAAAACCTAGGCCGCCACCTGACGCACTCGGGGGCTGCGCCATGCAGGTCCAACCCGAAAATCCTCGGCCGCCACCCGAACCACTCGGGGGCTGCGCTGTACAGGTCTAAGTCAAAACCTAGGCCGCCACAGCCGCGCCATACAGGTTCAACTCAAAAATCCTCGGCCGCCACCCAAACCACTCGGGGGCTGCGCTGTACAGGTCTAAGTCAAAACCTAGGCCGCCACCTGACGCACTCGGGGGCTGCGCCATGCAGGTCCAACCCGAAAATCCTCGGCCGCCACCCGAACCACTCGGGGGCTGTGCTGTACAGGTCTAAGTCAAAACCTAGGCCACCACAGCCGCGCCATACAGGTTCAACTCGAAAATCCTCGGCCGCCACCCGAACCACTCGGGGGCTGCGCTGTACAGGTCTAAGTCAAAACCTAGGCCGCCACCTGACGCACTCGGGGGCTGCGCCATACAGGTTCAACTCGAAAATCCTCGGCCACCACCCGAACCACTCGGGGGCTGCACTGTACAGGTCTAAGTCAAAACCTAGGCCGCCACAGCCGCGCCATACAGGTTCAACTCGAAAATCCTCGGCCGCCACCCGAACCACTCGGGGGCTGCGCTGTACAGGTCTAAGTCCAAACCTAGGCCGCCACCTGACGCACTCGGGGGCTGCGCCATACAGGTTCAACTCGAAAATACTCGGCCGCCACCCGAACCACTCGGGGGCTGCGCTGTACAGGTCTAAGTCCAAACCTAGGCCGCCACCTGATGCACTCGGGGGCTGCGCCATACAGGTTCAACTCGAAAATCCTCGGCCGCCACCCGAACCACTCGGGGGCTGCGCTGTACAGGTCTAAGTCAAAACCTAGGCCGCCACCTGACGCACTCGGGGGCTGCGCCATACAGGGCTAACTCGAAAAATCCTCGGCCGCCACCCGACGCACTCGGGGGCTGCGCCGTACAGGTCTAAGTCAACATCCTAGGCCGCACCCGACGCACTCGGGGGCTGCGCCGCACAGGTCTGACTCGAAAATGCCTCGGCCGCACTCGAAGCACTCGGGGGCTGCGCCGCACAGGCCTGACTCGACACACCTCGGCCGCACTCGATCCGCTCGGGGGCTGCGCCATACAGGTTTACAGAAGTCTACAAGATACAATTTACTCACTCGGAGGCTACCCCCACCTCGGCATACATACACTCATGCTCCCACTTGGGAAAAATTCTTTTACAAACTAATTCTACACAACAGCAGTCTGGTAGTCTTACTCTACAGGCTCATCCTTTGGCGCATCGAGTGGCCCTACAAGTTGCTCACTGAAGTTCTGGACCTGTTGAATCATCTGATGCGCAGCCGCAAGGGTATCGGCGTAGTCATCTGTTCCAGGCAAGCCGTCAAGCACCTTGTTCAAGGGAAGATGAGGCCGGTGCATTCGAACGTACGCCAGCGCCACGTTCGCCCCGCCAACAAGCTGGGCGTGCACGATTTCCTTCAACGCCTTGCCTTCACGGAATCTCTCCAGCAGCGCAGCCAGTCCATTAGGCTGCTCGTTGTGCGGAAAGTACACCTTGTTAACCTGCAAGAAGGTCTTTCTACAACCTTCCAGGAGCAAAGCAGCCCGCCAGGTGCGATCCTAGCATTCTAGCCAATACACTGCCTTTGGATTTGTTCGACCAAAACGTATGCGCTTCGGGTGAGTCACTGGCGGCCTCCTTTTCCACCCGCTTGTCAACTCGACTCTGTTCGGCCTTCCAGTCAGAATTCACATCTGCATCAAGACCCAGCACTTAGAACAGTAAAAGCATAAAGAAGCCGAAGCAAAGCGCTAGAAGCCCAACCTTGCAGCTGTCGACTGATCAAGTCTATCTGGCCAAGAAGGAATTCCTCATGCTGGGAGAACGGCGCAGCGGGCCGTGACTTCAAGCTCTCCAACTCCAACTCGACAACCTTCAGCTTCGACTCGAGCTCAACAACCCTGTTCCTCATGTAGGTGATCACTCGTTGATCATTCACGCTTCACACAGGGGCTGGAGGAGCTCGACGACAATGGCGAGTGGGTGCAGCCGAAGAGGCGTCCTCATCCTCACCCGCACCAGTAGTTCCAGCGACCTCAGGAGCCTCGCCCATCTCAGACTGCCAAGTTCGACAGTGTCAAGCAAGGAAAAGAGCACATTCAGTCTAGCATAAATACGACAGAAGACTCGAAGGCACAGATTCACACTTCAACATCAGCATGTTCGCGGCCAGAAGACCCGCAAACTATATGGTTCATTACAGACCAAGATCAAGAGTAGAAGAATCTTAAAATAAAGGAGTCTACATCATAGACTCCGACTGAGAATGGCCCTTCCTAGCAGCCAACTCTGCAGCTTTGGCGATTTTCTTCTCGAATGTGGCAATCAACTTCGTAGCCAGCTGACTCGCACGCGCCTTCACACCGTTAAGGGACGCGGTTCTGCCATCAGGCCTCCGAGGGAAGTCGCTGACAACCTTCTCAAAATCACCTACGACTTGGTGACCAAGTAGTAGCTGGAAAGTGAGCTCTGAGCCGCGTACCGTCTGCGCACGCGTGTAGTCCGCCATGGTGGTCGCGTTGTCTCCAAACGGAGCCGCAAGCGCGTCAACAGTGACCGGCGGTAGCTGGCTGGGGAAGATGCTCCGGTGCACAGTCGCCAAAGCGCCTGTCGACTTCTGCAGCGCGGTCGAGGCGTACGCGCAGACGCGGTCGATGAAGCCAACAGCCTCTGTCAAGCCGACATTGGCACTGGAAGTTCCTTCTGGAGGAGCACCTCCGCAAGTCTCTGCTCCAAAAGAAATCCACACCCGTAAGGCTTCCGCAGTCGACAAAAAGCAAAGTAGGCAATGAGCCGAGATACTTACTTCCAATAGCATCGGCGAGTGCGAGCAAGTGTTCAACCTGGGTCTTCTCCAGATCATCCCGGGTTCGCTCACGCTCTTGGGCTTCACCCAGTGATTTCTCCAGCTCCGCGACCCGCTTCGCCATGCTCTTCCTCTCGCCTGTGGATCACCGGAGCAAAGTCAACAATGAAGATAGTTGAAGCACCCCTCGAACGCAAGGGTCCACACTCACCTTTCGCCTGCTCCAGAGCAGTGCGGAGTTGATTCCTCTCCTGCTCCATGCGAACGAAGGTGGCGGCTACCTCCATCTGCTGGCGATAATACGGCTGCAGGAAACACTAGACATCAATCTGCGCCCGACTATTCTAGTCACGCACATCTTCGGGGGCTACTCCCATCGGGAGCACTGTTCGCGCACCCGATACAGATTTTACAGACTGAGTTAAGGGACACTTACATGCTCAAGCAACCCAGCGTCCACCGGGGTCGCATCAGCAGTTTTCTCTGGCATGGAGGAGGTCGAAGCTTTCAAGGTCAAAGCGTCACCCGCCTGCGGCTCTTCTTCGGTCGTCTTTGCAGTCTGCTCGAACACGGGAGCAGAAGTGTGCTCCATCTCTGGAGGCGAAGAACCAACAGCGCCAGTACGGTCGCTGCGACAAGATAACTCAATTCAAGGACTCGCAAAGTCAAAAAGTGCACTCGATAAAACAAGGCGATGGTTGCAAGACTAACCTGGTGACATCCAGATCATCTTCGCTGCCCAGGGAAACGGAGGGCATCCTTGCGAATTCAGTCGGCGGTGCAGAGCTGAGGGGAGGCACGACCGAAGGCTCCGCCGGGTCGCTCGTGTGCCTAGCACCCGAGGACGACCCGCTCGTCTCCTCCTTGTCCTCCACAGCCGTTTCCTTCAAGGGCGACGATGCCGAGGCGGAGTCGCCACTTTTTCGCCTCTGTCGCTTCTGCAGCGGCTCTTCATCTTCATCGTCCTCCACTACCTCTTCACTCGGAGAAGTGGCGGAAGGAAGTTCATCGCATCATCCTCGTCCTCCTCCGGGACCTCTGCCTCTTCGCGAGGTCCGTTCTCCATCAGTGGAGGAAGGCTAACATAGCTCGAGCGACCCTGTCAGCAAATGAAGTATTCGAGTCAGGCAAAACGATTCGACTGAAGAAAACGCAAGAAAAGAGCAAAGTACACGACGCTCACCTCAGGCACAGGATTGTTGGGGCCATACGGCTCGACTGGGCACTTGACGTTGCACGGGTCCGCGGCTCGGAGGCTGGTGATGCTCCTCAACTTCGACTCGACTTCTTCATCATCGAGCTCATCGCCACCTTCACGCGCCCACATTGGTTGGATGCGATTGCGGAGCGGCTGCACTCGGAGCCTGTAGAAGGTGGCAATAAGGTGCACTCCACCTGTCTCGCGCCCAAGGCTCTTCAGAAGGCCACGAAGGAGCGTCAGCAAAGGCTTGGTCGCCTCCTTGTCTTCCTTCGACAGCGGGTGCGCCCACGCGTTCGTCTTCCGCAACGCGCGATCAGCCACAAAGTCGGGAAGCCCTTCTTGGTCGCACCTGATGTAAAACCACTTCTTCCGCCAGCCCTGGACGGAGTCGGATTTCTTCATCTGAAAGTAGGTGGTGTCGCCACGCACCTGGATGCCGAAGCCGCCGACTGGATACACCTGCTTGCTCTTCCCAACGTTCCTCCTCACGAGGAATAGCGACTTCCACAGCAGCCAGTTGGGAGAGATTCCCAGGAAACACTCGCAGAGCACGATAAAGCTCGCGATGCTCAAGACGCTATTGGGAGTCAGATCGTGGATCTGAATCCCATAAGCATACAGGAGACCACGAACGAAATCGTGGAGAGGGAACCCGAAACCCCGCGGAAGAAAATCCACGAAGCAAACGCGTTCCCCCTCACGGGGAGCGGGAAATACCTCCTTTCCTGGAGCGCGCACCGCCGCCTGGTCCGCCGGCGGCAACAGCCCCTGCGTGCGGAGGGCCTCGAGGTCAGCCTTCTTCACCGACGACTTCGCCCAGTCGCCGTCGGGCTTCTTCATCACCCTAGCCTCGGCGGCGGCGATGGCGCCGGCGGCAGACTTCCCCCTCTTCATCGTGACCTTGCTCATGGAGGGTGGAGAAGAATCTGACAGAGCAGCAGCAATGGAGGAGAGAGCAGTGGAGATGATAGCGAAATGGGGATGGGATGAACTGTCCCCCACCGCGGTGAAAAATATATACCGCGGGGTCAGTTCATCCTGGTCGTTCCCCACGAAACCGCTCTCCACAACCTCATTTGGCCGTCCACGTGTCGCGCAGAGATAGCAACCGTCGCCAGCCACGCCGCCCACTACGCGTGGGAATCGAGGCGCCATCATCACGCCGCGAAAATTTCGCGCCCAACGGTCAGATCAGTCAATACTGACACTGGGACCACCCTGTCACGTCCCATCGGACACAGAGTGTGCCAAAAACGTCAGCGCTGACGTCACCTGCGGAGGCGTAGCAAGTAAGCCAACGGGCTGATGGAGTACCCGGATAATTCATTCGAGTGCAACAAAGATACAGTAAGTTTTAAGAGCTGAGTAGACTTAACAAGTCCATTCGAGTAGAAAAGAAATTCAGTAAGCTCCATGAGCTGAGTAATACTCAAAGCAGTAAGCCAAACCGGCCGAGTACAAAGTAAGTCACGCAAAGCCAGTTGCGACTCCGTCAGCACGAGTCTCTTATTTACTCCCATCTGGAGCGGCTTTTCGACTGAAGGAAAAATTGAGTTTAACCTCAATTGCAAGCAATTCAGCTTAATCTCGGGGGCTACTCCCATCGGGAGCGTTGTACGCGCTCCCGAAAGACTCAGAACAATCGCAGTCGGAAAATCACCGACCAAAGCAATACTCGATGTTTCGACTAAGGAATCCTCCATAAGCCCTGAACGGCCGGAGTCGACCAATTTTATTTGTTCCTTTCAGGAACCTGGTGGCGTGCCCAGAAGGAAGGAGTCCTTTACCCGACTCTACGATTCGACTAAGCACTCGGGGGCTACTGTCGTGGGGTCACTCTTTGACTACCCCACGGTGGTGATACCTGGGTCACGCCAAGAACATCTGCCTTGATGACGAGGGCCCAAGGAAGGCCCAAGGAGGACGACGTGCGGCCCAAGATAGTCGACGTTAGGTCATCAGCCTCGATCGTCTTGTAAGTGCCATCGGCACCGTTCACCCGAGACCTAGACTACCATATAAAGGCTAGGAGGGTCCCTCGTCTAGGGGAGGCCAACGCATACGCTCACGCTCAGAGCCGCCATCTCAAACCCTAGCGAGATTGCCATCTCGCCATTGTAGCCACACTCAACATCAATACCAGACAAGCAGGAAGTAGGGTTTTATCCTCCGGGAGCCTGAACCTGGGTAAACGCCTCGCCTGTTAGCCGTCGTGATCACCAGCGCTCATCTCTCTCCCCCTCAATCAACCCGGGGTACTCGACCCAGGGATTTGCCGAGTCCCAGCCTCGTCAATCTCTTCCTCAAGATTTGCAGGAGTTTACCTACTCTATTCCAGACAAACAAGAGCTTTGGGAAATATTGAAGGCTATGAGAAAAAATGCCTCACCAGGACCTGATGGATTTAATGTTGGCTTTTACACATCGGCATGGGAATGGATTGGTGATGATGTCACTACTCTGGTAAGATACTTCTACACTACGGGTACTCTTCCCCCACAAGTGAATGAAACTCAAATTGTTCTTATTCCAAAAAAAAATTAGTTTGTCTTGTGCCTGCTGATTTTAGACCCATTAGCTTGTGCAATGTAATTTACAAAGTCATTGCAAAATCCCTAGCAAACAGGCTTAAGCAGCATCTACCTGATTATATTCATCCGTCCCAGCATGCTTTTATAGAAGGTAGGCGTATTAGTAACAACATAATCATAGCTCAAGAAATAGCCCATTCCTTTGCGCTCAAATCCCGGAATTGCAATGACTTCATGCTTAAGATCGATCTTGCAAAGGCCTTTGACAGAGTTGAATGGCACTTTATTGCATCTGCTCTTGCACGGAAGGGGTTACATGGTCATTTCATTAATCTTATACATGCGTGCATCTCTTCGCCCGTTTTCTCTGTTATTATCAATGGTCAGTCCTTTGGGCGATTCAAAAGCTCTAGAGGCATTAGGCAGGGATGCCCTCTGTCCCCTTCACTTTTTGTCCTTGCAGTCAATGAGCTCTCTCTCTCTCTCTTCAGGAAGCACTACAAAGCAACCTCTTGTCAGGTATAACTCTTGGACCACAATGTCCCCCTATTCATTCCCTCATGTTCGCTGATGACCTTTTGGTTTGTGGTAAAGCTAATATGCAAGAAGCTTCAGTTATAGCGCAGGTTCTTCGAAATTTTTGTAATCTCTCAGGTCAGCTCCCAAACTGGAATAAGTCAGCCATCATGTTTAGTCATAATGTGGGCTTACAGGTCAAGCAGCAGATCAAAAGTATCTTTCCAGTTCCTGACATTGACAGTTCCTCCATTCATCTTGCGCATCCGCTCATCCTCCCAGCCAAAGATAGATCAGCTGCTTACAACTTTGTTTACGAAAAATTCAAATCTGAACTTAGTGCCTATAAAGCTAACAGACTCTCACATGCGGCAAGACTTACACTTATAAAATCTGTTTTTGCCTGTATACCTGTCTATTATATGTCAAATATTCTGTTCTTCAAAAAGTTTCTTGCAAAACTGACTGCAATTATTAGGAATTTTTGGTGGACAGGTGTTCGAGAAAATCCATCTACAAGGGTTTTATGTCTAAGAGCATGGGCTGACATATGTACTGAAAAAAAGATAGGTGGCTTAGGTGTCAGAAATCTGCAGGCTATCAATCAAAGTCTTATCCTTTCAGCTGCTTGGAGATTAGCAAAGGAACCTCAAAGTGACTTATCTCTCATCCTCAAGGCGAAATATCACAATGACACTTCAATTTGGAGAGCCAAACACAATGTACCCAAATCAGCCTTTTGGACTGCTATTCTAAAGGTAAGACCTCTTCTTATTTCAGCCTCCTTTTATCAATTGGTAGATGGTAGTAGTTCCATATGGAGTACTCCCTGGTTTTCGGAGTGGCAAACTATTTATGACAATCTTATAATCCAACAGCCACCTTACTCTTATCCAGCTATAGTTAGTGATCTTTGGCTTCCTAATCAGAAAGCTTGGAACACCAATCTTGTCAACACTTTGTTTCATCCTCATACTGCACAAGCTATACTGCAAACTCCTATTGTTAATACTACAGGACAAGATGTGTTGGTTTGGAAACTAACACCTGCAGGTGATTGCTCTTCGAAAAGTGCGTACAAACACTGCTTTAAAAATCTAGCACTACCAGCAAACCAGCGACCAAAATCTGTTCCACTTCAGATTGTAAATCTTCTCAATCAGGTTTGGAGAGATAAACTCATGGAACCAAGAGTTCAAACTTTCGCATGGAGGCTACTTCGTCGAGCACTTCCAACTGGTAAGCGTGCAAGTAAGTTCTCAAAACATATTAGTGAAAAATGTGTTAGATGTGGCAACCAAGAGGATGAAATGCACATGTTTTTTCTTTGTCCTTTCTCAAAGGCAACTTGGTTCTCCTCTCCCTGGTATATTAGAACTGAAGCGCTGGCTGAACATAACCACTCAATTCCACAAATGATTCAGGCTTTACTACATTCAGCTCATCCTCATATCAATATAACTAGCTTATACGCTTTCTTGTGGTGCCTTTGGAAAACACGAAATGATGCCCTGTTTGGAAGAAAATTTTGTAAACCATCACAGGTATAC
Source organism: Puccinellia tenuiflora (assembly GCA_012064385.1). Lineage (NCBI taxonomy): Eukaryota > Viridiplantae > Streptophyta > Magnoliopsida > Poales > Poaceae > Puccinellia > Puccinellia tenuiflora. Next base: position 1,804,170 of record QRDG01000388.1, on the reverse strand, counting down.
CCGGTGGCGAATGCGATCTTGCAGGGCAAAAAGCTAGAGGATCTGATGGAAGGACATGATCAACACTTACCAACAGTTGTTATAGAGCAGTCAGTAACCGAACCATCTCTAGTTGCAGGTCAAGGAATTTACTGCGATGCAACTTGGACAAAGGAGGAAAACATACAATCTTCTCCAGCAGGTATTGGTGTCATCATCCAACTTGGAGAAAATGAACATTGTCAACAGTTGCAGGTTTCGGCTTTGTCTCCTCCGGTCTCATCACCTCTCCAAGCTGAAGCATACGGGTTGCTCCTAGCCACAATGATAGCAGATGTTCTTCACATACAGGAGCCACAATACTACACGGACTGCTCTGTACTCGCATCGGCAGTAGCGGCGAGTTCCATCTTCAATGTCACAGGTCACTGGAACATTAGGGCAATTCTTGCTTCAATACAGGCGTCGCCATCTTTTATCCGCTCCAGAGTAGCACACATCAATAGGTGTTTTAATGTCAAAGCTCATCACCAAGCAAAGTTAGCGATAAAAATTAAAAATAGGCCTGTAGCTCTCCGTTGTTTATCTTCAGGTACAGGTCCTTGTACAGTGAGAGATGTTCTCGCCTTGTCTAGTGTGAGCCTATTCACACTTCTCTCTGTAAAATGTTGCTAATGGAATAAAATCTTCAGTTGTTAAAAAAAAAAAAACGGGAACAGATGGACACAACAAGAGGAGAAGCGACGCATTCATGGCTGATACGCCTGGTGGTCGCGTGCTGGCAGCGGCGGCGACCAAGAATCCAAGATGTAGCAGTGACAAAGATGGGAGTGGCGAGCATGGGCGATGGACGGCGGCGGCAACTGGACAGCCGGGAAGGACGATCATTCCGCGTGATAACGATTTGATCTTGGATTCTTGGGCCTCAGAGCTTGGCAGTTTAGCTTGGTCCTGGGCATGGATTTTAGATTTTGGGGTAGCCAAAGACATAGAGTCCTCCTATTGTTGTGCCGCTCGAGGCAAACTCGCTGCCACGTAAGATCGTATAGGTATCGGACGAATTTCGTCGTACGTATAGCACCGCTCGTCCTTTAGATCAAAATACCCTGTCCTATTTTGGTTCCCGGATCCTCATGCTTGCGACAGAATTCCCAGACAATTCGCGCTGCTCGACGACGCGGTTCCCAAAAGAAAACAGAATCATTGCTCATGCGAGTGGTACATGCCGGACCAGGACCAGGAGGCAGACTCGTGAGTCCTGACTCGAATCTAAAATGCAGAGTCCCCTCCGCTCCATGATCTATGATCGAGAGAGATGATCATCGCGTAGTATCACGGATAGAGCTGGGACTCTAGTTAGCTTTCCGGTTTTGTTTCTTTCTGATTATCTCAGGAAAAAGACATTATCTGCCTTGTCCTATATTTATACTGTTTTTAGATAAAAAAAACATAAAGTCCTGCTTTAACTTAATAAAACAACAGTTCACACAGGTAGTACAAACATAGTCTGAGGCATACAGCTTAGCCGAGAGCGCAATAAGGAAAAAACCGGGGTCGGCCTCCCCCTAATAGACCGGAGACAAAGCGGAAAAATAGCTCCAAATTAAGGATTAGATCTAGGGGCAAGCGAAGAGAAGATCGCCTTAAGTTCGTATGCCAATCGCCTGCAGCGCGTCCCTGTCGCGCTTCTTTGATAGGCACGCCCACATCTGTAGAAATATAAAAAATTTGTAAATTAGATCAGAGGGGTGTTTCAATACTTTTGCCTCCATGGCATAGGCGGACCCAACAAATTTTCATTGCCCGGGCAAATAGGCTTACAGGCCGGTCGTAAGTATGATCTTCTATGTAATATGAACAGTAAATAGGCTTGCCGGCCGGCCGGAAGCCCGGGCGAGCGCCGGGGATAGGGACGGTTGGATCCGTGTAACGCCCCGACCCCGGAATTATACAGAGAGGCTATGTAGTTGGCACAACCATCAATGTATAAAACAAAGATCGAGACTTGTGGAACAGAACTGGCACAAAGCATGACTCTACGACACAAAACATATAGCAACTCATATAACGAGAAGAATACAAATATTACAAGCAAAAGGATCACAGATCCAACAATTCAACAAGCGGAAGCGGGTAGTGTTGTCTAACAACAAGAAGCAAAATAGGGCCTAAGAGGCCTACAATAAAATATCACCCAAGCCAGCTTGTTCCACGGTCCCAAGCTGCCACCTGGGAACCCCAGACTAGTAGTCGACGTCAACGAAGAACCCACCTAGTTGCTCGATGTCGTCCTCCTCTGAAATACAAATACATAGAGGCAGCAAAGAGAGACTGAGTATGATGTACTCGCAAGTTTAGTAGGGCGATATAGGCCCAAATGACTGACGGAGGCTCTAAAGCTGTATAATGTAGTTCTTTTGCATAAAGCTAACTTTATTAAACCGAAACATAAAGGACACATGGCATTCGTCTACTCAGAATATTTTTATAAAGGGGTAAGAGAGTATCATATCATCTTCGGTTCTCGACGAACCTACTTGCAACCATCACCACTCATCTCACACAAAGGCACTCCCTCGACTCACCCTCGAGGAAATGAACCTTTATCATAAGTTTATTATGCAACCTCTAGCTGCCATATCAATTAGGTTAACGTTGTCTATGATCTTATATCCGATACCAAGATTGTCCATAACCGTGGACACGGCTTTTCGAAAAGATTATCCCTGCAGGGGTGTACTATTTTACCCATTGGTACCGTCCGGCTCACCTAGTTGGCCCTCTTCCGGGGAAGGCCGGCGAGCGGGCGCGGTTAAACCTTTACCTCACGTGAGAATATCCAAGAGTCATCTGTGGCCACAGGACAGGTTCAGCGCTCTCAGCGCCCTGCCCCATCGCCACGTCCTAAACACAAATCCTCGTCAACATCATCTTTCCACTCACACGCAAATGGAAAACCGAACTAGAGGACCCTTGGATACGCCCGCATAAGTTATTCAGTTAGTAAGGCGCCCATACACCCACCAATGGCAGCATGCTCGTCTTGGTTCAAGAGGTAGAGAACTCGCACCTAGGGGCTAGAGTGAGGCAAAACACCATCCCCGATGGCAACTCACCCAAGCCATCTTAGCATTTTAATTTAGCATCACATTTATCCACCATGCCCGAACCATTCCATCAACATCAACAAGTATGGAATTCAAAACGGACATAACTAGTATCTCCACTAAGTATTTCTAAGCATGGCTAAGCATAGCTAGCATATGAATACAACAATTCTAAATTATCTCGGCCAACACTTCAACCCTAGGTTTCATAGGTAGGGATACATGTGATTGGCTCGGGGAAGAACATGCATTCATAGGATATTCTAATATTTACCAAAAGAGACATTTGAACCGTATGCAATATTATGGTGGATAAAATAATTTGATAAAACCATAGGATGCTAGATGCCAAGAAGGTTAGGTTATCTCTTGCCTTGCTGCCCGGTCGTGAAGCACTGCTCGTCGGGGTAGTTAGAGAGACCCTCGACTCCGGAATCTATCGATACCCAAAGAAATACAAAGCACACATAAATCACACGATCACAAGGTGCAATGCGCAAACACATGATGACATGTCCAATTGGTGCAAGGATATTAGCATTTAATGCAATTAACAAATTAAATGGAGTTCCAAATACTTAGTGCAATAATTTGGACACGACTCCATATTTATCTTAGGGACTACATTCTTCATAAATCATTAATTTATTAGAGAAGTGGCTCAATTATACATGAACATGACATGAAAGGATAGGTTTCGTTCTTCCGATCATTTCGGTAATTTATTTGTAGTTTCCGGAGTATCGATGAATAAATAGCTAATTAATTAAATAAAAGAATTTAATTCATTTAACCAAATTATGAATAACATCAAATAAAAGTTTGTGATCATGATGTGACAAGTGCATGGTTTGATAGCATTTGACAAGTTGATCACTTTGATATTTATTCCATAATTCTTGGATCAATATTTAATTAGTTATGAAATTCTCAAATTTCGGTAACATTTAACCCATTTTAGGAATTCTTAAATAACCAAAATAAAATAATTCCAAAAGAAGGTTACAATGATTTCAAGTAGTAGAATTTGTTTTTCTGATCAACATGGTATTTCATTTGTTGAATTTGGAGAAGAATTGAAGTAGTTAGCAATTCTTCTATTTTGCTTTATTTCCAAAAAAAAAAAAAGGAAAACAGGAGCCCTGGCAGGCCGGCCAGGCCGGGTGCAGGTCGGCCATTATGGCCGGGCCACATCCCGAGAGGCCCCGGCCACCGGGCCGGCCCATATGGCCGGGCAGGGACCCGAGAGGCCCCGGCCTCGTGGCCGGTCAGGCCGGGGGGGGGGGGCCAGGCCGGGCAGGGTTGCGTGTGTGCTGATGACGGCGACGACCGCCGGCGGTGCCTCCGGCTAAACGGCAGCGAGAGGGAAAGAAGGGGAGAGGGGAACTAGCCCAAGGAGATGCGGTGCTCACCCTGAGCCCGACGGGGTGGACGGCGACGGCGCGGAGGGGTCAGGGACGCCGGGAATCGGCCGGCGAGCGGCTCGTCCGAGGCGGGATGTCGATGACGGATTCGTCAATTCCCGACCACCCCGGCTCGATTCCGTGGCCTGGGAGGACGATGAGGATGCGGTGGAGCGAGCGCTGGCCTTCAATCGACCTTGCGCGCACGGATACGACGGCGGCGAGCTCGAACCCCACGGCGGCAAGGAGGAGCTCGGGAAACGAGCTCGATCCGGAAACGGGGGGGGGAATGGGGAGCAGATGGAGCAGGTCGAGTGAGGCGTCGTGGTGGGGGTCCTTGACCACCAGGAGCAGCGCGGCAGGGCGACATGGGCGTCGCCGACGCGGCGGCATGGCGCCAGTGACGATGGCCACGGTGGAGAGGTGAGAGGGAAAAAGATTCGCGAAAAGGTCCCTGGTACTTTTAAAACAAATTGCAATTTGGTCCTGAAGCAGTTTCCAGCAATTTTAAAGGGCACCAGGCCAGTTTGGTAAAAACCAGGAAAATTCATATAGGCTAGAATTAACTCTCAGCAACACCACAAAAATTGGTGAGGCCCAATAAATTAGTTTGCCCAACATTTGTTCATAGCTTTTAGATTTAGACATTTTTGATAAATTCCAAAATAGATTTATTTGGGGCATTTAAACATTTCAATAAATTATGAAAATATTTATGGAGGCTCATATTATAGTAATGAATCACCCCATATGTTTATTTTGAAATTTTGGGGAAGTTTACCTTGGTTCCAAAATTAGAAATTGAATTAAGCCAATTTAAGTCCTCATATTTATTTCTCATTTGACAAAACTTGGAAATTGAGAATTGGGGATAAGAAGCAAAATAGGAACTTCCTAAACAATTTTGGAAGTTCAAGAATAAAGTATTTTGCCAATTCGAGCTTAGCATTTGGTTTGGCCAATGCATTGAGTTTGGAAAATGTGAGGAAGGGTTTTGCTTCCTTTGTTTTCATTTCTAGGTGTTGCGTTATTTCCATATTAGCAATTTTAAATATGTATGCCATGATGCAAAGCAACACAAAAATTGAAAATTTGGCCCATATTTTAGGGTACTAAATCTGGGCTGTTACAATCCGCCTATGCTCCATGGCGAAGTTTGTTTCTGCTAACCCACAAGGTCCAAAGCAAACACAGAGATCAACATCCAGCTAAGCCTGCGGCGCTGCCCCAACAGGGGTTGAAGATTCGCGAAAAACGGAGGGAAGTTCGCCGGTGACCAACTACGCCCTAGCAGCCTCCGCACGACACTCCATACTAATTTCACACGTAAAGAATACATGCGAGGCATCCTCGACTTCGCCACAAAGGGCACACCTGCCATTAGACGCCCCGTGGCGTTCGGCCAACTGTTTGCCCGTGGGTAGTCTATCTAACGCCAACTGCCAAGTGAAGATTTTTTTAAAGGTAATCTGGATTCCCAAATGTCATCCGTATAAGCAACCGCCGCCCCTTGCGAAAGTTGCCGATACATCGATGACACTGAGAAAACCCCAGATTGCTCAAGCGCCCACCTCACCTTATCCTGGCCCTCATGAAGGACCACCGAGTCCAGCACTGCCAGCAACGCGTGCCATTGAGCCATCCCGACATTGTCCAAAGACCAGCGGAACGAGATACCCTGACTATCTGGGGCAAAGACCTCCGCAAATAGGATATTAGGGTTACTGCAAATAGCAAAGAGGCGTGGGAACGACTATTTAGAGGCTCGGAGCCGATTCACCAGTCTGACCAGAAAGCAGTCTGAGTCCCACTCCTAACTATATATCTCGCCCCAAGTCTGAAGAGGTGTTTGATCTTGTGTAGGCTCCGCCAAAACTGTGACCCCCCACAGGTCGTAGCTACGAAGATATTGTCCGTCTCTGGGTACTTAGCTTTAACTAACTTGTGCCAGATGGACTCGTCATTTTGGAACAGCTTCCAGACCCACTTGAGTAAAAGGGTCTTGTTCATGTTCTTTGTATTAGTCAGCCCCAGGCCACCACGGTCTTTTGGTCTACATACCGCCGACCAGTTTAGCCAATGATACTTACGATTTAGGGCCCGACACCTCCCAGAAGAATATAGCTCTAGCCCTGATAGCATTAAATTTAGCATGAACCCCATCATGCAACAGGAAGAGGCCCATGGCGAAGATTGGGAGAGCGTCAAGGCATGCATTGGATAGAATCAACCTCCCACTCGAGGAAAGTAATCTACCCATCCAAACTTCGACCTTATCAGCCAGTTCGAACAAAAATTTGGCGTGTACATCTCGACATTTTATATGCGTACGAGACATTTCATGAAAAATAGATTTTTTGTGACTTGTGTAAAAAAGATTAAAAAAAATCTCGTGATAAGCCGTTCTCGGCACGAAACTTTTTTCCCAAATTTTTTGATGGTTCAAAAATTTGCTCCAAATTCATTTTAAAAACCGGAAGCATATGGTTCTGGGCGTCAAGACTCCACCCCCTAAATACATTTCATAATAAGCTGATGCAAGATCGATCTAATGCTGTCAATATTTGAGTATCCTTTAACACAATACTCAGCCAATTCTAAATGGCCCCTACTTTGACACGATGAGAGTATAATTCACACTTCGTTTCTGGGCGCACGAGAGCATCTATTATCGTGAATGCATCATGGAGCGTGTCAGTTGAGGCTTTTCCATTGGTTTGGGGATCTGACAACACACACGCCGTGAGGTTTTTTTATTTTATTTTTGGAAGGCAGAATCCCATCGTGCGCCCACGAAATGGACAGTGAACTAGCCCAATAAGAAATGCCAGGTTTGCTATCCCGGTCTAGTTGAGCGGAAGGCCTGGCCCAAATCGTTTTTTTCTTCTAAATGGTTTGAGGAACCAGCCCATACAACGTAAGCCAGAACAGAAGGAATAAACATTGTACTTAGGATTAAGTATATATTTCACCCTAAAATGTCACATATCGGACACAATTCACCCTGAACTAAAAATTGGTATGATTTAAACCTTGACTTATACAATACCGTCCAAATCACCCCCTAGACTGGTTTTTGTGAGTTTGGGTGGTTTTTGAAGATGACGTGGAGCTGACGTGACGCGGACGTGGCTACTGGCCGTTAGACGCCGTTAGGGAGCCGTTAGAGACTGTTATGTACGCATGGGCCCCACATGTCATTGAAGTGAAGAAATCCCCGACTCAAGTTCATCCCCTTCACTGTGAAGAAAAAAAAAGGCTATGGCGATGTTGCCGCTGCACTTGCGCCCGCGCTGCCGCGAATCCACCGCTCGCTGTTGCTTATGCGTAGCCACCACTACACCTTGCCGCGCGCCGCTGCTCATCCCCACAAGGTCCAGCCTCACGCGCAAGTAGAAATTCGAGATCTTTGTCCTCCCCATGAAGATTGATGAAGGCAGCATCGCGCTGGAGGGTGGTGGTTGTCCGGGAGCACGGCCAGCTGACGCGGTTGTGGCGTGCTCTGCCTGTACCGGAGCTCACCTTCTTCTCTATCTCCGGCCAAAATTGTCGACGGCCGATCGAACATGATTCCATCGTCTACAGTAAGCCCCGATTCAATTCCTCGCATACGAAGGATCCCCTCCTCTCCATTGATCAGATCGCGGACCCAATTTGAGGAACTGTCGGACGTCAGCAAGATACGGATTGAGGTCCACAGCGTTCGTATTGTTTCTGCCGGTGGAGAAGCATCAAATGGAGCAGAATAGGATGTGCGTAAACGTCGCGGCCTTGCGGGAGGTTTCGACATGCTCTCTAGTGCTCCTGCGCCGCCATCCCTAGTTGCAGCGGTGAAGGTCGTCTGCTCTCGCTCGTCCTCTGGTCCATGTCTTATTTTCATGAATCGGGAGAGATGCGAATAGAGACGACGAGACCGGCTAGATCCATGTCAAAGCAGTTGAAGGGGTCGGAGTAACTTGACCGCCGAGGAATCGTCTCCCTTGACGTCGGCGAGCTGGAGGGCCATGGGCGACGGGCCGCAGGCTTCCGCGAGCGGCCAGAGACATCTTCAGATGGAGCCAGTGGTTCAGCTATCCAAGGTCAACCCCTATCCAGTAGGCACGAGAGCGGCGACCGCAACAACAGCTACGACGGTCAGCGACGGCTGTGGATGGCGAAGGCGATGGGCGTCGCGAGCTCCTCCGCCGGCGGTCGGGATGAGTGGGGCGAGTGGAGACTGACCGTCGGGATAGGAATGGGACGGGGATTTAGAACAGGACTGCTGACAGTGGGCCCCATTAACGGTGTTAACGTCGCACCACGTCAGCTTGCCATGTCAGCCAGCCAAAACTGCTCAAATCGATCCAAAACCACTCAAAATGAGCCAAAACCAGTGCTAGGGGGTGATTTATCCGGTTTTGTGGATTTGAGGGTTTGAAAACTCCCAATTTTAAGTTTGGGGTGAATCGTGTCCAATGTGTGAAATTTGAGGGTGAAACTATACTTAATCCTTGTACTTATACTAGATAGTGCCAGTTGCAACGGGCGTCGAAAAAATTTACGTCTGATGTTTGGCAAACCAGCTTGTGGCCCCTATTGGGTGTCTTACCTTCCTCAAGTCTGATCCGCAGGCGATTAGGCATGTCCATTCCTCAGAGATTGGATTCAGATTTTTTTTCCCGAACGAAAACAACGGATCATTATGTTTCATTGTGTATGAGAAACGTTTTGTTTTCAATACAGTAGAGTGGGTTAAACTAACACCTAATATTGCGGAACACACCGCCGCTTAGAACCTAGCGCCGCCACTTCTTCTCGTCCACCATAGACCGGTTCCCCCTCCTCTGGCCGGCCTTGTCGGCGTCGGGAGGGGTGGGGAATCCGATCTATGAGTGGAGTTTTCAATAAAAGTAGTGTTTCAATCTAGTTTTTTCGTTATCGTCATCTTCATCTATGGAGATGACATCTTTTACAATAAGCAATCTTCTGGACTTCGTTCGACGGCGAGATCTCTTTTCCGACGTCAATGGTAGTTTTGGAAGATTAAGTTTGTCTAGGTATGGTTCTTCAGATCTTACTTCGCCAGATCAATCTTGGATTTTTTCTCATGGTTGCCGCGAGGAGGATTGTCCTCGCAATATCTGTCCCGGCTACTACGTCCTCGGCAATGGTGATTCGTTCGCTCGGCTCCCAACGACGTCGACAAAGTTGTTCGGTTATTTTTCTTGGAGTATCAGTGGTGGTGCTCTTGCCGATGTTGCTTGATTAATTTAATGGCTGCGTGCGTGCACAAAGCCTTGGCATTGCGGCTCAAAATTAAAAGGGGAGAACCTTCATTGGTATTCACAGGTCTGTGGTTTGGTGTACTCGTCATTGTTCTACGGTTGTCTTCAGAAAAGTATAAGATTGTGTCATGAAATAAGAAAGGGCTTGAAGATCTCAAAGATTTGCTCGTCTCTTTTAATATTGTTTTTATAATCGATGTAATCATGTACTATTTGCTGGTTTAATATATATGATATTTGCTAAAAAAAACCTAATATTGCGGAAATGACAGTTTGAAGGCGAGCTATATCTGAAAGTAACTGAATTTCATTATCAAAAGCATCACAACCTCATGGGGATAAAATATGGTGGTTTTGACTCGCTACATTTAGCTGGTCCACCCTTTTACTCCCCACTCGCTTTGCTCGACATGGGCTATGCCAGGTTATAGAGAATTTCCCTTACACTTCCTATGTATTGAGGGACTTACTGTTGTACACAAAATCATTTTGTACATTAAGACGTGTGCATTGCTCGACAGCCGTTGTCGGTAGGAGGCCGAAATAGTCCAGTCATGGAGACAGCCATATAACGATGGATGTAAGGGCATGTACAATAGTGTAGACAGTAGCTGCCTACGGTACTCTCCACACCAACTGTAGATTGGACAAAAGAGGATTATACTATAGCAGAAAAAACTTGATTAATAAATACTATATTATCAACCCAAATCGCTAGAAAAGAAAGAACCAACGAGAATGATTTGAACGCTTGCAAATCTACACATGGCAGCAACAATATATGGGACAAGCTTCACAGGGCAGCAACAATATACTGCTCATCAACCCTTACAAATCTACAAGGCGAAGGCACACCACATCTTGACACCCTTGCGACATTATACTCAGATTTCGAAATTATTGAAAAATAAGCATATCATATATTCATAGAAATTGATCTCTAAAATGCCACATCAGCAGCTCAATTGTTGAGGATGCACCACTTTTTAAAAATTAAGTCGGTCAATATAAACATTTCAACACATACACTGTGCAGAACGAACAAAATAGTCACACAATCACTCTATATATCTATTCAGAGCTTTATATCAAAAGGGGGGAAAAGAGCAGACTCAAATCGTTATGTCAGCATAGCAAAAAATTAAGGGGTAAAAATCACCTGAGACCATATATAGATGATGTACAAGTTTAGGAAGGATAAAGGTATGTGGTGAACCGTTAAAAAACAACAAGGTTGATAACTGGCAGAAAAAAGAGAAGCTCCTCACTGAAGCAATGTACTGCTTCATTTGCTTCGAGCCCTGCAACCACAAAACAATAAATATTATGAGGACCACCCTGTGCAGCACGCCGGGAGATTCGCCGCATCCTCGTCCTCTTCATTCACTGTTGCCAAGCGACCTTGTCGCATACCTGCCGCTGCCTCTCTAACTCCTCCTCCACCACCGCACGGCCAACGCTGGCGATATAGCCCTTCCTGCTGCGCGCCGCCGTCAAGAAGGAAGTAGCCAATGACCGAGATAGGGAGGCGTGGGTTGGTCCCTGCTCGTCGATGTGGCAAGCCGTTGTCTTCTCTAGCTTCCTTCCGCACCGCGTGCGTCGGCGAATCCGACGCAGGTCGTTCCCCCTGACCTGGCCCCCGTCCTCCCCGACCGCCGCCGCTACCGCCAGAAAGGGAGGGAGTCGAGAAGGGAGTACCGATCTCCTTCACCGCCACAGGGGAGGACCGAGCTATGCTTGTCGTCACTGCAGGCGGCATGGTCTGGCGGGGTGGGGCGGCAGCATGGTGAATCTGGGGGAGGTGGCGGTGTGGACGGATTGTGTGTGTGGTGTGGGCGTGTACCGCGACCCGCAGGTTGATTTGCAGTTTTTGAAAAAAAATCTCCAACTAACCTGCTTTTTCCGTGGGGTTTACTTACCCAGAGCGATTTGAGGCGAGGTGGTTCAGTGCGGTGGCATCTTTATGTAATTTGTTACATGTGTGACACGAGGCATTCACCACGGATTCAACTTTTATAGTAAAGATACATTTCTCTGGTCCTAAGTTCATAACTAACAATTTCATTAAAACGAGGTTGATTAAGAAGAAGTTTAAGAAGTATTTCAACACGCGGTCCGGGTTTTAAAACTCCCGACCAAAAGAGAAAGGGATCGCTCTCGCGACATCAATAAACTCAGCGCTTTCGACCCCGCAAAAGACCACAACCTAGCCTCCTCTTTAATTCTACTCACAATCATTGTTATTAATGGAGTATCGTCCTCGGCAAACCCTAGCATTTCTCTCATTCCATATCTCCCATGAGATAAGCATTGCTAAGGAGACTAGGTATAAATATCATCAATTCCCAACCAAGTCTTGATCGACGTCCAAATACGCGTTACAAATCTACGTTGCGGACTATAAATTATCTTGTCGAGCTTGAAAGATTGAATGTATAGCATAACACGACCGACAACCCTTTGACGACCCCCCCCCCCCCCCCCCAACACACACACACACACACACACACACACACACATTTGTCGAACCCTGACGTTGGGGCAATGCATCCCGCTCCTCATCCAAATATAGAAGAGCCGCAATGAGCATTAAGTGTTCCGCATCACCGTCTTCATCATCGCACGATGTATCCATGTGCTCATGGGAAAATAACTCATACTCGAACAATCAAGTAATCCATCAAGTTTTCACCGAAAAAATTGGACAAAATTACCCCCGAGCTTGTTCGGTCAAATGGCCGAACACCTTGTGTGTGGTGAGTCCGAGATAGACACATGCGTCGGTTACGAGCTGCAGCCGGCAAGAAGGGGGGCGAGCTCATATCACGGTCCCCACAGCACCAGTGTGGTATGAACCAGCAAAATCCGTTGTGCCCGACCTCTCCCGTGGCAAATAGACGTAGGAAATGACGGCGGTGCGGAGGTGTCGACGAAATAGAGCAGCGGTGACGACGGTTCAACAGTGAGGGAGAAGTCGGCGGACGACAATGAGTAGAGGGGTGGAGACGTATGGACGGATCGCTGGCTAGCAGGACCGACTTGTCGGAGTCCTAACTGACGGGCATATGTTCCGACACCCTTCCCTAGCTCCGGATATTGAGGTGCGAATGGCCATCTAGACAAAACGTGTCCACAACTAGCCGATCGATAGGGCCGTTGGAGACCATTTTTATGTCCGGATCACGGTTAGACGGCGCTCAGGCGCCCGGCCGCTGTACATGCTCTCAGAGCATCTCCAACAGACGCGCTAAATTAGCCGCGCGCGGAAAAAAACCGCCAGTTTACCGCGCGCGGGGACATTTCGCGCGCTCCAGCGGACGCGGGAAAAAAGCACGCGCTGCAAAAACCATCCCGCGCGCTGGACGAAGCGGCACGCGCCGCGCTATATATGCCGCCGCGCGTTCAGCGCGCTGGACACACATGCGCCACGCAAACGCACTCTTCCCCTCCCGCACTCAACCAGAAACTTCCCACCGCCCGCCGAGCTTCCGCGCCGTCGCCGCCATGCCTCCGCGCCTCCGGCTAACGCGGCGTCCGCGCGCGCCACAACGGCTCTTTCTCGACGGAGATCCTCTCCGGCGACGACCGCATCAACCTCGGGTCGTATAGGACGGCCGTCGAGGCCACCCGCGCGTACGACGCGGTGGCGTGGAGGCTCGGCCGCCCGCGCTCGCAGCTCAACTACCCGGGCGTCCGCGACGCACAGGAGGCGCAGGCCCGGGCGCCGACGCCGCGCCTCGTCACCGACGAGGACCGCCGCCACCACCGCTACCGCGCGATCCAGGGCCTCGTCGCGAAGACCAATGAGCGCGTGGTGGCGGTGTGGTACGCGAGCCACCCGCAGGAAGAACGCGAGGAGCTGGAGTTCTGGAACACCCAAGCGGCGGAGCGGGCGGAGCGGCGGGCCGAGCGTCGAGAGGACCGGGCGGAGCGGCGGGCGGCCAAGGAAGCGGCAAAGGCGCAGCTGCACTTGTGCGACTCCTGGGCCACCGACGACCCCAGGTGGGCGGTGCTGGAGGAGGACATCTCCGACGACTCCGACTCCTCCGACTTCGACTGGGACCTCAGCTCGGACGAAGATTTTTAGTTTTATCGTTTTAGTTTAGTGTTCGTGTTAGTTTAATTTTCGTCGTTTTAGTTTAATTTTCATCGTTTGTAAAAATATCGTTTAAATTAAGTGTTCCGGAAAACTAATCTCGTCGCCGGTGCGCTGTGGTGCTGCATATTTAGCGCGTCTGGTAAACTGTTGCACGCCGCGCGCCATATTTTAGCGCGTCCGGAAAAACTATCTCGACCACGGCGCGCTAAAACCGTTAATTTGATGCTGGAAAAAAAAATTAGCGCGCCGCTCCGCCCCGCGTCCAGGCTTCTGTGCGCGGCCGTGCCTGGACACTCCGTCGCTACGTGCATGTAACCCAGCCTGTCCATGCCTCCCCGACATCGGTTGACATTAGCCTGAATCTTCCCAAATCCACACAACACCGAACATGCCTGCAGCCTGAAATTCCACGGCCTCCACCAATGCACACCTTCGGTTCCGAGTTTGAAGCACAAACTCTGATCTGCAAAATGCGTGAACAAGATCTTTAAGCCGGGACCCAAGAACAATGGGGGAACATGGACAAGCACCACACGAACTCCCAAGACAATCTCGCCAATCCCCATGTTCCACGGCGGGTCGGCGCTGCAGATTCCAGATCTATCTGACCTCTATATACATGTTCCCAACGCGTGCATCAGATTCCCGTTCCATGGACAGGGAACGGAATCCGACGGAGAAAAGAAGCCGGGGCGCACGCAGCACAAGATGACATCAATCATTACTCGCTTCATTCATTCTTTAATTAATTAACGGAGCATTACATTGATCTTATCTTTACAGAAGAAAAGAACAGAGATACAGGCAGCACCACATGCGATGACAGCCTCACTGTACATAAAAATTCCATTGTGTGTGTGGGGGGGAGGTACCGTAGTACTCTAAAATTAAATCACTACTAGTATAGCTTTATTATTGGTGCATGTGGTGCCACCCCGGTTCCTCCCCTGCAGTGCCTCCCCAGGGATTACACATTTTACCCTGGGAGCACATACAATGGCTTTATTTTTTACCAATATAATATAAAAATAATACACAATTAAGCATATTAATTAATTTAATTAATCCAATCCCCCTTCGAGAACCCATCCCCGCATCTGCGTCTGCATCTGGAGCTACTGTAGTTAGTTGCTCTTTTTCTTTTTCATTTTTTTGATTTTACGGCCGAGTACGTGGTCGGGTCAGCAGCGTGCGCCCTCTGCGCCTTGTGCGCCTTGGCGCCGCTCCAGTTCCTGCCCTTCCGCTTGGCGTGCGCGGCGCCGCCGGGCGTGGACCGCGGGATGAACACGCCGGTGCCCTTCTGCGGCAGCTGCTGCTGATGAGGTTGGTGCTGCTGCTGCCACCCCCTGGCACTGGCGGCGTCGCCGGCGCGGTTGGCGGCGCCGTAGCTGCTGGCGGCGTGGTGGTGGAACAACGTGTAGGCCGGTGGCGCCAACATCGAGGCGCCCTGATGCGGCGGCACATGGGGCGCCAGCGCCATGGAGAAACCCTGGCGATTCCAAGATCAGAAATCAAATTAGCAGCTGGTAGTGTACGTCTGTCTGTCGAGAGGCTAGCTAGCTGCACATGATGTGATGCGTTTGCGGTCGTGCGTGCATGCCCGAGCTTCATGATTTGCTTAACAACAAAAGAAATTTCTGGAAATAGCTGTAGGAGCAACTGGCTAGCTCATGGCAACTTGCGTGCATGCGAGTTATTTCATTTCAGCGCTACTTGATCTCGTCGAGTACTAGTAGTAGCGAATATTTTAGAATAAAATCACAATCAGCATCATGTTTTCAGAGGAAAATAAATTAAAGGAGGGAAACATGCCATGCCAGTACGGGTCGCATGATGAGATGTTTGTGTGCAAGCAAACGACATCGATGCAAAAGACCAAGCAACATCGATCACCCGATCGATGCAACATGATATATCGATGGTGGTTAAAAAAACACTCGATCCGGCCTTTAGCAATCATGCAAGGTGACTATACTAGTAGCACCTACAGTTAGCACCGTATACGTATGGGCGACGTTAAGTATACTTAATTAACCATTAGCTATACGTAGTAATTACGCAGCGCATGTTGGTCTGCAGTGGTGACGCGGGCCGTCTACAGCCACGGGTGGCGTGGTGTGGGAGGGCGTACCTTGCAAGCTTCCACTTCAGGAACGGCTAATGAGAGAGACATGTTTGTTTGTGTTTCTGTCAACATAGAGTGCACTAGCGCACTGCATACGCAGCAAGAGACCCTTTCCTGGCTAATATATAAGCATTTGATTTGGGTTACAGCAGATAAGTTGTTTCCATTTCTTCTCTCACTGGGGAAAAAAAAAAGAGGCACTGCTGGCTAATGCTAAGCTCATCACCTGAAGTTTGCAGGAAACAGTACAACTCTTTCAGAATTTTGGTGGAATTGATCCAAACAGGGCTTCACCATCGCCCAAGGCCCCACACGGAGAGCGGAATTTGGCAATATTCGCACTTGCACAAATGGCCTAGGAGTATTATTTTCACGCAAAAGGTGGTTCTGTTTCCCACCGGTGACGTGTGCACGAAAGGTACATACATAATAGGCTCCCATGTACGGTAGTAACTCCTGGCTGCCTGATGCTTATCCTCCAAACAAAAAATTCTGCGCGTACGCACATGCAACTGGGCAAGCGACAGGTAGCCACTCATCACCCCTTAATTAATAAATTTACGAGCTAACTAAATTCACACACGCACATGCATGCCGTTAATTAGGATGCTGATTGATAATGAGATAAGGCTGCTGCGAAATACTACTAACGTGCATATACAGATGGCTTTGTGTTCCTGAGCTGTACTCTGCCGGTTTTAATCAGGGGAAAAGAAAAGGAGGTTTTGATTTGGTCGCGTGCGTGCAAGTGCAGCCATGTGGTGTGGTCGTGCTAGCCGCAACTGTCTAACAAGCGGTACCAGCACCAACTAGTAACTAACTACTGGTCGAGAAGAAGCTCGTGCAAGAGCTAACCAACCTGATCGATCGATCGAGCGAGCTCACGACATGCTGCATGTAGCTGGGCAGCGGCGGGGAGGAGGAAATGGTACCGGTAAGACGGAGCAGGCTAGTAGTAAAGAGTAAAGAGAGGCTGACTCACCGGCGGTAGGTGCATGGCCGCGGCGCCGGGGAACTGCGCGGCGTTGAAGTCGGCGTCGTCGTCGTCGGTGATGAGGAGCGAAATCCGGTTGCTGAGCTCCGCGAAGAAGACGTCGTCGTCCAGCTGCATCTCCACCTCCATCTCCCTCCTCCTCCTCCGACTCCTCTGCAGCGGTTGCGTGCCTGCCTGAGACGGGCGCCGGAGTAAAATCTCGAGGGCGGCGGCGGCGAGCGAAACCGGCCAGCAGTTAACAGCAGGAGAAGAGAACAGAACAGAGCAGAGAGCAGAGAGAGGGCCGGGCTTTGGGATTCGGCGTCTGCTCCGGCTCGGCCGCAGGCGGGCGCTTTAATAAGATTTTTCTAGCTGCTGCTGCGGCTGCATCTTCTTCTGTTGTGTTCTCTTGGGGTTGTGGGGTGGGACCGGTGGAGCAGTTGGCCAATCCCTGGTTGGAAAGGTCGTGGGTCCCACGACTTCCGTCGCGCAATCTGGTCTGTGCCGCCGTGATGTGCGTGCGCCCCCACATCACGGAGGGGACCCACCTGTCAGTACAGGGAGCATGGATTGCAGATGGAGGTAGCTGCGAGTTGCGATAGGCTGGCTGCTCGCCCTATCTGTTTCTGGTCCGACAGAGGTGACGGATGGATGGTAGCACAAAATTGGAGGAGCTCGCTGTCGAACCGTTGGACGAACACACAGCAACATTTTAATCACCATCGGGCGCGCGACGGGCTATTAATATTAAGCAAACATTATCCCTAGGCAGGCAGCCGGAAGAAGAAGAAGAAGAGGAGAGGATGAGGAGGCTCCGGCGCCGAGTTGGCCACCGAAGCCATATTGCCCGGCCGCACCGCACCGCGTCGGTCATCCGCTGGCTCTGCCTGCCCACATGGCCGCCAGGGTGGCCGTCATTCCATCAGTCCCGGCCGGGATGATGCTGGGACCTACCAGTCACCGACGAAGGAATGACTGCAGGCTGTGCTGAGCTGCAGGCCTGCAACTGGTCCTTCCAAACAAGCACACTGCTGTCCACGAATGGCTGGCCATGTCTCTACTACCAGCTGATGTTTTCTATTTAAACCCAGCAACATGCGTCGGTACCATCTCGTACACTTATATAAATTATTATTAGGCCTCCAGCTAATCATCATGGCCATGGGAGGGAGGCACGCGACGCGATGCCGACGGGGGCGTGTCATGTGGGAGATCGCGTACTAGTACAGGGCAGCAACAGCGGTTCGCATCATGGGGCTGGGCCGGCTGTCCCGATAGATAGGCCGCTGCCCCTCGGTTCCTATCCGAAACCCACCCCGGGGGAAGCGCGGTGGATCGGATGAACCACCACCCAGTTCAGCCAGCCACCGAACTCCTGATGGCTATATTGGTTAAGCAAAGGCCTCGCGCGCTCCACGTCAACCTGCCCGGCTCCTCCCACTGGGTCAGGACCAAGGTGGGGGCAGCCGTCCGCGGCCACTCGCTCGCTCCCTGACGGATGGATCACTGCTTGCTGCCGCCGCACGCATTCTGTTCCCGTGCGCACGCTAGCTAGCTCCCCTTTCCCTCTCCGCGGCTCGTACGGCCACGGGTGTACGGCGGCGTAACGGCGAGCATGCTTGTGGCTGCCTGCCGTCCTCCAGGTATGTGGCCGTTGGTTTGACGCCGACGTACGTGCGCCGGCGGGTTGGACGTATGTGCACGGCCACGGATACCGACGAGCGACAAGTAGAGGGAGGCCGGCCGGGGACGATAACTCTGCACGTTCTTGTGTAGGCTGTCACTGGCGAGTGACCGGCTCGCGTGTCCTGTGCGACTTGCGGCCTGGCTTCGGCCACCACCACAGTATGTATACTCACTACTCAGCCTGGCTTGGCGTGTTGGTTTTGTGCGCGTCCCTCCGTCCGTGCGAGCGAGTCGGCAGAGAACTTCAGTATACAAGTTTTTCAAGATAAAATTCGTTCTTTTTTTTTTACAAATTCCGTAGACGCTCGATGTCGTGTTCACTGCTGCCGACGGCTCTGCCTGTGGGACGTCAAAGGTGTCGAGTCCACCAGGGTAAATAAATCTCTGCCGGAGCTGCCCAACGTTGATGTGCGCTGCTGCCGAAATGCAGTGCTAATCATCAAGAGAAGAAAACGGAGAAAACAATCCAGGATACCACCTACAAATTCTAGGTACAACCCGGCCTATCAGCCACAAACCGATCTATCAGCGGTTTTCCAAACCGAATGAGAAACATAATGGCTGCACAAAGTAGCACACTGGTACTAGTAGGACCATATGACATACAGTACAAATATTCACAGGCAACGAACTCAACATATTTCAACCCTATTGCACAATTTCTTGATAACATTAAAGCAACGAACTCAGAATCTCTAGGATACAAGAGCATTGTCTCAAGAGACATGTCGCGGACGCAAAATAGCAGGGAAAATCCAAAATCAATATGTACAGGATTCACAGGCTCAAATGCTAAAACATGTTTGGATGCCCAACATCAGTCACAGCTTTACATGTGTGCTGTGGTCCGTGGACATGGACTGTACTATTCACAAGTTACACTTCGTGATTTTCCAAAGACAAACGCAGTAAGGCCCCTTTGCCAGCTGAGAAGAACCATAAGGAAACACCAGGAGCTGATGAAGCTTGCCATAAACCACCAAATTAGCTTATTATTCACAGATCCTCCACATGTAGGGGCAAACTGGCAAGCAGAAACAAACAACAATTAAATTGAATTCGTTATTTTTTTAGGCCGGTTCAGTTTGCTTCAATGTCTACAATGTGAGATAGTAGAAATTTTTGTTTTTGTGGTGGAATTTTGATGATCAACGTAGGAAATGCAAAATGGTACAACAACTCTGATGGTAACAAGTTATTTGCTTTGTTAAGATTCATTCTGGCTGCTACTCCGACCTTGCTAACTGGCACAGCAAAAGATTCACCGATCCCATTATGTACTCGAGAGTTCAGATCCACCAATTTAAAGGAAACATAAGTATTTTTTTTCAGTGAATGAACATCGTATGTGTGAAGAGCTGAGCAAAACCTTATGACTAAGGTAGCATGTATGGTATAGATCTTTCGTGCATTTTACCCATTCCAGAAAGTACTCTCTAAACCCATAGCTTCGACATATAAGCAAAAATAGAGGCATAGATCAATGGTGGATCTGTAAATGATTCATATGTAAACCATGAAACCTAATTTGCTGGCATTTTAATTTTGGGCAATAACCGTTTGGTGTAATTATAGAATGCATAACACCCGAATTACACCTATATCTACTTACTGCATATCATCCTCCATTAGGTGGCTGAAACCTTACGACACTGATGACAATATAAATCTTCTGATGCATCAGGTCTACTGTACTAAATGACCATAAAACATTTAAGCTAGTTCAGATCAAAGTTTTAAATGGCGGGCTAAGGCATTTAGCGGCAGCCTGCGGAAAAAGCTATAGCGCCCGCTATTTAAAATTTTGGTTCAAACCAGTTTTAAACATCTTTCACCACATTAGCTTCAGCAGGTGCATGACCTAAGCACAGTAGAGATGCCTTTGTTCCATGGCTAACTAGAACAGGAAACACTTAGGGATGCTGTGTCACTTCTCACAAATTCTACAATGGCGCTGTACCACACATATTGAATCACAGCAAGGTCTAGGAACCCAGTAACGGTACATGGTTATGATGAATGAGGTAACGGTGTTTTGATTCACGTGATGTGCCTATAAGAATTAGTAGGCTATTCTACCACATATATTAGACAGAAATGTATCCAAAGAAACTCTAGTGTATCGCGACAATTATAAAGTTAGCACCACATAGAAAAAATGTAGAATGTTAAAACTAGCTCAAGAAAAGGCATGTCACAAAACCTTGACTAAGTTGGTTTCAATGAACCATGTCCTAGCTAATTAAAACGGCTTAAGGGGAGAAGCCCTTCCGTGTGTTCTAACAATTGGTGAGGCACACCCAGAAATGCAGCCTCAGAGGGTTGATCCTGGGCTGGCAGCCTGCACAGCAGTGAGCTTACCATCCAAGCTATCGCTCGGTCTCATGTCCTAGCTAATGGCTATGCCAAGATAACTACCAGAAAAATCAACAAACATAGTTCAAGTGTCAAATGATAGAACATTACTTGATAGCAACAATCGTACTATGCACTTTAAATACTGATGATAATTTGAAGGATATGGTCGATGGGAACAGAGTGCAGCAAAAACCGTACCAGCAAAGTCTTCTTTACGTCTCAGAACTTCTAACTTTGATCTCTATTAGTTTCTCAATAGGCTGTCTGCATATGGGGCATTTATCTGACTGAAGACTTAGAGCTTGCGCGCATCCACTGCACATACACTGTGCAAGATAGGACCAATCAGACAACAACATCAAACTAATGTAACTGAGATCTGGCAAATTAAAAGTAAAACTACGGGCTACTAAGAATTGTGTACTTACCAAATGCCTACAAGGAAAAACGGCTGTGTCCCTTGGCTCTGTCAAGCAGATGACACATTCTTTCCCCATGCCATCATCATCAGTGTCAGGAACATCAGCTTCACTGGAGTTGACAATCCCGAAAATTTCCTTTAGCTCATACCGTACTCCTTCAATCCACAATATTTGCTTGACAACTTTGACTCGAAGGTCATCGTTATGTTTCTCTATAACAGCAAGTGTAATTTGTGCCCGAGTGGAGGTTGCTGGCTGACCACCTTCCTCAGGAGATGGACAAGCTTCTGCATAAACTACCAGTGGGAATACTTCCTCTGAAGGATTTGAAAGCTCATCCAGAGAAAAGAATCCCAAATCAATACCAGATCCAGAGGGCTGGACATAATTTTGAGCCAGTCCTTTCTGGAAAGGTATCTTTGTTGGCGTCTGTAAGTCAGGATACACTGAAGAGAAACTGCAGTCTTTTCCTTCCTTCGCGAAGTAAGATATAAGCAGACTGCAATAGAGAAAGATAGCTTCAACAATGGTCGCTAAACAATAACGTTAGC
This sequence comes from Puccinellia tenuiflora, assembly GCA_012064385.1. Taxonomy (NCBI): domain Eukaryota; kingdom Viridiplantae; phylum Streptophyta; class Magnoliopsida; order Poales; family Poaceae; genus Puccinellia; species Puccinellia tenuiflora. The sequence goes on along the minus strand of QRDG01000388.1, from coordinate 1,782,203 downwards.
TGGAAATAAACCAAACAGCTTGGCCAGAGGTCTAAACAACCCTAACCCTGTTCCTAGTCAAGTACTCCGTACTCGTGTGAACTACTGTAATATGTTCCACCTATGCTGCAGTAACTTAAAAGGATATACAGTTACAGTTGATTTACATTTCTAGAAGCCCTCCATTAGAAGGTTTCGCTTCATATTTAGGATGAACCACTGGATTCTATCTTCCTCATTTTGTACTATTGATTCATACTTAACATGAAGGTGAATAACAAGTCACTGATCCACGATACTGACAAGTTACCCTCCAACTGTAAACAACAACTACTTGGAACCAACTACTAGCAGAATTCATGAGATCAAAGACGAGTTGCAGCTTTACATAGGTGAAGTTTGTAGCATCCAAATTCCAAGATGAGTTTGAACTAAATATTAGGTACTAGTGTTTAGCCTACTCATTGAACGGAACCCTACAGGCAGGCCAACTTCCGGCGGCACAATTCTAATCCAGATCACAGTGCTGATGACACGAGAATTCCCAGCAAGACTCACCTTCCGTTGGTGACCGCGTCGAAGGTGAAGGAGACGAGGCGCCGGTCAGGGTCGTCGGGGTCTGGCACGAGCCGGATGGTGTCCTTGCGCAGGTTGATGTCGTTCTTGACCTTGAGCGCCTGCTGGTGTCCCACGAACTGGGGCGGGGGTCCCATGAGCGCGGGCGGCTGCAGGGACGGCGGCGCCTGGGGCGCGGGGTGCCACGGGCCTTGGTACGCGTGCGGGGGCGGCGGGTGGTGGTAGTAGTACGCAGCGGCGGAGGAGGGCCCCTGGTGCGGCGGCGGCGGAGGGGGAGGCCCGTGGAGGTGGTGGTGGTGCGGTGGCGGCGGGGGAGGCGGGTGCAGATGCTGGTGGTGGTGCGGCGGTGGAGGTGGTGGCGGCGGGTAGTTGGCGTAGTGGTTGAGGGGCGGGCCCGGGTAGTAGTCGTCGCGGCGGCGGCGGCTGGAGGAGGAGCCGCCCATGGTCTCCGGGTGAGGTGGGAGGAGGAGGAGGCGAGGCGGGGGGGTTCGGGCGGTGGATTTGAGGCGTGGGGAGGAGGTCGGGGAAGGAGGAGGTTGCTTTGGCCCCGTGGGAGGTAGAGACCGCGTACGGCGGAGTTGACGCGAAGTCGCGAAGGAAGGAGATGGACTCCGATTGACTTTTTCTCTGCGAGACGTTTTCACCAAGATCGCGAAGGAAGGAGCTGTCACTGATGACGCGCCTTGGCAACGCCCGCAACTCTAGGGGTAAACCCCTCTGCTTCCGTTGTCACCGTCGAGCCGTGGTCAAGCATAGTTAACGGACTGGGACATGAAGGGTGCAGTGCAGGGGCTACACCTTTTTCTTTCCTTTGATTTGATTTGAGAAGAAACCTGCATTTTGTTACCAATACGAATACACTCCACTTCGTTACAGTCTAGCCCCAAAGTTAACTCATCAAGCTTTCAGCTCAGTGGACGTCCTTTTCTTAGCTCGTCTTTTGCGTAAACTGAAGTGATGACATTGACAGGACCAAGTGTTTTGAAACAGCGAGCAACGAAGCCTGTCGAGGCAAATGTAGCTGATGAGAGGTCCAGAGTTTCTCACAAGGTTCCTCCTTCCACAATGGTCTACTAAGTGAAAGAAACCAGGGACTCAAGAACAGGATTATGACATAACGAGAAGGACAAAACGAACACCCAAGAAAACAATCACGAGAATTTGAAATGGATTTAAAGTGCATAGATTGTTGGGTAGAATCCCAACTCCCATGTTCAACCGAACTGTGTTTCCTCTTCCATAGCAACCAGTTGAAATCTCGGTTGCTGTTTACCAGCCAATCCGCAAGATCAAGCCTAACTATATGCACGTCATCATCTTCGCAGCAAGTTATCGTTACGAGTAACCGGTCGTTCTACCAAAGTAAGCCCAGAGTGGCACAAAAATGGCCGTCCTGTCTTTTGATCTATACACATGGCACTGCTATGGAGTACTGAGATACTCGAAAGGTCCTGCTTGAACTGAAATAATACGTCGCCGCTCTCAAGACGCCAAAAAAAAGTCTTCAAACGCATTTCCAACTAATTCCGTGCTTCTTCTTCATCTTCATTGTTTTCCTCTGTTTGAGAGGCCAGCTTCACGATGTCTTCCACGCGGATCTTTCCTTCTGCATACGCACAAAAATATGTCAGAAAAATGTGGGGAATACTGGCATGTGTTACCACGATCAGAACAGGGTGTCGTGGGTGCAAGGACCTTTGTCTTTAGAAAGGTTGCTGATGAGCTCTTGGACGCCTTCCTTCCCTATGGTGTCCTTGAGATAAGCCGCTGCTGCTGCTACTTCCTCAGGAGTCACTTTGCCATCAAGGTCCCTGCATAGGTACAAGTGAGATCAGCATGTTGACTGACACATGCTCCAAGCACAACCCAACATCTTAATGGAATACTATATAGTGCATAAATTAGAGAATAAGACCGGAGCTAGTAATATTTCTCGAGCCATAATGAATTAGCTCAACTAATGCTTTAACTTCTTTTTTTGACCTGGCTAATGATTTAACTTCTGCATAAACAATAAATGACTTAATTAGTAATAGTATATCTGAGTTAATCACTTGTGAAGATAGTAGATAAATGTTGCACCGATACTTCATGAATGTTGTGTATGGAGAACAAAAAGAGGATGGGAGGATTAAGCGACCAAGAAAAATATGGTTGGTTTCCAACACATCGACAACATTCATCTTCAACGTGCCTCGGGCCACAAAAGAATGGGCTAGTTAACCTTCCCCGTGCTAGACTAAAATTAGTATGTATCGCCGCATCGGCATTTTTTTGTAAAATGGTGAATCCCTGGATCAGTGGATAGGGACAGCACGCGTTGACATATATCCGTATCAGTGCAGCAAAAACAGACAGCTAAGAAGTGGAAAGGTTATAGCAAAGAAGTGGAAAGTGTGATGGACAACAAAACTACCACTTAGGGGCTAGCGTGGTATACAATGATCTTGCCCTACAGATCAACAGGGAACTTCAACGACACCAAATCCCTTCTAGTCTGAAGGGATTGAGTCTGATGTATTAACCCTCCCTATCCAAACAAGCCCTAATAAAGGTTCAATCACACAGAGGAAGTTTACCAGCAGCACAATGCACTAGCTGAATAGCATTCAATATTATATGACTTTCAAATCATGCAATTGACATACCTATCAAGCAGTTGCCAGCGGTTCCCGATTTGAGCATCCACATCATCGATCTCCTTTTCTAGTTCCTGAAGCATAGCATCAACCTAGACCAGAGCAAAAATGTATTTCAACAACTAATCCATAAAGTATTCAACATAATGTACAGATGACCAACATCAATGGTAGCTGTCCCAAAGAAATTCTCTCCAACTAACAGACTTGGGAGATGGAAAATGTAGATATAGAAATCATTCATTAAACTATATATGGTGTAACTTTGTTAGCGACGCGAGTGAATCACAAGAGAGTAACCTGAAGATCAAAACTGAATTTTCAGAATGCGAATGTTGACACCACATACTTTGAACTAACACAGTACCCAGCTGGTATAGTATAATTTTTTTGATGTTAGGTTAGAACCCGATCAAAGTTGGCTAATTCAGGATACAGTTTATGACGAGAGATCTTTTTGTTCTGCTTATTATCTCCAACTAACAAGGCACAGGAACTAGGTCTACTATGCCGAATACTGGTACTACCCTCACTGGTTACCAGAAAAAACAAGTCCAAGGCTGAGAACAATGCTGATTACACCATGTAATCGCGACAAGGTGAGGAAGGGGTAGCATTTACTTAGCTTCAAAGCAAACTAGCAAGCAAACAAATAATAATAATATCTGTAAGTGTTGGGAAAACTATTTTAGATGTAGTCATATCCCAAAATGAAGAAAAATGAGTAAACCATTAGCTGATAGAACTGTCCTCGAGTGATGTGACCATTTCTACTTGCTAATCACTGCCAACTGACAGAAGTTGGGTAAGAAGCAATTAAACAGCAAACTACATAAAATATATGGCATACAAATACACCCAAGAGTTATGAACTTTGGCTTTACATGCATGGAAGAACACATACCTTGTCAATCAGTGCTGACGAGACCTTTTCTTCTGCAGCAACCTCTGCAGTGTCATCTGACTCCTCTCTAGCAGCCTTATATGCCTTCTTAGCTTCTTCTTCACCCTCTGTGCCTTCTCTTTCAAGCATGGAGTTATACAGATTTATCTGCATTCCACAACAATTAATCCCTACTAAGCGTCCACAGTACAGCAGAACATATATATATACAACATGTAAAGATTGCTGTATAGAAAATTGTCCCTCTGACTCCACTTTCAAATTCACATCGTACCTCCTTGTTGACAAGGCTCAGGAACTCTTGACGCTCCTTGCTGACAGACTGCAATATAAGTATGGTGTTATTACTGTGAGTATGGTACTAATGGAAAATACAGATTGACTAGGATCATACCGATGCAGATGCTAGCACAGCCAATGCTCGACTGATATTGCAAAGCTTTTCCTTGCCATGTTTTGCTTCTCTTAATTCTTCTTCTTCCCTAGCAGTAGGCTCAGTCATTTCCTTTAAAGCCAAATCTTCTTCAGCAGCCTCCGGTTCTTTGAGATCTGACGTCTCTTCCTTCTTTTGTTTTGCTTTCTCTTCTTTCTCAAGCTTCTTCTCTTCCTCCTGAATATTTTCATATGCAAAGCATTAAAATAACTGGATTAGAGTACAGTGTTAGCAGCATCATGCTAAAGTTAAAATAAACAGGCAACAGTTCAGTGTTAGGCAGCAATGCAGTACTATACTGAAAATAATAAAATTGGGTAAGACCATTCAACTTAAAATCAAACAAGGGAAACAGTTCAATCTTGGCAGCACTATGATAAAAAATCTGGTTTATGCAACAAACAAAAATTTGTGGCTTGTCTATAAGCATCTCCCCTAACAGTATCGCAAAATCTGGTCTGGAGGTCCTTTCGCAGCTTTGGTACCCGCCTTTCCCAATACACAGAGTTATCCATACATTTTTTATGCTTTGAATTGCTCTATCATTGTTTCTTATATATCTTAATTCTCTACCAGATAAACTGCTCGAAAAAAGGTCATTTGGCTACATTAGCAGAAAAACTAGTGATAATTATTATAGATTAAATCAGCAGAATCATATGTGATTGTCGTCAAATCAGTAAAAAATATAATTATAAAAAATTAGGCAATTAACGTTAAATAAACATATAAACAGGCTCTTGGAACCTGAGGGGCACTTAGACACTTCCACTCACAGACAGATTACAGCTCCTTTAGATAAGCCACGGACCAAACAAACACGACCTAATGATAAACTGACAATTGAGAATACAGTACTTGGCCTTAAGTAACAAATACAGGGATATCAAGAGTTCAGACAAATTATTTTCAAGGCAACATTTTAGTTTTCTGCGCTTTGACGCTTTCTACTAGACATCTAGTTTTACCATGGAATAGCATAAACCATGCACAGCTTCTTAATAGATCTATTGCATGAGAGAGCATTAACATTGAACAGGTGAGAATAGTGAGGTTCAATTATGAGAACGAGGGAATGGCAGAATATTAAACTACTATTCATACATTCCAAAATGTGATGCAATGCAGAGAGCATATCTGCCATGGGGTATCAGAGAAACACAAAGTCATCAGATTAATGTGTTTCTGAACTAACAAGAGATAGAGAAATTAATAAAATCAAGAGCATATGCCCCAATTCACTACAAATACAAATAATACAACTTACAAATTCAAAATAGAGCGGTTATGTGTTAGCTCACCACAGGGTTTCATACTAACGCCAAGTATCATGTTGCATTGGCAAACAAAGTAAAACAGTACATAATCTTAATATCAATGGTAACTCTACACAGTAAACCATCCAGTTGATGTGTACATACCTTGATAAGTTCTTCCTGCATCTCAAGGAATTCCAGTTTTCTCCTCCTCTCAGAAACTGAATCTTCAGATGGCAATACCGTCCCAACTGTATCCACCACTTCATCTGGTAAAGAAGACAACGTTGCTACAACAGCATCCTCAGGTTTCATTCTCCCAGACAGGGTAAAAGCTCTGAAAGATTTGAAAAGACGAATAAGGACGCAAGCGCAAAAGAGCTATTGTAGCTAGTGAGATATATATTAACCAAATTTACCTTGAAAGTATGAGAAGGGAAGATGGCACAGCGTGATTAAGTGAGAGATCCAACCAATCTCGTAGCTGGACAGAAACATAAAGTTGTAACGAGTTACAGCAATATCCATTTACAAAGGAAACAGTACAAAAAATTGACACAAAGAATTTATGGTGAAAGGCAATCCATTCAACCTTACGCTGTACTTAATTCTAAACTGTAATACTACAAGAACAAGGTAACTACTAGGATAAGTATTAGGGAATTGTGGCACTGAATAGCACATAGATGCACTTACAGTCGGCAAAAACTAGTTAACAAACAGGTACTAGTCTGAAATTGTGTGTGTATGAGTGTATCATCAGAATAATGTTAGCGTAGCGAACCTGTTTACGCATTTCTTCTGTTGACCGCAGACCAAGGTGACCACGATCACGGCAGGCTTGCCGGAGCTCCTCTTCAGAAAGAGACTCAATCCCCTCTGCTTGAATCATTTTATCATCATTCTTAATGCTGCATAGATTAGAGGGTCAATACCAAAGAAAATGTGAAATAAAGTATTGCATATTGAAATATTTTACGCTGTGATTCTAAAAATAAATGTCATATTGCATTGAAGACTTGAAGTGAATGCCTAAATCAGCAAGAGAAATAGCAAATCTACATGCAAATCCAATAAACGAAGAGTTATCAGGCTATCCTATAAATACAGTAAATGAACATAGGTGCTGAATGTTAATTACTGTTTGACTCAAGCACACGTTATCTGTTCAAATGCAGAGTCTCAAATGTAGATACAATTGACATGACTTCTGACGTCTACTAAGCACCACGAGCAAACCATTAGCTGTTTCCTCTTCGTGTATGAATTGACAACAAAATGTTACAAAGTATTGCCTGAAATTACTTCACTTATTTTACTACTACTAGAAGTCATATACACAACTTCTCCCTTTCTGTACTCATTTAATAGTACATATTAATATGTATTACAAGATCACAATATCCACCTGAAAAATGGTAATAAAACCTAGTCTCCATCATGGGTTTATTACCAACATTGGCCATTCCAGTAATATATACGCATAACAGAAAATAAAACTTAGGTGCAACCGGTGCAAGCTAATTAACACTCCAGTTATAAGTTTCATATTTCCATACATGTCACTTCTACGTCAGCAATTGCAGAGTGTATCTTTTACTTTTCTCAACTAAATACTTACTCTCGTAGCTTTTTGCGAAGCATGAACCTCAAGTAATGGTCTGTACCAAAAGGTCGAATACCCATATACTTGCACATATTTACCAATCGCGCTCTGAAGAAAAACATTGATCAGCTCTGGCATAATTTTGATCATGAATTTACAAGAATGTTCAAAATTAAAATAATGGGTAACCTGTTCATGTTATCCAAAGTCAATTCATCATTAAACAACTTCGCGAAGCCCAAGATCTCATCATTGGATACACGTTCACCTTTCCTAACCTGATTGCAATTTAATGTAAATTAAGCAATAAAGAACAGAACAAAGAAATTCCTAATATACATCTCAAAATGTATTGACACACTGAATTATATAGAGCTGATAGTGATACCTTGTTTAAAAATTCGTCCAGATCTTCAGCTGTCTCTTTTGTTTTTCCACTACGTGATGTTTGAACTTCCTTTGCCATTTCTTTTGCAGTATCTTGCAAAAACTTTGCATACTCCATCCTTGCTTTCAGTTTCCTTTTCAATGCTTCCTGCACAGAAAAATGAGCTACATTCTTGAGACAATCAATCTTCAAAGTAATACTGTTGGTGGTTTCACACAGATGAAACTAGGAGGCTGATTCAAACATGCTACACAAAAATCTGTTGTCCCAGCAGACAAGGAAGACAACAGGGTAAATAAGCCATGGAATCATAATGATACTGCATTGCACATGTACCAATGAGAGAACAGGGCTAAATAGCCTATGTCATAGGTTCTGACATACATACTCCATCAGTGGCATAACAGCATGCTGAAGAATATAGTGCCCAAACAGACAAACAGTATAATAATACTAACGGATTTAGGAATTAAGGTAGGTACATCACAAACCTCTTCTTTCATCTTGTCTTGGAAAGTTGATGGCAGCATATTTGGAAACAACTTAAGAAACACTGGCAGTAGGAATTCCATGAATGGGACAACAATGAACACAGCAACAGGTACCAGCCTGAAGATATCTGCTGTTGTACGGGTGAGCTGTTGCCTCTCTCTTCTAGAAAGGCTCTTTCCGCCAGCAAGTTTCACCAGCAATCTTGATGAAATCCTAACGTCTGCCCAGAGTAGCTTCGTTCCTAACCAGTAATGCTGCAGTGTGGAAATGAATTCATCTTTCCCATGCTTCAATTTTGTAGCCCAATCAGCTCTACACAAATAAAACAACAGAATAAGTTTATATGTTTATAAAAGGTTATAGGAAATGGGGCAAAAAAAAATATAGTCTTAAAACTACAGGATTGAGTACAGAGAAAAAGATATACACCTGCTCATTGAAGCAACAGCTCGAAGAGCCGGGCCAATGCCCAGAAGCCTTGCCCAGAATTTTTTTACGATTGACTGGTCAGCCTTTAGCAAATCTTGCACCTGCTTGGCTTTGGCTTTAGCTTTTGCCGTGCTTAGACCTTCCACAGCCTGATCACATTCTTCTGGGGATGCCTCTTTTTTCTTTTTATTCTGGTTTTGGTCATCACTCTGTTCTTCAGTATCCAACTTAGGTTGCCCTGCAGTAGCAGTTGATGCTGTGCGAACTGACTGGAACAAACCTCTAGCTCCCAAAGGCAGTGCAAATTCATTTCTTCCAATTCCATAACCATAGAGAGAAATCACATGAGCTGGACGTCGCAGAAGCCTATTATCAGAACCTAGCAGACCCCCCTTCACCAAATTGACACTGTACTGCTCCTTCTCCTTCTCAGACTTTGAGTCCCCTAAGCTTTGCTCAAGAAATTGCTGTGCAATTCTTGACTCAGCCTTTAGACCAAATGTTCCCTGCTGGAACGAAGAGGAGGATGAGAGGATAGGTGTGTTAACATGATCCAAGAGATACTTTCTTCTCCTAATGATCGCCCTTGAAGCCATGATTGGTTGCTGCTCACTTTCCCAATGGGAAGGCAAAGGTCATGTCTTTTCAGGCAGAGCCCTGAAGAAATCCAATTAAACCATAAGCACAAATGCACATTGACATGTGAAAGGGGGGTAAACAACAAATTACAGAGAGAAAATGTATATAGTAAGAATAATACAAACAACCACCATAGCAACACACACCACACTACCAGATGCAATAGTCAATCCATTTCAACTCATACAGGTCATTGCTCTGATCTAACAAGAGAATAGTCAGTTACCTAGGATTTCCTCAGATATGATGGTTAAGACAGTCCAAGAGAGCGAGCACTACCTAGAATCCTTAATGAGAATCGAATATTAATGTGGTCATTCAAAGTGAGTATGACCAAGCTGTAAGAGAATCAACTCTGGTCCGGGTGTCGAAGCCAGTTAAGCAAATAGTACAATCTCCAATCAGGAGCCAGTAGAACAAATAAGTCTACAGCCGTGTATTTTTCAATCTGGCCAAAGGATTCTGCACTCACAATGTCAAGATGTCCTAATATCTACAAGTATATTCGCCAGGTGCTGGCAAGAAGATTCCATGAGAATCTATATTCTTCACCTTGGATGTACAACTTTGTAACTCTGGTTATTCACTATGATAATTACTGACAGCTCCAGGACAAGATTCTGAAGCAATCATGAATTAACAGTAAATCTGTTTTAGACATGATTGCATTAATGAAAAGAACTTTATCCTTTTAACTTCCAACTCTAAAATATATAGAAGAGAAATAATACACTATAATCAGTAGCAGACCATTTCCCCATATGAACTAATTTTGCTGCAAAAAAGTCCGTGAATTGAACAAAACAAACCCGAGGGCTACCCAGAAAAAAAATTGTACATAAATATAAGGGAGTCATAGTTTAGTTCAATAATAAGCAGCAGCTCACTTCAAAGCAGCTGGGATTAGGTAAGCTCCGCGATACAATAGCAATAGGTGCAGTTCATTCTGTGGATGTGGCTTCACAATGCCTAAACCTATGACTGCAACAAACTAAAAGAAGGATCAAGGCAACTTGTTCCCCGATAGAGCTATAAAGGTTGTATACAGCAAGTTTCTTGAAGAGAAGTAACAAGCTAAAAAATCGGCCCTCCGCATACTAAGCTGGTTCAAGCAATTTGTATCATGGCCTCAATGGATTGGTAGACGAAGTGTAGGTTTGAAATCTTAAGACATGTTTCTCCCAACCATTGGACCATGGTTTTGAAATCCTAGACATGTCTATCCCAACATACAATTGCTACAACACCTACAACCCATGCTGTCAGCATTATGTCGGTCCAGCCAAATTTATCTATCTAAACTACAACATGAGTTATAAGTAAATGATTCTGCTACTATCTAAATGATTGCATCCACGTAAATGAACCCAACCCATTAAACATGATACTGCGGTCATATCACAGAGATGATCCACAAGTGTCACGTGGCCAACTGATCATTGACCAATTGACCCTACACATATAGGCATATAGCTCCATGATAGATGTTGTGTTAACTCATTTGGCCCTACAGCCAAAACTGCATGAAATGGTTCGTCTTCACATTAGTATATAAAATTCAACATGTGATAAAATGTTTCAACCAGCAAAACAATATCAATATTAGGCCAATAACAACCTAGTAAGGTACATCAGATATAGCATACCATCCAATTCCACTTTTTCTACCAACAAAACCATCATAAGCCAACAACTAAGGGAGTGCATTAGGTTTAACATGCCATCTCATACATAACATAACACACAACTGAACATACCAACAAAAGACATCCTTCGCCATTAATAAGAGGTATATCAGTGATAACATGGCAGGACTTTTCACATAGCATCATTTTGAACGTGGCCTAAGCATAAATAAGTTACACAAGCACTCATCAAGACGCAAACGTGCTAAGCAATCCCAAACCCCTTATGAACAAAAAGTTACACAAGCACTTGGGCCGAATCAGGAGCCCTCACGAGAAAATAATCAGGCAAACGGAGCAAGCAAGTTGTAAGCATGGACAACCCGAGAATCCCGACAACTATGCATCTGCGACATTTACCCGCGGGAGCAAGTTCACGAACATCGCCAAAACCCTAAACATCCAACAGTCGGCATCTCACGGACTTTACCCGCACAAGCATGAGTACGAACATGCCCTGAACCCTAGCATCGGCTCTAACCCCTCGCCGAAGCAACCGTAGCGTCTCAGATTGGTCACGCGAGTTCGAAGAAAGCGGAGGGAAAAGGCGGCCTTGAAGAGAACCGCGGAGAGGAGGAAGGAAAGGGGAGGGGGGGCTTTACCTCCACGGACCAAGAGGAGCGCCGGACCGTCGTCCGCCGGACCTGCAGTTCAACCTGCGGCGTCGGGGGAGGGGGAGAGGGAGGGGAGGGCCGGGAGGTCGCAGGAAAGGGAGCCTCAGTCAAGGCCTCAAGGGGAGAGAGGTGAGAGCGGCGGCGTAAATGGGGGTGGAATGGGAGGCGCAAATGCGCCGTACAGGCCAAGTTGCGCCGCGCGGGCCGGGCTGGGCTCATGTGAGCCGTTTTCCTGGGCCTGGCCCAAGTAGACGTGGAGTACCCTGAAGGCCCGAACAAAGCAAGACCTTAGGACGTGTTTGTTTCACCGCGCAGCCGCTATATCTCGCCTATTGCGAGTGTTTGTACGACTCGCCCGCAGAGATCGACTGATTGGGCCGGCCCATGTAGCGTGTACGATGTGAGGTGAAGCTGAGTACGGATCGCGTGCGTTTAGTTTTTCCTTTCTTCCTTTTTACTTTTTATTTTTGTTCCCTGTTTCCTTTTTTGCTCCGATTTTTTCTGTTTCTTTTTTCCTGTTTATTTTCTCTTTTTTTCTTCTCAGTTTTCATGTTCTTTCATCTTTTTTCATATATTTTTTAAAATTTGTACAGTTTTGTTTCTTTTTTCTGTTTGTTTCTTTTTGGTACTAATTTCTGTTCATCCAAATTGGTACTTTTTTCTCAGTTTTCTTTTTGGTTCACTGCTTATTCTTTCTTTTGTTTCTTTTTCTGTTTTATTATTTATTTTATTTTTCCTTTATTTGAAAAATATTCCTTTCATATTTTCAAAATCTGAACCATTTTCGTTTATTTTTTTATTTCTTGAAAATGGTACTTTTTTCAAAATGGTTTGATTTATAGAATGGTTCCTATTTTTGAAAATGGTTTCTTTTTTTGAAAATCGGTTTCCCGACATTTTTGAAAATGTTTTGATTTAAAAAATGTTTCCCATTTTTAAAATGGTTCCGATATTTTTGGTTCACTATTATTTTTGGTTCATCCGAATTTTGGTTCCTTTTCGGCTCGTCGATATTTTTTGGTTCACTACTATTTTTGGTTCATCCGAATTTTGGTTCTTTTTCGGTTCCACCGGTATTTTTGGTTCATCCAAAATTTGGTTCCTTTTCCGTTTGCCGATATTTTTGGTTCACCCGAATTTTTGGTTCCCTTTCGATTCACTATTATTTTTGGTTCATAGCTATTTTGGTTCACTATTATTTTTGGTTCCATGTTTTTTGTTGTTCACCCGAATTTTTTGTTCACTATTATTTTCGGTTCACCCGAATTTTGGTTCCTTTTCGGTTTGCCGATATTTTTGGTTCACTATTATTTTCGGTTCTCCGACATTTTTTGTTCACTATTATTTTCGGTTCACCAGTTTTTTGGTTCACTACTTATTTCGGTTCATCCAAATTTTGGTTCCTTTTTGGTTCACAATTATTTTTGATTCGCCGATATTTTTGGTTCACCAATATGTTTGGTTTACTATTATTTTCCGTTCACCGGTATTTTTGGTTCACTACTTATTTCGGTTCATCCAAATTTTGGTTCCTTTTTGGTTCACTATTATTTTCGGTTCGCCGACATTTTTGGTTCACCGATTTTTTTGGTTTATTATTATTTTCGGTTCACCGGTATTTTTGGTTCACTGCTTATTTCGGTTCATCCAAATTTTGGTTCCTTTTTGGTTCACAATTATTTTCGATTCGCCGACATTTTTGGTTCACCAATATGTTTGGTTTACTATTATTTTCCGTTCACCGGTATTTTTGGTTCACTACTTATTTCGGTTCATCCAAATTTTGGTTCCTTTTTGGTTCACTATTATTTTCGGTTCGCCGACATTTTTGGTTCACCGATTTTTTTGGTTTATTATTATTTTCGGTTCACCGGTATTTTTGGTTCACTGCTTATTTCGGTTCATCCAAATTTTGGTTCATTTTTGGTTCACTGTTATTTTTGGTTTGCCGACATTTTTGGTTCACCGATATTTTTGGTTTACTATTATTTTCGGTTCACCAGTATTTTTGGTTCACTAGTTATTTCGATTCATCCAAATTTGAACTTTTTGGTTCACTATGTATTTTCGGTTCGCCGACATTTTTGGTTCACCGATATTTTTGGTTTACTATTATTTTCGGTTCACGTTATTTTTGGTTCACTACTTATTTCTGTTCATCCAAATTTTGGTTCGCTATTATTTTCGGTTCACCGATATTTTTGGTTCGACGACATTTTTGGTTCACCGACATTTTTTGTTAACTATTATTTTCGGTTCACCGTTATTTTTTGTTCACTACTATTTTCGGTTCATCCAATTTTTTTGTTTTTCCTTTATTTTTATATTTTTTAAATGTTAAGATTTAAAAATGTTCAAATTTAAATATTCATTTTTTAAATGATTCTGTTTTTTTAAATTCATTAAAAAATATTCATCTTAAAAATGCTTCAGATTTTGAAATATATCCAGATTTCTATAAAGGAAAAAAAGGTGTGCGAAACGTGCGTTGGGCTCTCATCGCTCCTAGTTGATCGCTATTTTTTTTAGCATGTACGAAGTGAACGAGGCGCTCCTAGCTTTATGGACTGATCGCTCCTAGCTCTTTTTTTTAGCACTGATCGCTCCTAGCTGATGGCTACTTGTTGAAGTGTGCTGGGCCAGGCGGTCAGGCCCATGTAGCACATGTACGAAGCGAGCGAGGTACGATACTCTCGTCGGGGGCGAGTTGTGCGGGCGAGCTGGTGCCGAGACTCGCTTAAAGCGAGATATAGGGGAACCCGTTTCACCGAGGGCTCGTTTGGCACCCGTCATTTCATTTCATTTGGACCACCAATGACTCGTTTGGCACCCGTCATTTCATTTCATTTGGTCCAGTCATTCCATTTCATTTGGACCACCAAGGGCTCGTTTGTCACCCGTCATTTCATTTCATTTGGACCAAATGAAATGAAATGAATGAATTCCAGACAAATGACAGGGTTAAGGACAGGAATTGACTTAACATAGCAAAGTCATTTTCTGGAATTCCAAATGAAATGACATTACAATTCCATGACATCCAAACAGGCTAAGCATGGAATCTGAAAATAAATTTCATACAAATGATGGGATCCAAATGACCCCCAAGAGGTAACGGGATCGACAATGGAATGGAATACCGGTGGTAACGAGATGTAGCATGACAATTCACAGTTTTGTTTGGTTTGACCCTGTCAAGGTATCAAGTTGCAAACTTGCAATCTGTGTCTGGTTGTGGAGTGTAATCATACTGGATACTGCTGTTCAAGATGACATGGAGCAGGCCTGTAGTTCAAGATGAGCTGGAGCAGGCCTGCAGTTCAAGACGAGCTGGAGCTGGCAGGGTGGCGAGGCAGAAATCCTGGTCGATGGAGAGGGAGTAGTCCTGGTCGTCGGGCTCCTGTCCTGCATGAGCTCCACGCCGGGTCGAGCACGGCGCCGGGCGGATGGAGTAGTATGTCGTCTGAACGATTAGGTCATGTACTAGGTCGTCGGGCAGAGCAGGTCAGTTGACGCGGGTGAAGGGGTCATTACATAGAAAACAAAAAAATTTCCTACGCAACAAGCGGAATAAACCCTAAGGATCTAGATCTACTAGATGGAGGTAGCGAAGATGAGATCCAATCTCTTACCCTTGAAGAACATTCAAAGCATTTTGTTGGTGCAGGGGTTGGTCTGTCGATCCCCGCAACTAGACTAATCTAGTCAGGAGGAGATGTATTATCCACGCGATCCAATCCGATGGAGCACCGCACGAGCAGCGCCTCCGCGGTATCCACACGTACGGCTCGATGTAGAGGTCCTCTCCTTGATCCCGCAAGCGAGGAGGACGTGGCTAGATAGATCTCGGCACCACGACGGTTGTGGTGGCGTTGATGGTGTAGATCTCCACGAGCAGGGCTTCGCCAAGCCAAGCAAGAGGAGAGGGAGAGGAGGAGGCGCAGCAGCCCTAGGGCATAGGGGTGGTGCGGCTTGGTGAAGGGGGAGTAGCTCGCGGCAGCCCTCCGGGAGGGGTGGCGCAAGAGGTGGAGGTGGAAGAGCATAGGGGGTGCGGCTAGGGTTTGCAATGGGCAGCCCCCAGGTGTGCCGCACCCCTCCTCCTTTTATAGGTGGAGGGGGCAAGGGGGGTGCGCCCCAAAAACCCTCCTAGGGCCGGCGTCCAAGGGTGGCTTGGCCCCCAAGCCTGCCCCCTAGGGTTAGGGTTGGCCGGCCCCCCTTTCTTGGGCCTTTCCCTAGCCCACTTGGGCTTTTGGCCAGGGCATGGTGCGGCTGGCCCATGTGGCCAGTCCACCACCCCTTTATTCCATGTGGGCCCCAAACACTTGTGGGCTCCACTTCTAGACTCCTCTAGAACCTTCTAGAATATTCCGGTACTCTACCGGAAAATTCCCGAACCTTTTCGATACCTCCGGAAACCACTTTCCTTATATGAATCTTATTCTCCGGACTCCTCCGGAACTCCTCGTGACGTCCGGGATCCCATCCGAGACTCCGAATCACCATTCGTTCATACCATCAATTATCTCATCGCTAACCCTAGCTACATCGGAGCGTTAAGTGTGTGACCCTACGAGTTCGAGAACATGTAGACATGATCATATCAATAATCAATAGCGGGACCGGGATGCCCATATTGACTCCTACATATTCAACGAAGTTCCTTATCGATTGAACCACGATGCCGGAGATTCTTAATCTCGTATACGATTCCCTTTGTCTCACCGATATTTAATTTGCCCGAGATTTGATCGTCGATATCTCCATATCTAGTTTAATCTCGTTACCTGGCAAATTCTCTTTACTCGTCCATAATATAGGATCTCCGTGATTAACACTTAATCACATGGTTGCAACCTTCCAGATGCTATATTACCGAGAGGGCCCAGAGATATCTACTCCGTCACATGGAGGGACAAATCCCACTCTTGATTCATGTCACCCAACAACCTACCATCGGAGATACCTGAAAGCCACCTTTATAATCACCCAGTTACGAAGCGACGTTTGATGTCCACAAAGTATTCCTCCGGTAAACGGGAGTGACACAATCTCATGGTCTAAGGAAACTATACTTGGCATACTAAAAGTGTTGGCAATAAAACTGTGTGACACGATCAATTGCAACTCTTTATTATTGGGTCTTGTCCATCACATCATTACTCCTAATGATATGACTCCGTTATCAAGTGACTATAACAAGTCCATGGTTAGGAAACTCTAACCATCTCTTGACTAACGAACTAGTCCGGTAGAGGCTTACTAGGGACATCTGATTGTTTATATTCCACACATGTATTATGTTTCCGGTTAATACAATTATAGCATGGAGAATAAACAATTATCATAAACATGAATATGCTAATAAACCATTTTATTATTGCCTCTAGGGCATATTCCCAACAGTCTCCCACTTGCACTAGAGTCAGTAATCTAGTTTACATTTTCTTGATCCAACACCCATGGAGTCTCAGTGCTGATCATGTTTGCTCGTGGAAGAGGTTATGTCCGCGTTCTGTACTATACAGTTCTTTATGTTCTTTGCAAAACATTAACATCACCTAATTTGACATTACTTTATCATCACATGATAAACCTATTATCATCACATGATAATTCTCATCATCATATGACGAATATAATATATTTGGTTAAGAGTGAGACTTTCGTTTCCCTTTTATGCTTACATGACGTATGATCAGTCAAAAGGACTTTCACATAGCATGTGCACCCGGAACTCACTCAATCTTGAAACAATTTCTCAAACCAAAATATTATGTCTTTTAATCCTTGAATTAATCATATAAGTCTGGCGGCGTGAAGGATGCCTTCTACACCCTCCATCACCTGAAAATGTTTGTCCAGGATGCTCCGAAGACGAAGTTGCCTTCTAGTCTCAAAGCATGGATCAAATGTGCGGGGGAGATCACCGATTCCAAACTTAGAGAAGACTTTTACCGCATACAGGTTCAGCTATCGAGAGTCATCGTCGAGGATGTCCAGAATCGGGATGGCTGCTTACACCCCGGCAGAGGTAGCAATAAGTCCTTCTTTATTTTCTTTATATTGACTTGTCCACTTAGATGAATAAATCATACTCTTTTTATATTATTAATCAATATATTTCTCAATCCATCTCCAGCGTTGGGAAAGAGGACGATCGAAGGATTCCTACAAGCTCAGCGGGACACCAGAACATGGATGACGAAAGAGAAGAATAAACCGTTCCCGGAGCCGATGGAGAAGAAGGATCCATGACCTCGTCCTCCCCGCTCGATCTTGCTCACCACCGTCGCCGATGTAGCTAGGCCGTGACCTCTACATTTGTAAATGTGTGTGTGAATGATAAACTTTTATTTGTATCGACTTGTGTTGTACTGTATGTATGCATCTCGGGCACTAAGTATTATTGTGATAACATAGTAATTAATATAATCTGTTTTCGTATACCGTGTCAACTATATTATTGTTTCTATCATATTTGTATAATTCCTGTATATCTGTATAAACCCTGTATATATACCTGTATTTATACAGCGCTGTATAAATTGTGTATACAACAAAATATATCAGTGGCGCATGTTATAATGTTTTTGTGGCGCACCATCTTTTGTGGCGCACGAATACGTAATGCGCCACTAATATATTTCTGTGGCGCACGGCAGCTGGTGCGCCACAAAATAGTGATATTTCTGTGGCGCACGCCCGCGGTGCGCCACAAATATATATATTAGTGGCGAGACATCTGTGGCGCATCCTTATATGAGGCGGATGCGCCACAGAAAGGGCAAAAAGGTGCGCCACTAGTAGCCTATTTCCTAGTAGTGTCATGATGACCGCTCCAGTCGTTGGTGCCGGTGGTGTCACGACTGGAGAGCCCGAGGTCAGCACCAGGTCCACCCGGACGGCACGCCCACCGCTGGAGAGGCCGGAGAACCGTTAGGTGCAGGCCGGTACATCAGGTGTGCGGGTAACACCGAGTCCTCTTCAGGACGTGATCGAGAAGCTGGCAACCCCAGTGGCTCCAAGCGCAGATGCTGCTCTGGCTCAGGCGGAGTTGGAACAGCAGCGCAAGGAGATACTCGAGGAGGCCCTAGAGGTGGCCCGAGTCAGGCAAGAGTTTGACATCTCTCTCCGTGAGTATAACAAAGCTCATGGTTTTACTCCAGTAGCCAACCCGGTTAGTCGCATAGATGAAGTACGTGCTCGAGGTAGAGACCTCAATGCCGAGATAACTAGAGATGGTAGAGCCAAATCTAGTAGAACTGCTAGTCATGTGTCGGCAGACAGGCCAAAATACAGCACTCCTGGCAAGAACCTTAGGGCTGCAGAGGCAGCCGCAGCCGAGTTACCCAATTTATCCGATGAAGCTCGTCGAAGGCAGCAGGACCGAGTGAACGAGTTGGTAGCTATAGCCAACCGTCAGAATGAAGCTTTCCGGAATGCTAACCCGGATATAAGTGGATCTCGGTACATCCACTCGAATGGTGGTGCCGGGGCAGTGTCCAAGGGACAGTCCTCGTCGCCGTATGTCGGCAGGAGCCAGTGACCGGAGTGTAAACTCTGGTAAAAACAAACAGCTACAAGCTTATGATCTGGTCTATGCCGGAAAGCAGATTGCCGGGCAAGGCCAAGCCGAACAGGGAGCTGTTGAACCCGCTCCGGGTAGACCAGGTGTCAGCCGGGTAAACCCGGCGAATCAGGGCCAGCCACCTCGGTATCCCGCACCTAACCCACCTCGTCAAGAACTTGGTGCCGGGTATGCCGAACAGGCTGCCGACCGATACGACGATGGTTACTCAGCCATGGAGTGGGTCGGGTACACAAGATTCAGAGATCTGGCGACTGAGGGTGCACTCGGTGCTAGGCTGGGAAATCGCCAGCTGCCGGCGCATGACGTCCGCAAAAAGCTAGACAGAATCTATCTGTCTGAACTCTTGGAGGAGCAAGGCCCACCGGGTCCGGCATGTTTTGGACCCCGGATAATGAAGCAGGCACCGGTGCCGAATTTCCAGCTTCCTCGGGGTGCCAAGACCTATGATGGCAGTACTAAGCCAGAGGACTGGCTGACAGACTATGTCACAGCGGTGCACATCGCCGGTGGCAGCCGCCGATGGGTAGTGCGGTATGTGCCGCAGATGCTAGAGGGACCAGCCCGGATCTGGCTGAACAATCTGGAGGAGAACAGCATTGATTGCTGGCTGGACTTCTCAGATGCTTTCGTCAGCAACTTCTCCAGCACGTACAAGAGGCCGAATCATCCTCAACAACTGTCGATGTGCCGGCAAAGAGAAGACGAAACCGACAGGTATCTGACCCGGTGGAGTACAATCCGCAACTCCTGTGAAGGAGTTATCGAGTCGTAGGCCATCGCAAGGTTTGCGCAAGGGTGCCGACATGGCTCCATGCTTTGGCAGAGACTCCAGAGAGAGATGCCGGCCACCTTGGCCGAGACAATGGCAATAGCGGACAGTTATGCCCTGGGTGATCTGACTCAGCCTTTACTATCACAGGTCGATGTGGGCAGGAGGTACCCCGCTCAGGACTGGGATAGATCGGGCAGGCGGTGAAGATGGCGGTGAAGACGGCCTCCGGATCCCTCCATCGAAGGAGAAATCCTGGATCAATCTGTCCCCAAAACGAAGAACGTGGTGGCGGCGGCGGTGTGTTTCACGAAAAGCTCTCCCCCCTTAGGGAAAGCGTTTTTTCTCGTATATAAAGGGGTACGTCGAAGACCGGAGGCGAGACGGTGCCCGAGGCCCGTTTTGGGGGGCCCATGCGACCAGGTACAGGGGCCGCGTGGGGCCACCCCTTTTGGCCCTCTGGCACCCCCTCGTGTCCATCTTTTTGTCCAAAGTGCTTCTTTTACATAAAAAGTGGCGTGGTATTTTTCCCCGATTTTATTTCCTGCAAAAATAGCCAGAGGAGAGACTTTGCTAAAAAACAGCGTCAGAATCAACAGTTTTATTCAAATATGGAAGGATCCCGGAGCAAATTATGAGGCAAAGTGCTTGGAAAAGTGGATGCATTTTGGATGCATCAGCTCCCCCAAGCTTAGCTCGTTATTTGTCCTCAAACAACTCAAACATAGTGCAGAAGCGATAAAAAGACTTTGACAAGAACTTTGCATTGCATATGTAACACTGTTTAATAGCAACAAGTATTCAACACATAATTCCTACAACAGCTAACAAAATGCTAGCAAAGGTATATCTCATCAATGTTAAAGCATCTATATATATGTTGCAAGAGAAATAACCCATAGTGTTAATACTTGGATGAGTTTGCCTAACTCTAGAGATAAACAAAGGTTCTTGCATCGCTTTTGATTGAATCATGTATTTACTAGTGAACTCATTGTGCTTACCACCTTGCTCTTAAATTTATCAAAACATTTGATGTTCCCTATTATGACTCACATGCTTGACAAACTTGTAGTTAAAAGCCTCATGCCCCGTGAATACGAGTACCTACACCATGTGTTACTCAACTCGTGTAGCTAGGCAAGCTCGAGTTTTTTTTCCAGTCATTGCGAGAATAAAAGCATCATTAAGAGCGTCAACCGGGGTACCTCTTGTCCCAGGACATGGACAAGCCCATGTCCAAACAACAAGACAAACGGACAATGAACAATCTCTGCACTTCTTTTATTTACTGATGGTTTAGCCTTTTATTATGAAGTGCATCACTGAATGTTCACTATGATATGCCGTAAATTTCTACCATGAATGATGCATGGCTTAAGTTGGCGGCCCGGGCGTCTCTCTAGCCAATTATTCCCACTCCTCAAACTTGCAAAGTTTCCACATTTATTTCGACATGATAGGCATCCATAGACAAAAGCACATGATATCAACTAATTTTTAATTTAAGTGCAATGTTAAAAGCTTTCCATGTGTCAGCACATTTAAGCTAGCTCCTAACCACTAAGCTTGTCAAGCATATGACTTCATTTTTAACATTTGAAAATTCTTTCACTTTCTCTGTGGTTGGAAAGTTTAGTAAGCACAATGGGATGCATAGACCTTTGTTTAGAACTACAGTTATTAAAACCATAGCGAAGTATTATCCTAAATAATATCTCACTTGCATCATCATGCACACTAAAACATGGAGAAGATAAACATTTGCTACCAGTTTCCTAGATGTTAAAGAAACTACGATGTGCACACTTGCTGTTATTAAAAAGCCCTCATAAGCACGGCAAAGGTGTCATACCTTTCATCTATTTCATGCACATCAGCTCATCATTGTTGTTCTCCTCTCCCAACTCGAACTGCACAATAAAAACTCAAATCTGCCAGAAAATGTCCCTGTATACAGTACTGTTTTTACCCAACCTAAACACCTCAGAAAAATCTCATAATTTACAGGTGTGTAGTTTATGAAAAGGTGCAGTTGTGGTTAAAATTTCAGATCAATTGGATTTACATAAAAAAGATTAAAAATAAAACAGTGAGCATATTTCAGCAATTCCTGCACCTCCATTTTTGCATCGGATTCAAGAAAACGAAAATCTTTTTGTTCTTTTTGGTTTTGGATGCATAAAGTAAATGACCAGAAGTAAATAAGCAAGAAGAACAAATAGAATCTTTTTGTGTTTTTGCAATTTCAAAGAAAGAACCGAAACAAAATAAGAGTGATATAAAACAACGAAGTGAGAGGAAGAGAAATACTCCCCCAAGCTTGCAGTCAAGCTAATATCCCGAGTGGTAGCCATGTCCACCACTTCCACCTCCAGGGTAGTAACCATATGTGTAGCCTCCCATGCTTGGGTGTTGTGGCATCCCTTGGGGTTGGTAGGGTTGGTACCCCTGCATTGCTGGAACTTGTGCCTCCTCCTGCGGTGGCTCTTCCCACGATCCACTTTCTAGTGCTCCTGTCAAAGAGATCAGTACAAGGGAGCCTAATGGACACTTTCTGTCCATTAGTACTCAAATATGTGTAGAGATGAATCTCTCCATATGGAACACTCATTCCCATGTTGGAAATCAAAGCAAAATCAAGTAATGTGGACTTCTCTACAAGGGTTCCCATATTATCATTATACCCTCTTTCATCTTTAATGTATTTATAGACCAAAGTAGCAGTAGCACCAGCGTAAATAGGGGTTCCATCAGTGGCATTTCTACTTACAACATTATGCAATGATCTAGCAAGAATTACCCCCAAGTTATACTCACATGACTTGTTCTCTTTTGCACATTTAAGCAAATAAATAATAGGTCCAGTGCAGGCAGAAGTGTTGTCTCTTGCAAGAAAGCCTCTTGCAAGGAACAACGCAAAGTACCTCAAGCTAGGGTGCTGTATGTGAGTAAAATTTCCCCTATTTAGTCTATCAAGGGAATTAACAGAAACAGAGCGCCAGAAATTAACAAGTTCAGGATTTGAATCAGCACCGGTTTCTTCCCAACTCCCCGTGTTTGCTACACCTATAGCATTGCAAAACTCATCTAGAGACACAACAAGACACTCTCCCTTCATACTAAGCTTGCCAACAAAAGTGGGAGAATGTGCCTTACTTTTATTCTTGTGCTTGTGAGTCTCGGGCCATTCGAATATGAAGGTAGAGAGGAACTCTCGTGAGAGCTCCTCATACGTATCCTGTGAGTTTTGAGCAAATGTCAGCAACCCGGTCGTTGTGACGAAGGAGTTGAAATCCTCTTCCATTCCCCATTGTTGAAGAACACGGGGGTCTTGCCACCTTGTCGTGTGAATCCTCAACTTCTCCCAAATGATGCGGAGTCCTCCCAAAGGTGATTGTCATCGTAGTTGAGGGAGACTTTGCATGCTCTTCTCTTGGGTCTTGAGCTCATCCCAAGCAATCCTTTGCCCTTGCTAAACATGGCGCCATGCTGCCCATAAATAAATTTCAACAAAAATCAAGATGTGAAACTCTAATACAACATTAAGCCATCCACATCTAGTCTCCACATCAATATCATGCATCAATATCAACTAGAAAACTTAAATCTTCATATACAAAGCACAAGAACAAAAACTAATTGGATGAGTGGAGAAATCACATACCTAGGAGTAATCCCACCAAACAGATTCGAGAAAGCTGCTCTAAACTTGGAGATCCAAGGAGAGCAGCAAGAGAGCATACCTGGAGCTGGTTTTCTGTCGAGAGGAAGGAGATGAGCCCCTGACTCCACATCTAACTCCACCAGTGGACCAAAGTGGGGGTCCCACGCGGCCAGGTATAGTGGCCGTGTGGGGCACCTTCTTTTGGCCCCTGGTGGCCCTCTGGTGTCCCTCTTTTGGCTGTGAGCTCTCCCGTAAAAATAACTTACCTCTGAATTTTTCTGGAATTTTTTGAGAAAATTTTCTACAGAGACTTTTCAAAACTAGATTTCTGAAATTTCTACACTTTGAAATAAATATGCCCAAGCAAATATTCTAAGAATTCTTGAGTATATAAAATAAAAAATGCAAGCAATCTCTATAGGGATCAAGTTTGCATCATTTCCACATTAATAGTGAGGTTGATCAGGTCTCATTAATAATATGTAAAGGATATAACACATGATCTTTATTTTTATATGTAAAGAAGAGATTCAAGTTACCTCATATTTGATTGGAATAGTTCCAATCATTATGGTAGCATATTTTGGTTCAGGAGGTGGTAAGAGAATTTCAATACTTCCAACTATAAGAGTATTTCTTTTAATGCAATTCACCATTTGGTTTACCATTGTAACAGCTTTCTTCTTGGGGAAATAGATAGTGTGCTCCTTACCTTTAACATTGAATGTCACTTTGCTTTCAGTGCAATCTATCACAGCCCCTGCAGTGTTTAAGAAAGGTCTACCAAGGATAATAGACAAGTTATCATCCTCAGGCATGTCTAATACAACAAAGTCTGTAGGGATTAACACATTAGCAACAGATATAGGTACATCCTCACATATTCCAATAGGTATAGCAGTTGATTTATCAGCCATTTGCAATGAAACTTCAGTTGGAACCAATTTGTTTAAATCAAGTTTCTTATACAAAGAGAAAGGCACGACACTAACACCAGCCCCCAAATCATATAGTGCATATCTCACATAAGTTTCTTTAATATGACAAGGAATAGTTGGAATACCGGGATCTCCACGTTTTTAGGCACTTTCCCTTTAAAGGAGTAATCAGCAAGCATAGCAGTAATAGCATCAGTAGAAATCTTTCTTTTATTAGTGACAATATCTTTCATGTATTTTGAATAAGGAGGAATTTTAATAGCATCAACAAGAGGAATTTGCAAATTTAAAGATTTAATCAACTCAAAGAACTTCTCAAATCTAGTGTCGTCCAAAGTTTTCATTACCTCTTGAGGATATGGTATGGGTCTTTGTACCCATGGATCCCTTTCTTTACCTTTTTGTGGATTTGGATGGTTTTTCTTCTTGTTCTTCTCAGTAGATGGTTGAGGGTCTTCCTTCTCAGCTGCTTCAGGTTCTTCAACATTTTCATCTTCTTGTAGTTCTTCTTCAGGTGAGGATGATTCCTCCTCTTCATTATTATTATCTTCAGTCTCAGCATTAGAAATAGAGATATCATTATCTTGTTCTTCAGAATCATCTTTATCTTGGTTTTCATTGGGAGATTTGCCTACAGAAAGTTTTTTCTTTCGAGCTTCTTGCTCTTTCCTCTTGGGATGGTCTTCAGGATAGTCAGGGTCCTGAGTACTTGCACCTCCCCTAGTATTAACTCCACAAACCTGTTTCTTCACATTAAGCTTTTCATACAATTGATTTTGAAGAGAAATCATTTGTTCTACTTGATTATTCATCATCTCACAATGTTTAGCAATTCTTTTTACCTCTCCCACATTAGCATGCAAACTTTCACGAAGAAATTTAATTTTGTGAGAGTTTTCCATGATCATCATTCTAATATTATGCTCTTCAGGATCATGACGATAAGCAAAATCATTCTCATATGATACTTTAGTAAAAGATGTTACCTTTTCATTACCTTTTGTGGTGCTAATAACATTGACTGGGATAGGGAAACATGGTTGATCATTAGGAAGTTTGACACCCATTTCAGATAATTCCTTGAGATGAGAGGTTTTAATTCCCTTATATTTAATGTCCTTTGAGGCTTCTTTCATTGCCTCTTTGTCCAGTTTGAGTATACCTCCTTTCTTCTTCGGAAATATCTCATCAGTATTCCAATCATCATAATTCTTTGAGATAGTTTGCAATAACTCAATTGCTTCATCAACGGTCCTTTCCTGAAAACATTACTTGCAATACTATCAAGATAGCCTCTGGTGTTTTCAGTTAGTCCATTGTAAAATATATCAAGTATTTCATTATCTTTGAAGCCATGGGTAGGACATTTCCTAACCATCTTATCATACCTCCCCCAAGCTTGGGGTAAATCCTCCTTCTCTTTTTGTGAAAAATTACTAATCTCAAGGGTTAGAGCATGAATTTTATTAGCAGGGAAGTACTTATTAAAGAACATCCGCAAACATTCTTCCTTGCTAGTAATACATCCAGGTTCTAAACAATTATACCAAGTTTTAGCACTTCCTCTCAAAGAAAAAGGAAACAATTTTAAGAAATAGTAGCATTGGTCAATTTCATCTTTCCCAAATAACTCAGATAATTCATGCAAATCAGCAATGTGATCGAAAGGAAACTCATCCTCTCTCCCATAAAACTTAGACTTCTCAGCCCTTTCAATAATTTCAGGATCAACAGCTCATAGTCTTTATCATTAAGTTTAATAGCTGGACCATTCATTTTATCAGTAACAGGAAAATAGTCATCAAGAGGAGAATTTATATAGCTAGCAAGTTTATCCATTTCATCATAATATGGACTCATGAAAGCCTTAATAATAGCATCCTCTTTCCCAGAAGAAGTTTACATATCATCACAATATTCCCTATCTTCTAGCTCAGATTCCACATTTTTATAAATAGAAGATTTAGGATTCTCAGGTGTTTCAGTTCTCTCAGATATTTCAGGAATTTCAGGTGTTTCAAGTGCCACTTCTTTGTCTATGCTACCACATGTTAAATCACTTTCATTGTCGGAGATCTGTTCCAGGAACTGGGTGCTTCTCACTAGGTAAGGAATCGAGTAAGGGGCTGAACACGGAATCAAACAACCCTCAACGTGCCTCGGCGACGGCGCTCATCGAGGTCGCTGCGGGACGGCACTGCAGAGATGGACGCACAATGTTACCCAGGTTCAGGGCCCTCTTGGAGAGGTAAAACCCCTACGTCCTGCCTTGGTTGTATTGCACTGCTTGTAGAGGTTACAGTACAAGGAGAGCTTCGGGAGCTCGAGGTGGCTAACAATGGCTATCTCTCTCTCTCACACTCCAACCAACGAGATCTCAGATCTTCTCACCAACCAATCTTCGAACCCCTTTGCCTGAACGTGCTCCCCCTCCTTTTATAGGTGTCCTGGACCTCTTCCCCCAAATATCTTGGCGGGAAGGGTTACCACATGGCGACGAAGGAGGAGGCCGGGTGCACGATAAAGGGAGCATCCATGGACGCAGTCCACGGCAGGGAGCGGCGTCACCAAAGCTGGAAAAGCCACCGTCCAGCCAGGACGGTGGGCTGGCGCTGCTGGGGCTCGGGATGCGCCCCACGGTGACGTCGCCCTTGGAGTGTAGCGGCAGACGGTCCCCTTATCACCGAAATGGCAATTCTTGTAGCTCCTTTGCTTGGTGCAGCCTCGTTTGACCGCTTTATACACGAGAGTGGCAACTGCGGCGCTGTCGTCACCGTGCGTAGGCGCGCCCGTGACTCTGCGGAGGGCGCAGAGCCCATGTGCGCTCTGTCGCGGAGACGGAGCTTGCTTCGTGGGGAAGGAACCCCGCGAGGCTGGAGGCCTCGCCGAGCCTTTTGGCTTGATCCTCTCAAGGCATCCGAGATGCCCTCTCGAGGAGAGGTCCCTCGCGAGGGGTAAACCCTCGCGAGGCTCGCCAGGCTTGGAGAGCCTGGTCCTTAGCGAAATCTTCTGAAGAGTGTCGTGGGCCCTGGCAGGCCGGCCCGTGGTACCCTGGTTTCCAC
Source organism: Puccinellia tenuiflora (assembly GCA_012064385.1). NCBI lineage: Eukaryota > Viridiplantae > Streptophyta > Magnoliopsida > Poales > Poaceae > Puccinellia > Puccinellia tenuiflora. The sequence goes on along the minus strand of QRDG01000388.1, from coordinate 1,754,536 downwards.
TGTGCCGACAGTAGCCCCGGGCCCACGATGGGCACGCCGAAGTCCGTGGATGCAGGCGAAGCATCGGGGGCCCAACGATGCCTGCCTGGGTCGTTACACGTGTGGCGCTGCGGTTGCGCCCAAAGCCACGATCTCCTCAGCTCCAACGGGGGACCCGGTGGGGCCCGCCACGCCCTTGGTAACTGGTCGATAAAGCCTGCGCGTGATGATGGCGCCCATCACTTCGCCCATTACTTCGCCGCGCACTTCCCCCAAACGCCTCCTTCTTCCCAGAGCACATCTCCTCCAAGATCTTCTTCTCTTCTGTGACCATGGCGCCCAAGAGAGCAGCCGCTCCCAAGAAGGACAAGGCTCCGATGCAGGCTGGCAAGCCCGCGGTGGCGTCGGGGAGTGCTGAACCCAAGGAGGCGCTGCTGAGGTCCCGCATCAACTCGGCGGCGATTGAAAAGGTGCGCCACTTAGCGGCCACGAAGACCAACGAGCTCGGCGCCACAAGCATGGAGCCGGCCGGCAGCAGCAAGCTTTGCGAGGGGTACTACCCCATCTTCCTTCACACTCTCTACGCCAGTCTCATTCCTCCTTTCTCCGACTTCCTCATGGCGGTTTTGGAGACATACCAGATCCAACTCCTCCATCTCCATCCCAATTCCATCCTCATCCTCTCCATCTTCGCCTACCTCTGTGAGGCCTACATCAGCGTCCGCCCTTCTGTAGAGCTCTTCCGCAGCTTCTACGCACTCCGGTCCTCCGCGCAGAATGAGCGGACCGGATGCGTCTCCTTCCGCATCGCCGACGCCAGGAGCAAGAACTACATCCCCATCGCGTGGAGCGGCAAGAATGCCATCACCAAGGTGACGAAGAAGGTGGAGGACTTCCGCCAGCGGTGGTTCTTCGTCGACACCAGGGTGAAGAACCCTCTCCTGGATGTGCCCGTGGCGCCCCCGAAGAAGTGGGCGCGCTGGGCGAGCGAGGGCTTCGAGGGCCCAAAGCTCGACGCGGTGTACGAGTGCCTGCGGGGGCTCCGCAACGCCGGACTCACCGGCCGGATGGTGGCAAAGGACTTCACGAGGCGCCACATCGCCCCCCTCCAGTGGCATTCAGAGCCGATGTGGATGTACACATGCCCGGAGGATGGGATGCGCCTGTGCACGGACAACTTCACTCCGGAGGTATTGGACCAGGTCATGGGGACCCTCTTCACTACGGCGGCCATCCCAGCCCCAGCCGCCGACGAGGCCCGACCGCTCTTCACCTTTGGGGAAGAGGAGGCGCACAAGCACCGCAGGAGCCTGCCCATATTCGATGAATGGGGCATCGTGCCCAAAGGACACCGCGGGCCCCGCAGCAACCCGTGGGCGGCGGAGCCGGAGCAGGTGGACGGGTCGTCGGAGCCGGACGAGGCGGAGGACTCTGGCGAGGGCGAGGCCTCGGGAGACGCTGACCCTCAGGAGGCTTCGCTAGCTCCTCAAGGAGCGCACCGCCTGAAGGGGACCTCCAGGCGATTTCCTCTAGCAGCGACGAGGAACCCTCTCACGAGGCTCCCTCCCGACGCACCGTGGAGGATAAGGAGGAGAGCGGCAACAAGGGAGGGCGCCGCGAGCCCCGCTCCAAGTTCACCCATGACAGGGACGCCGTGGCCGCGAGGGGCGCTCCTCGCGAGGAGGCAGGAGCGCCTCAAGAAGGAGCCAGAGCAAACAGCCCCCAGCCGCCGAAGGCGAAGAAGAGGGTGTGGAAGATGGCTGACGAGTAAGCCCTGGTCCTTCTTCTTTCCTTTAGGATTTTGCTTTCGAATACCCTCTTGAAGGATCTTCTGTTTGTCTTTCTTTTTAGCAATCTCGCGGCGCCGAAGAGGTGACGGCTCCGCAAGCTTGGGGAGATTGCCGGCGCCACCGTGGTGACGCCTGCGGTTGACAAACCGCGGCGTGTGGCTACTCCTCCCGCGGATGAACACCGCACGGAGGGGGAGGTTGAAGAGGTGGCGTCATCACCAGCATGGGCTGCCACTCCTCCCATACAGCAGGAGGCAGCGGAGGACGAGGCAGTGACCGAGGCCGCACGAGCCTCGGAGAGGCCAGACGAGGCGGAGGCCCAAGAGACCACCATGGAGCCACCTCCGGAAGGAGAGGCCTCCACAAGAGGGGCTGATGAGTCCGAGGCCACGGCGGGCGCCGTCACCACAGGAGGGGCTGAATCTGCCCCCGGAGGGCAGGAGGAGGAAACGCCTCCGGAGTCCACGGACGCCGGAGCCGGGGACGAGAGGACGCCTAGCCCCCAGAGGGCTCCTAACGTGGGCGGCGAAAGAGGCTACCACATGAGCCCCCAGGCCGCATCAGGAGCCGCTGTGAGCCCGAGGCAAGGTGCCTCGGGTGCCTCGACAAGCGTCGAGGTCTCTGCACCCCGCGGCGATGCGGGGACCTTGGCGCTGCGGGAGCCGCACCACCGCACAGCTCGCCGCGGCTCCGTCTTCAGCCAAGCGTGGCAGACGCTCGACGAGCTGGAGATGCAGTACGTCGAAGAAGAACTCGCTAGGGCGGAGGAGCGGGCGGAGCTTGACGAAGCCTGGGCCCTCCTCCGCGAAAGGGTGGAGAGCTGCCGCCGGCAGGATGCGGCAGCCCGGGCGGCGCGTGAAGAGGTGATGCGCTTCGCCAAGGAGACCCGCGACGGCGTGAAGTGGGAGGCGGCGGAGACCATGGAGCAACTAGATGCCGCGCGGGAGGCGCTCGAGGCGGAAACCGCCTCCAAGCAACTGGAGATTGCGGCCGCAGAGCAAAATTTCATCATGCACTCCAAAGTCGTAGAGGACAGCTTGAAGGAGCTCCGCGAGAGTCTGGACGCTCGTGGGGAGCAGCTGACATAGCAAGCAGAGCTGACGCGACGCGAGGGAGAGCTCTCCCCCCGCGAGGAGGAACTGCGCCGGCGCGAGGAGCAGGTCCAGCAGCTCGAGAGTGACCAGGCCACCCGAGAGGAGGGACTGCGGGCTCGCGAGAGTCAGGTGGCCCAGGACGAGGGCACCTACGCGGAGCGCCTCGAGAAGGCCAACGCCAGACCCATGGCGAAGCAGAAGAAATTGAAGGAGGAGGCTGACGACAGGGTCAAGCTCATCCGCCAAGATCTCTCCAAGAGTTTCAACGAGAAGGCCAAGAAGCAGGAGGAGCGCTTCACGACGAAGCGCAATGAGCTCCAGAACCGCATCAAGGGGCTCGAGAAGGGGGAGAAGCAGCTGGCCTCCCGCCTTCAGAGCGCCAGGGAAGCTCAGGCTCGCGTGGAAGGGAAGGTCGCCGCCCTAGAGAAGGACCTGAGCGAGCTCCACCAGCAGGTGGGGCCGGCTGCAGACGCCGCGGAGGAGGCACAGCGCAACGCGCAGATTGCCCAAACCATGTCGCGCCAGCGCCAGCGCATGCTCCAAGACCTGGTGTCATGCGCGCATGTTGTTGGGGTCCGCCTGGGGATCGAGGTCCCCTCCTTCGCCGCAGAGGGGAACGGCAACGAGGCCGGGTACGCGTTCTTCTTCGAGCGATTCCTCACGAAGCTTGAAGAGACCGCGAAGAGCTTCGACGAACGCGTCGTGGAGGAGAGTCGCGATCTCCTCGTCCTCGCCACTTGCCGCATCTTCGCCAACCTCGCGAGGCTTCAGCCTTCCCTCGACCTCGAGGCCGTGACGGCGCCCGTCGACCTCAGCTGCCGCCTGGCGGTGAGCGACAGGATGCGGGAGGCCGCAGAGGCGTATGCCAAGAAGTTCGACCAGGTCGAGGTAGAGGAGGACGAGGACGATGGCGAGGAGGATGCTGGGGAAGAGGAGGAAAGTGCCGCTGCGGACGACGTGGGCATCTCAGGAGGCCTGAGCTCTTTCCTGCGGCTGGATGTGCATGGGGCACACATTATCTTAGTATTTTGCTTGTAAAGCCTTGTAAAGACTTGTTTAAGTTTTACGTGAATGCGCTTGTGAATGCCCTCGGGAGGCCTTTATCTTTCCCCTCATGTCTTTTTCACTCTACGTCTTAGGACCCTCTCTTAGCGCTACACCACCGCCGCTTTGGTATGTGAGAGTCAGGGCTCCACAAGGCCGGGGGGTGCGTGAGGCCTCAAGAAGTAAGAGCTCCCGAGGCGCGATGCTCGGGGCTCCCCTTTAACGCGCAAGCAGCCCATGAGGTATAGGAGAGAGAAAAGAGGCTCGAGGGACAAAAACCAGCGAAAGGAATTTTAACCAAGTGTTTGGACTTAGCTTCGCGAGGTGTTTTTGCCTTGGAGAGGGTGTTGGTTCCCTGATGAGGCGTTTTTCCTCCCGAGGCTGCCTTAGGCTTGTTTTGAACCTGCTTTCCTGCGCTTGGACAGATAGGCATACCCACAAGCAATACATAGCTAGATAACTCATGCGCGCTCGTAGGTTCCTTCATGTGTGTCTCATGAGGAGAACCGGCACCAAGGTCCTTGGTGAGTTGACGTGCACGGGAGCTGGCCCATGAGTTCAGAGCTCCTTGGGAGTTTACGTACATGAGAGCTGACCCGTAAGTTCAGAGCTCGGATCCCTTGGGTTTGAGGTGCTGCTGGGATGCTCCCGAGGCACAGGCACCATGCTCAGCCCCCGCTCGCGAGATTCACAAGAGGGATCATACGAGCTCGGATGAAATGCAATAATATAACTGCTTACCGAAGCAACATCATATGCTGGCGCGAAGCGCAAAGGTTCAAAGTGACCTGAAACAAGGGTTCATCACACTGGCGTGGCCAGAAGTACAAAATCCGCCATGTCTGGGCATGGGGTTCCACATTGAGTGGCTGAGACTCTCGCGGCCCGAGGCGATGCATGTAGAGAGAGCTCAGAGGGGGCCCCTATGCGGGGGTGGCTTCGTAGAGCCTGTGGTCCGTTATGTCTGGGCATGGGGATCCACCTCGCCAAGGCATGGTGCTTGAAGAAGTCACCTTGCCGAGGCGTGGTGGCTTGGGAGTCTTCTCGAATGGCCCGCGGCAACGTGTAGTAGAGAGGAGAGCCCGAATATTTTCCTCGTGGAGGATGATGGTGCAAAGCTCTCCCTTGATGCAAAAAGTTGCTCGTCGAGGACGATCAGGGGTAGAACTTGCGCAGGTGCTGGATGTTCTAGGGGTTGGCGACAAGAATGCCGTCCTCCGTCTCGAGCCGCGCGGAGCCAGGCCTGGCGATGTGCACGACCCTGTAGGGTCCTTCCCACATTGGCGAGAGCTTGTGGAGGCCTGCCCTGGAGAGGATTCTCCTCAGGACAAGGTCTCCTGCTTCGAGAGTGCGCGGGCGGATGTGGCGGCTGTGATAGCGACGGAGGTCTTGCTGGTACCTTGCCGCTCTCAGGGCCGCATTGCAACGGAGCCCCTCGAGCAGCAGCAGGTCGTTGTTGCGGAGTTCGTCCAGCTCAGCCTCCTTGAAGGCCAAGACTCGTGGAGAGCCATGGGTGATCTCGCTGGGGAGAACAGCTTCAGCGCCATAGACGAGGGAGAACGGCGTCTCGCCAGTGGGCTTTGTTGGCGTGGTGCGGATGGACCAGAGCACTGAGGGGAGCTCATCGATCCAGTGCTTGCCGCTGGCCTTGAGGCGGTTGAAGCTTCTCGTCTTGAGGCCCTTGAGCACCTCGGTGTTGGCTCGCTCAGCCTGCCCGTTGCTTCGTGGGTGAGCCACCGAGGCGTAGCAGATTTGGGCGCCGAGGCTGCCGCAGTAGGACTTGAAGGCGCCGCTGATGAATTGCGAGCCGTTGTCGGTGATGATGCGGTTGGGCACGCCAAAGCGGCAGACCAAGCTCCTAATGAACTTTACCGCTGATTTCGCCGGGATGGTGCGCACGGGTTCCACCTCAGGCCACTTGGTGAACTTGTCGATGGCGAGGTAGAGGTAGCGGTAGCCCCCGAGCACTCGCGGGAAAGGTCCCAGAAGGTCCAACCCCCAGACCGCGAACGGCCAGGGGAACGGGATAGTTTGGAGTCCTTGCGCGGGCTGGTGAATTTTCTTGGCGTGGAATTGGCAGGCGTCACAGGACTGGACGATTGCGGCTGCATCTTGAAGCACTGAAGGCCAGTAGAAGCCACTCCGGAAGACCTTGCCTGCGAGGGTGCGTGAGGATGAATGGTGGCCACACTCTCCGCTGTGGATGTCGTTGATGAGCTGGCGGCCTTCCTCGGCAGGGACGCACCGCAACGCAACCCCATTGGGGCGCTTACGGTACAGGTCTCCGTCGTGGAGGCAGTAGGACTTGGCCTGGCGAGCAACCCTCTCGGCCTCTGCATCTTCTTCGGGAAGGACTCGATCTTGCAAGTAGCTCTTGATCTCGTCGATCCAACCAGTGTCTTGGCGTACCAGGGTCATCAGCAGGCGATCTGTCGGGGGGCAGCCCCCGAGTAGGGTCAAGTTGACGAAATAAGCGTTGATTCTGAGTTGACCGAGTCAATGGTAAACCGACATACCACACAGGCTTACCCGGAGTCAACCGGGTCAAGGCCAATCGACATACCCAGATGTCGGATCATACGGATTGTATGTCAGAATCTTCTTTGTTCTTCTTGTGTGTAGGGAAAGAGAAACCGAGTCATGAGGTATCTGGCATGCCTATGCCGGATCGGGAGGAGGAAGCTCTATCTCGGCGCCTGGTCAAGGCTCACATCTTGTCCCTACAATCACGGGGCAGGCGTCCTGCCACGGGTAGGACATGACGTGCTGCCTACTCCTTGACTCGGAGGTCACGGTATGGGGAGTCAGGCCTCCATGCTGCTGACCGATGCAGTACCGTGAAGCAGTGCACAGGAGTTGATGGATTGGACATGCCACGCAGGGGTGACGGAAGCAGTCAGAGGCCCAGACGTGGCCACAGTGCTGCCTACGCCAGCACCAACGTCAGCCCTAACCCTGTGCCCTGGGTTTCCCTATATAAGGAGCACCAGGGGCTCCTCTTACAAGCACGATCCCAGACGATTCATTAGAACCCAGACACTCTGCCTCGCAAGACAACACCTTAGTCCAGAGAGCCAGAGCGCTATTCCGAGACTCGGTAGAGAGCCTAGAGCTCATAGTTCATCTCGTACAGCTCAAGGAGCCTTGTGTAACTCAGTTGTAATCCACCATATATAGATCAGACAAGCAGGAGTAGGGGTGTTATCTCCTCACGAGAGCCCCGAACCTGGGTAAAACCGTGTGTGTGTGTGTGTTTCTGTGTGCGTCTTCACGCGCTAGCCCTCCTCGGTGCCTCCAGCGTCCATCGGCCCCAACTCAAGCCTACCTATGGCATCTGTTCGTGAACCACCACGACAGTTGGCGCCCACCGTGGGGCCAGCAGCGGCGCTGGCTGGTGTGTCCATCCGGACGGGCTCCTTCATCGCGTCGGGTGAGCGCGTTCTCTGTGGCCTTGTCCACAGGTTCGGCTCACTCAATGTCGTCAGCGACAACGCCGGCTGTTTCGGCAGCAGGCCGCTGCCCCGGAACGGGTGCCTCATCGAGTTTGGCTCGCTCACCGTCTACGTCGCCACCGAGGTTCCCTGCCGGTTTCCCGAAAGGGTGCAGGTCGCTGCGGATCCTCCCGCAGTCTGCGCAGCTCGCGGCCGGCGTACCGCTCGCCCCGCTAGTTGTGCAGAGGTCATGATGACCGCTCCAGTCGTTGGTGCCGGCGGTGTCACGGCTGGAGAGCCCGAGGTCAGCACCAGGTCCACCCGGACGGCACGCCCGCCGCTGGAGAGGCCGGAGAACCGCCAGGCGCAGGCCGGTACATCGCGTGTGTCGGTGACACCGAGTCCTCTTCAGGACGTGATCGAGAAGCTGGCAACCCCAGTGGCTCCCAGCGCAGATGCTGCTCTGGGTCAGGCGGAGTTGGAACAACAGCGCAAGGAGATACTCGAGGAGGCCCTAGAGGTGGCCCGAGTCAGGCAAGAGTTCGACATCTCTCTCCGTGAGTATAACAAAGCTCATGGTTTTACTCCAGTAGCCAACCCGGTTAGTCGCATAGATGAAGTACGTGCTCGAGGTAGAGACCTCAATGCCGAGATAGCTAGAGATGGTAGAGCCAGATCTAGTAGAACTGCTAGTCATGTATCGGCAGACAGGCCAAAATACAGCACTCCTAGCAAGAACCTTAGGGCTGCAGAGGCAGCCGCAGCCGAGTTACCCAATTTATCCGATGAAGCTCGTCGAAGGCAGCAGGACCGAGTGAACGAGTTGGTAGCTATAGCCAACCGTCAGAATGAAGCTTTCCGGAATGCTAACCCGGATATAAGTGGATCTCGGTACATCCACTCGAATGGTGGTGCGGGGCAGTGTCCAAGGGACAGGCCTCGTCGCCGTATGTCGGCAGGAGCCGTGACCGGAGTGTAAACTCTGGTAAAAACAAACAGCTGCAAGCTTATGATCTGGTCTATGCCGGAAAGCAGATTGCCGGGCAAGGCCAAGCCGGACAGGGAGCTGTTGAACCCGCTCCGGGTAGACCAGGTGTCAGCCGGGTAAACCCGGCAAATCAGGGGCAGCCACCTCGGTATCCCGCACCTAACCCACCTCGTCAAGAACTTGGTGCCGGGTATGCCGAACAGGCTGCCGACCGATACGACGATGGTTACTCGGCCATGGAGCGGGCCGGGTACACAAGATTCAGAGATCTGGCAATTGAGGGTGCACTCGGTGCTAGGCTGGGAAATCGCCAGCTGCCGGCGCATGACGTCCGCAACAAGCTTGACAGAATCTATATGTCTGAGCTCCTGGAGGAGCAAGGCCCGCCGGGTCCTGCATGTTTTGGACCCCGGATAATGAAGCAGGCACCGGTGCCGAATTTCCAGCTTCCTCGGGGTGCCAAGACCTATGATGGCAGTACTAAGCCAGAGGACTGGCTGACAGATTATGTCACAGCGGTGCATATCGCCGGTGGCAGCCGCCGATGGGTAGTGCGGTATGTGCCGCAAATGCTAGAGGGACCAGCCCGGATCTGGCTGAACAACCTGGAGGAGAACAGCATTGATTGCTGGCTGGACTTCTCAGATGCTTTCGTCAGCAACTTCTCCAGCACGTACAAGAGGCCGAATCGTCCTCAGCAACTGTCGATGTGCCGGCAAAGAGAAGACAAAACCGACCGGTATCTGACCCGGTGGAGTACAATCCGCAACTCCTGTGAAGGAGTTATCGAGTCGTAGGCCATCGCATGGTTTGCGCAAGGGTGCCGACATGGCTCCATGCTTTGGCAGAGACTCCAGAGAGAGATGCCGGCCACCTTGGCCGAGACAATGGCAATAGCGGACAGTTATGCCCTGGGTGATCCGACTCAGCCTTTACTATCACAGGTCGATGTGGGCAGGAGGTACCCCGCTCAGGACTGGGATAGATCGGGCAGGCGTAGCGATCGCCCGGATAACCGCAACAAGAGAAGAGAGGATAGGCCGGACTACCGATATGGTTCGGACCAGGTCGCAGCTGTCGACCAAGATCAAGTGGATGCCGGCAGCAGCCAGCGTCAGAAAAATGATGGTCCCTCATGGGGCCAGAACTCAGAAGGGAAGAGGCCGTGGAACGGCGAGAAAAAGCCGTGGAACGGCGAGAAGAGGCCATGGAACGGAGAAAGGAAGCCGTGGAACGGCAACAAGAAGCAGTGGGATGACCAGGAGAGGTACACCTACGAGAAGATGCTGGATGGGCCCTGCAGTTTCCACACCAAGCATCCCAGCAGACCGGCTCAGCACACTACCCGGAACTGCAGTTGGTATCAGCGCAAGCCAGCGAGTGCTGGTCCGACATCCCGACCTGCACCTCTCACTGGTGCCAACACTGAGCCTCTGAACACTCAGCCGAGGCCGGAGAATGTCAACCAGGTGGCCAACAACAACAACAACAACTACAACAGCAACGCCGGCCTACAACAACAACTACAACAGCAAAGGTCCTCGAAGGCCTTTGCCGCTTCAGGGGTCCACTTGAAAGGACCGGACCTCTTCATGATCTTGAAAAACGGCAGCGCCCTCTCGCCGAACTTGGAGATCGCCATACATCCCGCTAAGCGCTGCATGTCCTTGAGGCGACGAGGAGGCTGCATCTCTTCTATGGCCCTGATCTTGTCGGGGTTTGCTTCGATGCCACGATGAGACACCAGGAACCCGAGGAGTTTGCCTGAAGGTACCCCGAAGACGCACTTGGCGGAGTTCAGCTTGATGTTTACCTTGCGCAGGTTGGCAAAGGTGTCGGCACAGTGGAAACCAGGGTACCACGGGCCGGCCTGCCAGGGCCCACAAGATTCTTTGGATGATTTTCGCTAAGGACCAGGCTCTCCAAGCCTGGCGAGCCTCGCGAGGGTTTTTCCCTTGCGAAGGATCTTTTCTCCTCGCCGAGGGTTCTCTCCCTTGGCGAGGGACCACTCCTCGACAAGGCGTCTCCGACGCCACCCGCAATTCTGCTAAGGACCAAGCCGAAGGGCTCGGCGAGGCTTTTTGCCTCGCGAGGCTCCTTCCTCACGAAGCCATCTCTGCCTCCGCGGCAGAGCGCACATGGGCTCTGCGCCATGTGCAGAGTGACGCGCACGCCTGCGCGCGATGACGACGACGCCGCAGTTGCCGTTTCCATGTATAAAGCAGTCAACAAAGAGGCACCAAGCAAAGCGGATAACGAGCATTGCCTCTTTGGTGACAAGGGAACCTTCTGCAGCTACACTCCAAGGACGACGTCACCGTGGGTCACATCCCACCTCAGCAAGCGCCAGCCCACTGTCCGGCTGGCCGGTAGCCTTTTTCAGCTTTGGTGACGCCGCTCCCCTGCCGTGGACTGTGTCCATGAGCTTTACCTTTATGGTGGACTCCGCCTTTATCGTGCACCCTGCCTCCTGCCGCGTCGTCATGTGGTAACCCTTCCCGCCCAAATGTTTGGGCAGAAGAGGTCCAAGACGCCTATAAAAGGAGGGGGAGCACGCCCAAGCAAAGGGTTCGATCTTTGGTAGGCACTCTAGGTTTGGGTTCGGAATCTGGAGCTTAGGCGAAACCCTAGATCTGAATACTAGCAAGTAGCCATTGTTAGCCACCCCGAGCTCGACAAGCTCTCCTTGTACTGTAGACCTCTCCAAGCAGGACGTAGGGGTTTTTACCGCAGCGAGTCCGACGAGCACCGTCGCCGGAGCAAGTTGAGGGTTGTTTGACTCCGCGTTCAGCCCCTTACACGAGACATCCCTAGTCCCTGGGATGGATCTCCGACAAAAGGTCTCCTCGAGGTCCTTGATGAGTGTGTCCTTCTCGCGGGTCTTTACCACGATGTCGTCGACGTAGGCCTCTGCATTCCTTCCCATTTGAGCCCCCAAGGCGATCCTCATGAGGCGCTGGAAAGTGGCACCGGCGTTTTTCAGGCCGAAAGGCATGCAGACGTAGCAAAACACACCACAAGGGGTGAGAAATGCTGTCTTCTCCTCGTCCTCCTTCGCCATCTTGATCTGGTGATAGCTTGACAAGGCATCCAGAAAACAGAGGAGTTCACAGCCGGCAGTGGAGTCCACGATCTGGTAGATCCTCGGGAGGGGATAAGGGTCCTTGGGGCAAGCTTTGTTGAGGTCGGTGAAGTCGATGCAGAGGCGGCTTCCTCCAGTGTGCTTGGGGACGACCACACCATTGGAGAGCCAAGTGGGATGGACAACTTCTTTGATGATGCTAGCTTTCTTCAACTTCTCTACTTCTTGAACGATGAACTCTTGCTTCTCTGGCACCTGGCGCCACGCCTTTTGCTTCACGGGGCGTGCGTTTGGACACACGGCTAGGTGGTGCTCGATCACCTCCCTCGGTACTCCGTACATATCTGACGGTGTCCATGCGGACATGTCAGAGTTTGCCCTGAGGAAGGCGACGAGCGCGCTTTCCTATTTGGGAGGTAGGTTGGCGCCGATGGTGACGCTAGCCCCCGAGCCGTTTGCTTCAAGAGGCACCTGCTTCGTCGCAGCCTTCTCCTGAGAGAACAGCTGCTTCTTCTTCGTGGGGGGCCTCGGGAGGGGTTCCTCATCCTCGTCAGTGGGGGACGCCACCGTGGCAGCCTTGTAGGCCGCTTACGCAGCGTACAGAGCGTCTGAGACCATGCCGCGGATGACGATGGTGCCACCCGAGCCAGGAAGCTTGACGAGGTTGTAGGCGTGGTGGGTCACCGCCATGAACTTCACGAGGGCGGGGTAGATGAGGATGGTGTTGTAGGGCAGGCCGATGTGCGCGATGTCGAAGTCGATCAGCTCGGTGCGGTAGTTGGCTTGCGTGCCGAAGGTGACCGTGAGCCTCACTTGCCCCAAAGGGGTCGTGAGACCCTCTGTCACCCCCGAGAAGGGCCTGGTGGGCATGAGCCGCTCGTAAGGCACCTGAAGCTTCTCGAAGGTCTCGACAGAGATGACGTTGAGGCCTGCACCCCCATCGATGAGCGTCTTAGAGACTGCGATGTTGTTGATGGTGGGGGTGCAGACCAGCGGGATGGTGCCAACAGTCGAAGTGGACTTGGGGTGGTCGCTGGAGTCGAAGGTGATGGGGTACTGGGACCACTTGAGGGGCCTGGAGGCCTCAACCCCGGGAAGTGCTGCCGCGATCTCGCGAGCGAGTTGCTTGAAGTGGCGGTTGGAGCTGGGGGCCTGAGCCCCACCGAGGATGCAAGCGGCCCCGCGAGGCACCTGGTAGCCCTCAGGAGTCTCGGCAGGGAGGTTGTCGTTCGTGGGCTGGACGGCGTTGGCTTGAGGGTTCTGCTGGTAGTTGTCGTCGTAGTTGTTGTTGTTCCAGCGTCGCCCCCGCGGCCGCCGCGGCCGCCGCGACCTTGCTGCCGCTCGCGAGCCTCGCGAAGCCTCTTGAGGTCATAGCAGTCCTCGGTGGCATGGGAATGCCTGTTGTGGTAGATGCAGAAGGGGCGATCATCTTTCTTCTCGGGGCCTGCGGCTGGAGCGGCAGCGTGAGGCTGCTTGGCGTCAGGTTCAGCTGCGAGGACCGCAGTGGTCTTGCGCTTCTCGGTGGATTTCTTCTTCTTGGATCCCTCGGTAGGGTCCCCTGGCTCGTTCTTGACGAACAAGCGGCCCTCCTCAGCCTTGGCGCACTTGTCCGCCAGGTCGAAGAGCTTGACGACGGTGGTGATGTTGTCGTGGATGCCAAGCTTCTCGAGCATCCGCACGTCCGTGACTCCAGCCTGGAAGGCCGAAATGACCTGCGTGTCGGTGGCGTTGGGGATCTTGTTGCGCACCTGGCTGAAGCGCTGGATGTACTTGCGGAGGGTCTCGCCAGGCTTCTGGTGTATGCCGCGGAGGTCGTTGTACGTGAGTCCGCGCTCGTACGTGCCCTGGAAATTCACGATGAAGCACCGGCAGAGATCCTTCCAGGTGTTGATGGACTCAGCGGGGAGGTTCGTGAGCCACGAGGACGCGGAGTCCTTGAGGGCCATGGGGAACCAGTTCGCCATGACTCTGTCGTCGCCCCCCGCGGCCTGGATGGCCAAAGTGTTGTCCTTGAGGGCCATGGGGAACCAGCTGCAGGAACTCTAGGGGGTTGTTCTTGCCGTCGTAGCGCGGAGGAAGATCTGGCTTGAACTTGACCGGCCAGACGACGCGACGGAGGCTGCGAGTGAACATGGCCGTCGTGCCGTAAGTGACCACGCCGTTGGCGAGGGTGGCGCGGAGGTGGCGCCCCGCGGTGGTGACGTCCTGGACAGCGCGGTTGTGGCGATTCTGCCCGCGCTCGATGATCACGTGTGCGTCCTCCGGGGCTCGCTGCACGATTTGCCAGTTATGCGGCGATGATGTGTGCAATGCAGCGCGGTTGTCGCGAGGAGGAGCCCCCGCTGGTGGAGCTGGAGCGGGCGCGGGATGAAGAGGGGGCGCAGGAGGTGCGCCGTGCGCCACGTCCCCCACGCGCGCAGAGGGAACCAGCGAACGAGACGGTGCAGGAGCGGCGACGCGAGCGGCGCCGACGAGCTCGGAGAGGCGGTTGAGCCAGGCTTCTTGAGCCTCCGACGTGGGGCGGTACTGCAGCAGCTCCTGCGCCATGAGAAGCGTAGTTGCTGGGCTGGGCGCAGGGCGGCCCAGCGAGGAGGCAGCGCGGTCCCGCAACGGGTGCAGGGAGGAAGCTTCCTCTTTGCCGAGGTCGTCCTCGGCGTGGTCGTCGTTGTTGTCCTCTGGATGCTCGACGCGGGGCTCGGGGTCGACGTGGCGCTCCGGAGCAGCGCTTCCACGCGGGCGGCCGCGCGGGTTGCCAGCAGGAGCGGTGGCGGCGCTGGCCATCCGGCGAGCGAGACGTTCGGCGCGAGAAATGCCGGCCATGGCTATGTCAAGGTTGAAGATGCGCCTCAGCCCCCTACCTGGCGCGCCAAATGTCGGAGATCTGTCCCAGGAACTGGGTGCTTCTCACTAGGTAAGGAATCGAGTAAGGGGCTGAACACGGAATCAAACAACCCTCAACGTGCCTCGGCAACGGCGCTCGTCGAGGTCGCTGCGGGACGGCACTGCAGAGATGGACGCACGATGTTACCCAGGTTCAGGGCCCTCTTGGAGAGGTAAAACCCCTATGTCCTGCCTTGGTTGTATTGCACTGCTTGTAGAGGTTACAGTACAAGGAGAGCTTCGGGAGCTCAAGGTGGCTAACAATGGCTATCCCTCTCTCTGCTCTCCAACACTCCAACCAACTAGATCTCAGATCTTCCAACCAATCTTCGAACCCCTTTGCCTGAACGTACTCCCCCTCCTTTTATAGGTGTCCTGGACATCTTCCCCCAAATATCTTGGTGGGAAGGGTTACCACATGGCGACGAAGGAGGAGGTCGGGTGCACGATAAAGGGAGCATCCATGGACGCGGTCCATGGCAGGGAGCGGCGTCACCAAAGCTGGAAAAGCCACCGTCCAGCCAGGACGGTGGGCTGGCGCTGCTGGGGCTCGGGATGCGACCCACGGTGACGTCGCCTTTGGAGTGTAGTGGCAGACGGTCCCCTTATCACCGAAATGGCAATTATTGTAGCTCCTTTGCTTGGTCCAGCCTCGTTTGATCGCTTTATACACGAGAGTGGCAACTGCGGCGTTGTCGTCACCGTGCGTAGGCGCGCCCGTGACTCTGCGGAGGGCGTAGAGCCCATGTGCGCTCTGTCGCGGAGACAGAGCTTGCTTCGTGGGGAAGGAACCCCGCGAGGCTGGAGGCCTCGCCGAGCCTTTTGGCTTGATCCTCTCGAGGCATCCGAGATGCCCTCTCGAGGAGAGGTCCCTCGCGAGGGGAAAACTCTCGCGAGGCTCGCCAGGCTTGGAGAGCCTGGTCCTTAGCGAAATCTTCTGAAGAGTGTCGTGGGCCCTGGCAGGCCGGCCCGTGGTACCCTGGTTTCCACTGTGCCAACATTCATTACTAGTAGACATTTTAGACAATGGTGAACTAGAAACAATTTTTTCCTTTTTCTTAGGAACAACAGCAGAAGCAGCATCAGGTGAAAAGTTTGGCCTACTTGGCAAATTGTTACCTGCACGAGTAGTTGAAGGCCTAATTTCCTTTCGAGTGGTCTTTTCATTTCCCATGGTTAGGAACAAGCAAATGCAGCAAATAAATGATATCAAGTTGTCTTACCAATAAAGCTAGGTTCCCGGCAACGGCGCCAGAAAACGTCTTGATGCCCACAAGTATAGGGGATCGCTGAAGTCTTCGTTGGGAAGTATTACCCCAAATTTATAGTTCAACACGATGGGAACACAAGAATATTAATTAGACCTTAACAATTGAGGCGTCACTCTCAACCACACCTGTATATCAATAACTTGCAGCAGTAGTAGTGATGGCAGTAAAGGATTCAAGCGAGCAGAAATAAAACAGCAATAGTAACAAGGATTTCCCAGTTTTCACCGGAAAAGTGAAAGTGTAACTCAGAGATTTAAAACGTAGGCATGAGGTGACAGCGGGGCGTTGCATGAATGAAATTAATCATATAATAAAGTAAAGCTAGCAATGGGGCTTTTCTCTAACTCCGATATATGTAGGTATGTGTTCCTTAAATAATTGTGCGTACTAACAAAGAGAATTTGCACAACATCTATTGCCCTACCTGCCCATTTCACCGGGGCCAACTTGGAACTACAGGTAATTAAGGTCTACCCTTTCGTGTAAACCGGGACAATGCATTAACACTCCATGAACACATAGGATCCTCAAACTAGAACATCTCCCCCCTTGTTTTCCCTATATGTCACTTTTAGGGTTCGCAGGTTTAATGTAATAGCAGGTGATACACTTTGCAGGTAAATACCAAACTCAATTATATGATGAAGCAAATAGGTTCAGTACTGAAATCATGCCACTCGGGCCCTAGTAGCAAGCATTAAACATAGCATAAGTGCACCAACACAATACAAAAGCATCCTCAAGATAAACCCTAAGATTATCGAACAACGGGTAGCATTACATGGTCAATCTCATCCAATCCCCATCCACCTCACATGCCTACAGCAAACTACTCACACATAGTGATGGAGAAAGAGCTCATGGTCGATGGAGATGAAGGCGGTGAAGATGGCAGTGAAGACGGCCTCCGGACCCCTCCACTGGAGGAGAAATTCTGGATCAATCTGTCCCCGAAACGAAGAACGTGGTGGTGGCGGCGGTGTGTTTTGCGAAAATCTCTCCCCCCTTAGGGCAAGCGTTTTTTCTCGTATATAAAGGGGTACGTCGAAGAACGGAGGCGAGACGGTGCCCGAGGCCCATTTTGGGGGGCCCACACGGCCAGGTGCAGGGGCCGCGTGGGGCCACCCCTTTTGGCCCTACGGCACCCCCTCGTGTCCATCTTTTTGTCCAAAGTGCTTCTTTTCCATAGAAAGTGGCGTGGTATTTTTCCCCGGTTTTATTTCCTGCAAAAATAGCCAGGGAGAGACTTTGCTAAAAACAGCGTCAGAATCAGCAGTTTTATTCAAATATGGAAGGATCCTGAAGCAAATTATGAGGCAAAGTGTGTGACACCCCCCTCTGACACATATCGCCAGAGAGGTGGTCACCCCGTGCGCCAGCCCAGAATATCTGGACGCACGTTACGACAATGCAACATAGCGAAAATATCATTACACAATCAGGCCCAAAGGGCTACAAATGGTTTACATGGCCATCAAGGCATGAAGAATTATCATGGCCAAGTATGGCACGGGACAGAGTTCAACTGGCAGCGGAAGACAAGGTACGGCAACGGCTTGGTGCGGCTCCATTCCACAGGCATCTGGCTGGGCTACTGATCCTAGCACGCTCCTGCTCGATCTCCATGCTATGGTAGGAGATGGATCCTCTCAAAGTCTGGCCACATGAAAAGCCAGTCTGAGTACAATGATGTACTCGCAAGAAAATAACCACAAGACATGAACAGTCAAACAATCAGGCAACAAGTAACTAGCGACAGAAAGTAGTCTAAACATGGCAAGTGACTACTTACGGCAGTCCAAGGGGTAGCAACATGGCATCATACTAAAACATGGTATAAGCAAACAATGGGAGTACCACCAGTACAGAGTCCAAGCCAGGTGGGGTTGGATCGTGTACCGGGGGTCACACAAAGAGCTTACCTGTGACGAATAACGGGGTACCAGTTGATACCAAGTAACACAATAAATCATATTGCCATAACTAGGCTCATTGGCCTCTAGCCTCCCAAGGCCAATCTCATCTGACACCACTGCTAGGCCCACTGGCCTTATCACAATTCCTTATCTCGAGTAACGTTCCCTGCATCATCTTATTGTTTATTAAATGAGGTCAGGTCGTTAATCAATTCTTTCAAATAGATCTTAAGTTTAACCTCCGGACACGACAAAGACACATAGTGTGACTGATACTGAACTGTTGTTCCATATCCTAGGAACAGGGCTAGCTGGCTAGGTTGAGTCTCTCGAGAGTTTGCTTTACCACCTATCAGAATGCACTCCACTCAGCCGACGCTTCAGGTTTCTCATGCCCAAAGTCGCACCAAGCAAAATACATTCTCGTGACGGTCCACTTGCTAAGACACCCTCCTGCCCCACCCTATACGCATGGTACAACGGGCAAGTGAATCCGGCACATCCCCCGGCGCTACCGGGTATGCCTAGCTCCGGACTCCTTATCGCAGTCGAACCCGTGCCTGTCGACCCCTCCCCTCGGACAGCACAACCGAACGACTGCGCCCAACAGATGGCACAAAAGGGGCTCAACAACCTACTAGGTCACGGTTTCCATGGGACAACGGTGGTATCGCGTTCAAGGGTTCAGATTAGTGGCACCATGAATAGACCTTATCGCTGTTTGGAGGGGTGTTTCATTTAATCAAGTTTCAGCATTCACATGTCCAAGCAACAAAAGATTAGTCCAACACTATAACCACAATAACATAATAATATCTCATCAAACAATCAAAACATCAGCAACACACTATTTCAAGCAATAGATAGTTTGCATCAACCGGGCGACTGTGGCGGAGATGCCTCCGGTCGGTGCCAGCCTCAGGTTGAGAAAAGAATAAAACAATACAGTCAACCGGGCGAGGGCGGAGATGTCTCCGTCCAGTAGCAGCCACGGGTTGAGTAAGAAAATAAAATAGCAAGTGGTTAGCGTCAACCGGGTGACTATCGTGGCGAGTCCGCCAACAAGCGTCATCACAGATCAACTAGTTGGTTAGCGTCGACCGGGTGACTATCGTGGCGAGTCCGCCAACAAGCGTCATCACAGATCGACCACAGATTATAACATAGTGTTTCAAACAGATGACTGTGGCGGTTCCTCCAGCCGGTGTCACCATAGATCAATTACAAGGTTGGTGAGGCATGTAGCCTCCAAACAATGAACCGAAAAGCATTCATAAGAAAGAAAGCATCCATTCCACTCGAGGGTTATCTCGACGTGGTGTCAGCAATCTTGGCAAAAAGAACCAATTGAAAAGTCAGCTCCCAAGCGTCGCAGTCCGGGTGGTCTATGCCAACCATATTTGACGGAGGGACAAGAAACAAATAACTCTTTTGGCAAATGCCCCCAACTCCGAGGATCACGGGCCGACATTTGTCCGCACCTAGCCTCGGCGTTGAAGAAGAAGCAAACAATCAACACATGTTTTTGTTATTTAGTTGTCAAAGCCACGCGAGTGTGAGGCGCACAGATAATTCAAACATCAATCTAATGCATACATGGATGAAGTACAAAACATGGCAGGAGTAATATCATCCGTCTCATATTAAATAAGAACAACAAACAGTTATGCATAAATAAACAGACAAGCATATAATACTGGGCAAGACAATAAACAAATAGTAAACGATATTGCGGGGCGGCTCATAGCAAGGGGTTAGCTTGCCTTCGACGATCGACGCCCTTTGGCTTGGAGGTCATGGGCACGTCGCGGGATAGGGTTTCGATTCGCCGGTACCGCGGAATACCTATACATGCATACGCGGGTGCTGAGCATCTAAGCATCTCACAAAAATATAAAACACATACCACTGGATAGATCTCTTAAAACTAGGAATTTAGAAATTTGAATCACCTCAAACGGAGCTACGGATCAAAAGATATGGCTCGGCGAAGTTTAACTATCCGCTGCTCACCCAGGAAAAAAAAACAGAACGGGCTGCTTTTCAGATCGGGCCGGACTGGTCGTGCATTCCAGAGAAATACGCCTTCTCTGCGGGAAGGCGGAGAAGCGCGGAGAGCGCCTCCACTTAACCCGACGGGTGGGGCCGGGCCCACCTGTCGGCCTCTCTCTCTCCTCTCTCCTCTTCTTCTCCTCTTCTCTCTCCCTCCTTCTCCCGACAGCTCCCGCACGGGCATGCACGGGGGCGCACGGAAGCCGCACAGGATGGCAACCGCCGGCGACTGGACGGCCGGGAGTGGACGCCGACGATGATGGTGGGTTTGCCGAGGGCTACCGCGCCCGGGGATGGGACCAGGGAGCCGGAGAACCTCGGGGTTGCTGTCATGGGACGACGACGGCGACGACCATGGTGGCCTCGGGTGAAGCACGGCGGTGTCGATGGGGTGGCTCGGGAGCCAGGGCAAGGGCAGGGAGGAGGCCACGGCGCCTCGTCGCTTCCACCGAGGGCGGCTTCGAGCACGGGGAGCACGGGTGCGCCCTCATGGACGCGTGCCCGCGAGGTCGCCGCCGGCGGACGGAGACGGTGCCGAGGCCACGGGGCTCCATTTTGCAAACCGATTTGTCTGGTAGGTAGAGGGCATCAAGAGGGGATCGTCCACGGTTTTAATCGAAGGATGGTTCGGTGTGGTGCTCGCAGTGGTCCGTGGACCGACGGTGACATCCACGGCCGAAACGGGGCAGAGCCTCGCCATCCCGCAACAAAAAGGGCAGAGGGGCTCGAGGGGGAGGGAGAGTGAGGTGCTGCTTGCGCGAGGGGGTTCGGGGGGGCTCTTTTATAGGCCGGAGAGGGGGAGAGTTAGGTGGTGGCCGGTTTGGCCATTGATGGCCAACCGAGGTCATGGGTGACGTCTCCCCTCCACAGGGAGGAGATAAGGAGGAGGAGGGGGGTGAGGCTGCCGTGCTGGATGCACAGTGGAGCACGAGGCGCACTGCAGCAGCCGGATTAGGCACCGACCATGGCAGTAACGGGGATTAGGTCTTGCCAAAGCGCGCGTCCCGGACGTCCAGAGCGCGCCACGGGCGGCATCGTCGCGTTCCCGGCGACTCGGGGCACAAAACGGAAAAAGGCTTGCACTCCTGGGTTCACAAGGACAAGACTTAGACAACCAAACTGGTCACGCTAAAAAACTCCATGCTTTGCAATACAAGATTTTCTGAAAACTAGGGGTGCGCCAGGTGTTCGATGAAATGACAGGGGCCTTGCACACCTCAGAAAAATTCCCCAAATTTACCACTGGGTTTACTTGGTACCAGGAGG
Source organism: Puccinellia tenuiflora (assembly GCA_012064385.1). Classification (NCBI taxonomy): domain Eukaryota; kingdom Viridiplantae; phylum Streptophyta; class Magnoliopsida; order Poales; family Poaceae; genus Puccinellia; species Puccinellia tenuiflora. Next base: position 1,733,743 of record QRDG01000388.1, on the reverse strand, counting down.
GTTTCTATGGAGTTTGAGCTCATATGGGTACTGGGAAATTGGGTTTCGACCTGGTGTCCAAAAATGGACATAAAGGCATGGTCATGCCAATTGCTTTTATTCAAACGATCTTGACCTGATATTTTGGAGATGTGGTTATATAAGGGAGTTGGTCAATCTGGCAAAGTGGCAATGCCAAATAAATTTTGTAGCTAAGGGTTGCTTTGGAAATTGCAAATAGGCATGAAAAGGCATTACAAAGGAAGTACCTCAAATATTGCTCAAATGAGGTTGGGACAATGGAGTGAAATGTTCAGGAGGCCAAATAATGCATCTCACCAAAATTGCATAATTTTTGGATGAGTGGAAGGTGTCCAGACAATTTCTGGATTGAAAATGGCATAATGGGGAATATGGATAAACTTGGAAATATTGCATTGGAGTATGCAATATTTTTGGATGGATTGTCTTTGTACGAGGAGGGGAGTCTCTGGTATTTTTGGTGGAATTTTCCCAGCTTTGGAAACAGGCTTTTCTTCGGTAGGTGGAGTAAAGGGTTCTAGAGGTTCGATAATCAGGGCTAGGGTTCTCGAGAGAAAACCTAAGCATAAAAAAAAAATTATCACGGGTGCTGGAGTGGTTCGTGGTTCACCGGGAGAAATTTTTGAGATAGCAATTCCCAAGTCAAATCATTCTCAAAAGTTTTGGAAGGAACACTTAGGGAAAGAGAAAAAAGTTTTTCAGGTGTCGGAAAACACCACTAAACTTAGGGATGAAATTTTGGGGTGTTACAAACCTTCCCCCCTTAAAAAGAATCTCGTCCCGAGATTTGGAGACTAATAGAGATTCCCGGGGTTATACAAGACATTTCTCGTATGGTTTAATCTACCCCTATATTTAAAATATTTTAAAACTTTTCCTACAAACATTAGAGTTTATCATCCAAAACGATTAACACTCAGTACGATATTTCTATCACCCTCGATGCATTCTAAGGATGGCATGGCAGTGGCTCACACAACCAATCAACATAGGTTCTTTACTATGGTTAAATAACAAAAATTAAACCTATGGTTTTTAGTTCAACCAACACAAGCGTGGCAAGATCAAACAAGACCTACACACAGATCATCCCTCGACAACTTGGATTTAACTTGGCCAAAACATCACTTAATTTTGTAAAACAAAATGTTAGGGATATGCTAAACATGCCCCTTCTCTCTATTTTTTTTAAAAGCTGTATATACTTTTTCAAGTACACATAGGTTTGGAAAAAGAAAACAGGGTTTCTTTTCAAAAGAAAGCATCTGCGTTGCCAATAATTGACTAACAGACACTGTGGGATAGGGCCATCCCCAAAATCATTTTGGCAAAATTTTTCCTACGAAACACTGGAGAGACGAGGGACTGATCTCCTGAGGAAAGGATAGGAGCACCCAAAGGGTTATTTCTGGCTTGCTGTCATGTGGGACCGGGTCCACCTGCTAGTCTCCTTCTTCCTTTCTATCACCTTCTTCCTCGCAGCATCTTCCCTCGTACCTGGCAGACTCCGAGTGCGCGAAGCACTCCCCTGCGGCACTGCTGCGCGTGCGGTCCATCGGCGCAGCGGCCATTACAGCTTTGGGTACCTTGGTGGTTTCGCGCCAATTGGCCGAGCATGGCGCTCGATTCTATTCCTTTCCCGCGCGAGACTGAGCTGCGCGCGGCCTCCGAGCTCGCGACTATAAATTGCGGCCGCTGTGATTCTCTTCTTCGTCGCAACCATGAACTTCTTCTCTCAACTTCTTTGTGATTTCACTCACGGTCCGGAGCGAGCTGGCTTCCTCGAGCACCTGTTCTGCGTGTTGTGGCTTGGGCTGACCATCGGGGGGCTGCTGGTGATTCTGCTCACGGCGGCGGTCTGGTTAGCCTGTCACCTGCATGATTGGTGGTATGGTGTTGTCGGGGGTGCTGCGGCGGCGGTGGACGAGTTTCTGGTGGCTCCGGTGAGAGACTGGCGGGCGCTCCCAGTGGCTGATGCGGCTGCTCCTCTGGTGGGGGATGAGCTGGGAGCTCGAGCTGTCCGCCGTCGTCGCGCAGCTCGCGACACGGCTACGGGTGAGCCTGGATCATCTTCAGGTGGGGCCACTGAGCATGAGAAGGAGTAGGATTTTCCCTGGGGTGCTCTTCTGTATCTGCACTGAGGTAGTGGGAGTGTTGTATGTTGGAGTAGAACTTGTATCCTCTGTTTCTGAAATTTCCCTTATGTACTGAACTTAGTTGATGTATCAAACTTGCCTCCACCGCTGATTTAGATCCAGATTTGCATTCCTGAGATCTCCCCTAAGCTGTCACAGATCTGTTCTTGCAGCAGAGAGAATTGCAGAGGCACTATCCCACAGATGGTAGAACTTGCTACTCGGGGAAAATATCATTTTAGAAAGTAATGCTTCACTTTTATGGCCCTAAAAAAACTTGAAGCAACATGGAACAATCATTTCAATCATACCAGATAACAAGCATGCAACGGCTACTAAACACTTGACACAACACAAACACACATACAAGCAAGCATAGCAATTACAAACATTCTCACAAACTCTCAGCTACATCTCATAAGCGCCACTCCGGCTGAACTAAACAGATCTCACTCCACTTGACGGTCCTTCACAGATGGTGGAGTGCGGCCGAGCCGGAGAGTGGTGTCCATGTCCCCTTTTTCCGCAAGGTCGGAGGATACAGGAACACCTTCGAGGATCGGAACCTGCTCGGGGACTCGTCGGGATGGGCCGGGATCTGGAAGTGGAGGTCTGCTACTTCGAGCTTGCCTACGGGAGAGTGTAGGTGTGCTTTCCCCTAGGTATTGGTGTAGGCGGGCACGGTTGAGGTTCCTCCTTGTAGTCACGAGCTCCTCCATCAAGAGGTTGTTGAGGTTCGTCATTGCGATGGCGTAAGCAACTTGGTTGATTAGTGCTGGGTCAGGCTCCTTCGAGACGTCGGCTTGGATCATTTCTCCACGGGGTCGTGGTCTGGCCGGAAGGTAGTAGAACTCTCGAGTTTCAGCTAGCAGGGGTTCGGAGGACCGAAGACGAACGAGGCATTCCCAGGCTGCTACCTGGATGGCTAGCCCCAGAGTGGGCATGCGGCCACCTTGAATCAGGTAGGGCTGATTCGTGCCCCGGGGACACGGGCTGATCCTCACATCGGCCCGGAATTCATCTCCGGACGACGAGAGTGAGCTCTGGAACACCACATACACTGGGCGAACGGAGCTACCAAGGATATGGTTGACGGCCCTCCAGAGAAGCAATCGAAAGCTCGAATGCTCCTCGGCAGTGGTTTCCAAGATGGCATTAAGGGTCGCCATCGGATTTTCTTGGGGTCACTAGCTTTTCTTGGAGGGGATAAGGATGCGAGGTTCCTCTATAGGATTCTACTTTAAAGGAGTTGGGTTGCCAGAGAGCTGGCGAGGGTGGGTTATAAAGCAACTAGGACTGGGTCTCAGGTTCACTGGGTATGGTCGGCTTCTTCTCATGGAAGAAACCGACTCGTCTTGTTGGGGAAGATTGGGACAGGTCCTACTGCACCATACTGTTGACCGACACGAGCCATGCCGGTTTGGCGGAGATGGGTTAAATCCATCGGGTCATTGTCGGGCAAAAGTAAGGCGGGGCTTTCCATGCTAGGGTAGTCTACAGCCAGCCTGGTGCTCTGATACCATGCTCTGTGACACCCCCTCTGACACATATCGCCAGAGAGGTGGTCGCCCCGTGCGCCAGCCCAGGATATCTGGACGCACGTTACGACAATGCAACATAGCGAAAATATCATTACACAATCAGGCCCAAAGGGCTACAAATGGTTTACATGGCCATCAAGGCATGAAGAATTATCATGGCCAAGTATGGCACGGGACAGAGTTCAACTGGCAGCGGAAGACAAGGTACAGCAACGCTTGGTGCGGCTCCATTCCACAGGCATCTGGCTGGGCTACTGATCCTAGCACGCTCCTGCTCGATCTCCATGCTATGGTAGGAGATGGATCCTCTCAAAGTCTGGCCACATGAAAAGCCAGTCTGAGTACAATGATGTACTCGCAAGAAAATAACCACAAGACATGAACAGTCAAACAATCAGGCAACAAGTAACTAACGACAGAAAGTAGTCTAAACATGGCAAGTGACTACTTACGGCAGTCCAAGGGGTAGCAACATGGCATCATACTAAAACATGGTATAAGCAAACAATGGGAGTACCACCAGTACAGAGTCCAAGCCAGGTGGGGTTGGATCGTGTACCGGGGGTCACACAAAGAGCTTACCTGTGACGAATAACGGGGTACCAGTTGATACCAAGTAACACAATAAATTATATTGCCATAACTAGGCTCATTGGCCTCTAGCCTCCCAAGGCCAATCTCATCTGACACCACTGCTAGGCCCACTGGCCTTATCACAATTCCTTATCTCGAGTAAAGTTCCCTGCATCATCTTATTGTTTATTAAATGAGGTCAGGTCGTTAATCAATTCTTTCAAATAGATCTTAAGTTTAACCTCCGGACACGACAAAGACACATAGTGTGACTGATACTGAACTGTTGTTCCATATCCTAGGAACAGGGCTAGCTGGCTAGGTTGAGTCTCTCGAGAGTTTGCTTTACCACCTATCAGAATGCACTCCACTCAGCCGACGCTTCAGGTTTCTCACGCCCAAAGTCGCACCAAGCAAAATACATTCTCGTGATGGTCCACTTGCTAAGACACCCTCCTGCCCCACCCTATACGCATGGTACAACGGGCAAGTGAATCCGGCACATCCCCCGGCGCTACCGGGTATGCCTAGCTCCGGACTCCTTATCGCAGTCGAACCCGTGCCTGTCGACCCCTCCCCTCGGACAGCACAACCGAACGACTGCGCCCAACAGATGGCACAAAAGGGGCTCAACAACCTACTAGGTCACGGTTTCCATGGGACAACGGTGGTATCGCGTTCAAGGGTTCAGATTAGTGGCACCATGAATAGACCTTATCGCTGTTTGGAGGGGTGTTTCATTTAATCAAGTTTCAGCATTCACATGTCCAAGCAACAAAAGATTAGTCCAACACTATAACCACAATAACATAATAATATCTCATCAAACAATCAAAACATCAGCAACACACTATTTCAAGCAATAGATAGTTTGCATCAACCGGGCGACTGTGGCGGAGATGCCTCCGGCCGGTGCCAGCCTCAGGTTGAGAAAAGAATAAAACAATACAGTCAACCGGGCGAGGGCGGAGATGTCTCCGTCCAGTAGCAGCCACGGGTTGAGTAAGAAATAAAATAGCAAGTGGTTAGCGTCAACCGGGTGACTATCGTGGCGAGTCCGCCAACAAGCGTCATCACAGATCAACTAGTTGGTTAGCGTCGACCGGGTGACTATCGTGGCGAGTCCGCCAACAAGCGTCATCACAGATCGACCACAGATTATAACATAGTGTTCCAAACAGATGACTGTGGCGGTTCCTCCAGCCGGTGTCACCATAGATCAATTACAAGGTTGGTGAGGCATGTAGCCTCCAAACAATGAACCGAAAAGCATTCATAAGAAAGAAAGCATCCATTCCACTCGAGGGTTATCTCGACGTGGTGTCAGCAATCTTGGCAAAAAGAACCAATTGAAAAGTCAGCTCCCAAGCGTCGCAGTCCGGGTGGTCTATGCCAACCATATTTGACGGAGGGACAAGAAGCAAATAACTCTTTTGGCAAATGCCCCCAACTCCGAGGATCACGGGCCGACATTTGTCCGCACCTAGCCTCGGCGTTGAAGAAGAAGCAAACAATCAACGCATGTTTTTGTTATTTAGTTGTCAAAGCCACGCGAGTGCGAGGCGCACAGATAATTCAAACATCAATCTAATGCATACATGGATGAAGTACAAAACATGGCAGGAGTAATATCATCCGTCTCATATTAAATAAGGACAACAAACAGTCATGCATAAATAAACAGACAAGCATGTAATACTGGGCAAGACAATAAACAAATAGTAAACGATATTGCGGGGCGGCTCATAGCAAGGGGTTAGCTTGCCTTCGACGATCGACGCCCTTTGGCTTGGAGGTCATGGGCACGTCGCGGGATAGGGTTTCGATTCGCCGGTACCGCGGAATACCTATACATGCATACGCGGGTGCTGAGCATCTAAGCATCTCACAAAAATATAAAACACATACCACTGGATAGATCTCTTAAAACTAGGAATTTACAAATTTGAATCACCTCAAACGGAGCTACGGATCGAAAGATATGGCTCGGCGAAGTTTAACTATCCGCTGCTCACCCAGAAAAAAAAAAACAGAACGGGCTGCTTTTCAGATCGGGCCGGACTGGTCGTGCATTCCAGAGAAATACGCCTTCTCTGCGGGAAAGCGGAGAAGCGCGGAGAGCGCCTCCACTTAACCCGACGGGTGGGGCCGGGCCCACCTGTCGGCCTCTCTCTCTCCTCTCTCCTCTTCTCTCTCCCTCCTTCTCCCGACAGCTCCCGCACGGGCATGCACGGGGGCGCACGGAAGCCGCACAGGATGGCCACCGCCGGCGACTGGACGGCCGGGAGTGGACGCCGACGATGACGGTGGGTTTGCCGAGGGCTACCGCGCCCGGGGATGGGACCAGGGAGCCGGAGAACCTCGGGGTTGCCGTCATGGGACGACGACGGCGACGGCCATGGTGGCCTCGGGTGAAGCACGGCGGTGTCGATGGGGTGGCTCGGGAGCCAGGGCAAGGGCAGGGAGGAGGCCACGGCGCCTCGTCGCTTCCACCGAGGGCGGCTTCGAGCACGGGGAGCACGGGTGCGCCCTCAGGGACGCGTGCCCGCGAGGTCGCCGCCGGCGGACGGAGACGGTGCCGAGGCTACAGGGCTCCATTTTGCAAACCGATTTGTCTGGTAGGTAGAGGGCATCAAGAGGGGCTCGTCCACGGTTTTAATCGAAGGATGGTTCGGTGTGGTGCTCGCAGTGGTCCGTGGACCGACGGTGACATCCACGGCCGAAACAGGGCAGAGCCTCGCCATCCCGCAACAAAAAGGGCAGAGGGGCTCGAGGGGGAGGGAGAGTGAGGTGCTGCTTGCGCGAGGGGGTTCGAGGGGGCTCTTTTATAGGCCGGAGGGGGGGAGAGTTAGGTGGTGGCCGGTTTGGCCATTGATGGCCAACCGAGGTCATGGGTGACGTCTCCCCTCCACAGGGAGGAGATAAGGAGGAGGAGGGGGGTGAGGCTGCCGTGCTGGATGCACAGTGGAGCACGAGGCGCACTGCAGCAGCCGGATTAGGCACCGACCATGGCAGTAACGGGTATTAGGTCTTGCCAAAGCGCGCGTCCCGGACGTCCAGAGCGCGCCACGGGCGGCATCGTCGCGTTCCCGGCGACTCGGGGCACAAAACTGAAAAAGGCTTGCACTACTGGGTTCACAAGGACAAGACCTAGACAACCAAACTGGTCACGCTCAAAAACTCCACGCTTTGCAATACAAGATTTTCTGAAAACTAGGGGTGCGCTAGGTGTTCGATGAAATGACAGGGGCCTTGCACACCTCAGAAAAATTCCCCAAATTTACCACTGGGTTTACTTGGTACTAGGAGGGTTTCTATGGAGTTTGAGCTCATATGGGTACTGGGAAATTGGGTTTCGACCTGGTGTCCAAAAATGGACATAAAGGCATGGTCATGCCAATTGCTTTTATTCAAACGATCTTGACCTGATATTTTGGAGATGTGGTTATATAAGGGAGTTGGTCAATCTGGCAAAGTGGCAATGCCAAATAAATTTTGTAGCTAAGGGTTGCTTTGGAAATTGCAAATAGGCATGAAAAGGCATTACAAAGGAAGTACCTCAAATATTGCTCAAATGAGGTTGGGACAATGGAGTGAAATGTTTAGGAGGTCAAATAATGCATCTCACCAAAATTGCATAATTTTTGGATGAGTGGAAGGTGTCCAGACAATTTCTGGATTGAAAATGGCATAATGGGGAATATGGATAAACTTGGAAATATTGCATTGGAGTATGCAATATTTTTGGATGGATTGTCTTTGTACGAGGAGGGGAGTCTCTGGTATTTTTGGTGGAATTTTCCCAGCTTTGGAAACAGGCTTTTCTTCGGTAGGTGGAGTAAAGGGTTCTAGAGGTTCGATAATCAGGGCTAGGGTTCTCGAGAGAAAACCTAAGCATAAAAAAAAAATTATCACGGGTGCTGGAGTGGTTCGTGGTTCACCGGGAGAAATTTTTGAGATAGCAATTCCCAAGTCAAATCATTCTCAAAAGTTTTGGAAGGAACACTTAGGGAAAGAGAAAAAAGTTTTTCAGGTGTCGGAAAACACCACTAAAATTAGGGATGAAATTTTGGGGTGTTACAAAGTGCTTGGAAAAGTGGATGCATTTTGGATGCATCATCCAACATTTAAGAACCCTAATATCTCAGAGCTCAAATCAATAGATCTCTCAATTCCTCCATCCAAACTCGTTGATCTTTGGAGGATTGAAGGAGAAGACCCGGATCTACATCTTCACCAAGCCGTTCTTCATTTCCCCCTCATTCACTTGAGATTTTCGTTTCTAGGTTTAGCATTGTGTTACCCTAGAATTCTTGTGCTTACTACTTGTTGTAATTGTGACAGATGTGTTGATTTGGGAGCCCCCAATTGAGTTGTGGGTGTGTGCCCCAAAAACGTTGTAAAGGCTCCAGATTCTGCCTTGAAGGATTCCGATAGTGGAAGGTGAACCAAACCATCGGGTGCGGTTCATTGGAGAATAGGGTGAGGCCTTTGTGGCATGTTGAGTAGGCCTCTTGTGCGAGCTCACACCCCTCCAACGAGACGTACTCCCCTAACAAGGAGGAACTCGGGAATACATCCTTGTCTCCGCGTGCTTCTACTTTCGGTTATTTCTATCCCTTAGTTGTCTTTACTTATATCGTGTTCTTCCTAGTCATAGTTGCTTGCTTGCCATATAGGTAAATTCACTATAGTGCATATCTAGAGAATTTACATTTGTGTCAAGCCTTAAATCGAAAAAGAATTAAAATTTGGTGTAGCACCTATTCACCCCCCTCTAGGTGCCCATACAATCCTTTCAATTGGTATCAGAGCCTTGGCTCTTAAAGTTAGGTTTCACCGCCTAAGAGAGTATGGGTGACGGTGATGATGCTTCGGGTGGTAGTAATGCTCCGGTGTCCATGGATGATCTCAAGAATTTGCAAACAACCTTGACATCATCCATGAACACTCAAATGGAGGAGTTGCGCGCTATGATGACGCAACTCTTGAATGCTAATAAGCACCCGCCGCACCATCCCTAGAGGCTAATGCTTCCGCCGCGCATAGTGGGGAGGGCGAACAACTCACTAATGAATCCCCTCCTAAAATTGATAGTGGGAAGGTGGAGTACCATGGTGTTCCATTTAAGTACTCCGTCGACCCACCTATCCCGCATTATCATATAAACAATAGAGGTGATCCACCTAAATTTAATCCATCTTGTTTTGCTAATTGGCAATTTCTTATGAGATCTCATGTCAAGAGCGCTTCGAGCGAGCTATGGAGAATCATTGAAGTTGGGTTCAAGGCCGTCGACCCAAACAACATGACAAGAAGAGAAGTTGTGGATTGTCAACTCAATGACTTGGCTCTCAACATAATTCACTCCGCCATGGGTGAAAAACACATGTCTCACATCGAGCTTGCCACCACCTCCAAAGAAGCTTGGGATACTCTCACCCAAGAGTTTGTCGGCAATGAGAGCATGAAGAGGAATAGGTTGAAGCCTTGAGCAACCAAGCCGAGGGATTTTTCATGATAGATGGTGAAGACCATGAAGAAATGTATCGAAGGCTCAAGACCCTTGCCACTCAATTTAAAGCCCTTGGAGCAACCTATGTGGATGATGCTTGGATCAAGAGGAAGTATGTGAGTGCCCTTTGGCCTTTCGAATCCACCGACTTGAAGAGCCTCCAAGGAAGACACAACTATCACCTCATGTCATCTAATGAAGTCATGCAAGAGATGGCGGCATTCAAGGTGGCCGCCAAGAACGCCGAAGACGCTCAAGCCCGAGCCATTGGAATGCACCGAGGAACATCTCTTGCTTGAAGGACAAGGTTGTGTGTGCAATATGATATTATGAGACTCAAGAAGATGTGGCACATTGGGATCCCAAAGAGCTTCAAGATACTCTCAAGGACTATGCGGCTCTCACATCTAAAGTCTTTTGGAAGAGGCCGTCCAAGGCAAGGGATTTTCAACAAGGCAAGTGGAAGAAAGGAGGGTGGCCAAAGGGTTCATTCTTCCTACAATTGCCAAGATAAATATCACTTTGTGGATGAGTGTCCGTTTGAGAATCGAGAACTTCATGGAGGAAAGCTTGTTAGGAAGGACAAGTCAAAGGACACCCATAAGAAACCTTTCTTCAAGACGAATGCCATCAACAAGAAGCCCCCAAGAATTGTGTTGCTTGCACAAGAAGAGTACTCATCCAGGGAAGAAGAAGAGACCACAAGTGAGGTTGCCGCCATAGCCATAGCATCCTCATCATCTCCTTCTCTATTTNGAAGGTCCGTTTGAGAATCGTGAACATCATGGAGGGAAGCTTGTTCGCAAGGACAAGTCAAAGATCACTCACAAGAAACCATTCTTCAAGAAGAATGCCACCAACAAGAAGCCTCCAAGAATTGTGTTGCTTGCTCAAGAAGAGTACTCATCCGGGGAAGAAGAAGAAGAAGAAACCACAAGTGGAGTGGCCGCCATTGCCATAGCGTCTTCATCATCTCCTTCCCTCTTTGAATCCCCCAATGAGAATGTCTCCAACTCCTCCGCAAGATGTCTCATGGCCAAGACCGACGAGGTATCATCCCCTTCATCTCCTAAGACTATGAGTAATATGGATGATGCTACTAGTCTTAAAATTAAGGAGGAAATAGTTGCTTTCGATCATTTCATAACTAACTTGCATGGTGAAACCAAGAAGCATGTTGAGGCTCTTATGAGTCAATATGGTGAAGCTCAAGAGATGATTGAGATCAAGGGCAAGATTGAAAGAGAGGATGCTATGGAAATTGCATCCTTGAAAGACAATCTCGAAGAAGAGCATGAGCTTAGGGTTTCTCTTGAGGAACAATTAGAATCTATAGAAGAATCAAATGATTTAATTGTTGCTAAACTCATTAAAGAACGTGACCATGCAATTGCTAAATACAAAGTATGTAAGAAAGAAAAGGTCGAGCTTGGTGTTGGTCATTCTAGACTAACCGAGGAGCTAGAGAAACTTTCCAAGGCTTACAAGGCATTGGAAAGTGAACACTCTACCCTCACTAAGTCGTATGAACAACTTCAAGCTCAACCGTCTAAAAATGATGTGCCTAGTTCCTCCACTCCCATTACTTGTGATCATGCAAATATCATTGAGGAAAATGCTAGGTTGAAGATCAATCTTTCTAAGGCCATCTCCCTAGGTAAGAAACCTTTTGTTACTCCACAAAAAGGGAGAGTTGGTGTCGGGTTTGTTGAGGAAGAAAAGAAGAAGGAGACCTTCATGAAAGATGCAAGGGCTCCTCTAGCAAAGAAGATCCCTCAAGCCAAGAAGGTCAACATTGCTAGTGGTGGTGCCACAAGGGGCAAAACCACTAGCGATGACTTTGCGGGAAAATCTAACCCCCACTACATTTTATATGTTGATTATTATGGGGATATCTATGCTAAGTTTGTTGGTCCTAGAAATGTTCCTATTGCTCATTCTATTTGGGTTCCTAAGACCCTTGTGGCTAACAAAAGAGGACCCATTGCAAAATGGGGACCTAAATCAAAGCAATGATTTCTTGTAGGACTATGCTTCCGGTGGGTCAAAATGGGTGCTTGATAGTGGTTGCACAAAACATATGACTGGAAGCAAGGAGATAATGACGGAGATGAGACCAAATCTAAATGAAGCAACCGTCACTTATGGAGATCGATCAAAAGCCGAGGTATTGGGTTTTGGCAAGGTGGTAATCGCTAAGGATATCACCCTAGTGAATGTCATGCTTGTCAAATCCCTTGGTTATAATTTACTTTCCGTTCATGCACTTAATAAGATGGGCTTCGCCGTCTTTCTTGATATTGATGTTGTGGTACTCTTGTGGAGCAAGACTCTAAAGGTCACTTTCGTTGGGTACGTCGAGGATGATTTGTTTGTGATTGACTTTTCGGGGAAAACCACTTCAAATTCGATGTGCCATTTCGGAAAGGCCGACACGGGTTGGTTGTGGCATCGCCGCTTGGCCCATGTCAACATGAGAACTTTGCAAAGTCTTCACAAGGGTGGCCACATTCTCGGACTAAAAGAAAATGTCTCTTTTGCCAAGGATCGTGTTTGTAGGGCATGTGTTGAAGGAAAGATGCATGATTCTCCCCATCCTAGCAAGACTATTATTTCATCCAAGAGGATCTTGGAGCTCCTCCATGTGGATCTTTTTGGTGCTGTTCCCGAAGCTAGTCTTGGTGGGAAGAAGTATTGCTTGGTGATTGTTGATGACTATTCAAGATTCACTTGGGTTTATTTCTTCAAGTCGAAGAGTGAGACCCAACAAACCTTCATCGACTTCTCCATTGAAATGCAACGTCAACACAATGTCCCCATATTGGCAATTAGGAGTGACAATGGCTCCGAGTTCAAGAACTACACCCTCAATGAATTTCTTAGTGAAGGTTTGAACAAGCCTAACATCTCCTACTTCCGTGTTTTCGGTTGTAAGTGTTTCTATTTGATCAAAGGTTGTCGCTTAGCTAAATTCGAATCTAAATCTCTAGAGGGTATCTTTGTTGGTTACGGTGCCGAATCCCACACTTATAGAATCTATGATAAGGCCTCACGGCGTATCATAGAATCTTGTAGTGTGGTGTTCGGAGAAAATGATGGCTCCCAAGTGGCGCAATTTCATGTTTCCGATGTAGATGATGAAATTCCTCAAGAAGCCATAAGAAGAATGGGTGTGGGATTTTTCCGCCCCATTGAGGAACCCCTTGTGGTGGATCGAGAAGGACAATGCTCTACTCAAGTTGTCGTGGTATGGACATATGCCTAAGTGTAGGCTTGTGAGGTGTGGGAGCAACTGACACAGCCGGCGGCATCTGCAGGCGGAATTGGGCACAAGAGTGCAGACTGACACACGATGTACCCAGGTTCGGAGCCCTCGTGGTGAGGTAACACTCCTACTCCTGCTGTGTTCTTGTTATTTCACGGTGGATAGGTTACAACTTGCTCCTCGAGCTGTATGTAAGCGTCCGGCTAGAGCTGCCGGATGAATTAGTCTAGGGTTTCCTGGACTAAGTGATTGATCGATCGACCACCTCTCTGGAGGCCACACCCCCTCTTATATAGGGCTGAGGGGGTGTTGTACATGTGTGGGGCCGGCTCATTACACACTGACTGGCGGGGGCCGGCTGCCCGACCCGGACCCGGCGGGTCCGGCTACAGTCTTCTTCCTTCCCACAGTGTTCTTCCATCAGGTACAGTGGGCGCCGCATGGTATGGAGGCGCCGCTGTCGGGGACGTGCAAAGCCGGGTGGAGCGCTTCCTGTCCTGCCGGCTCCGCCTCCGCCGGTTCCGGGTCGGTGGTCGGCGTCGTGGGCGACGTGGGGCTGGAGGCTCCTCCATGCTGCCTTGTCGGCATGTGTCCGATGGGACGCGGTGGTTGACTTCTCCTTGCAGGCGATCCGGCTGGCAGATGGCCAGCCGGATGGACGCAGCCGGCCAAGCCTCCAGCCGGCCAAGCTCCTAGCCGGCCAAGTCCGGCAGCCGGCCAGAGTCGAGAAGCCAGTCAGCTGCCGGTCGAGTCCTGGTCTTCTCCTCGCAGGCGATCCAGCTGACGGGTGGCCAGCCGGACAGGGCTTCTGGATGGCCAGCCGGCCAGGCGGATGGCCAGCCGGACAGGGCTTCAGGGTGGCCAGCCGGCCAGGCGGATGGCCAGCCGGATTTGGCCAGCCAGTTGGTAGATCTTGTCGAGTCGTCGACTTTGGTATATCGGGGGACCATCCCCCCGACACTAGTCCCCGAAGCTGTCGTGGTCCTGCAGCTTTAGCAGGAGGGCCTCGGCAGGTTTCCCCAAAAAATAATGCAAGAGACAAAGTTAGTCGTGAAGATAGGTTAAACACTTGACTTAGCGCCGTAAGAAACCGAAAGGTTGGCACTTTTACTTTCCATCTTTTACTTTATTAGGTGCCGGCTCGCCCTCGTTTTACCCCTTTAGCCATTTTCTGTGCACCCGGCCGGTCATGACCGCTGCTCTGGCCGGCGTGACTGCAGCGCGGAACCGCAGAGTGGGCCGGCTGGTCGAATGCACAGTCGGACTTTAGGAGCTTGACTTAGGCGAGCGAGGCAAAGGTTTTCGCGGTTGGCCGGGTGTTATTCTTTCCTTTGATGTTTTTCACGCGTGAGCTTTCCAGCTTTTGCTCTGGCCGGCGAGTCTGCAGCGCGGAACCGCAGAGTGGGCCTTGGGCGTCCAGCACGCTAGTAACCCATCGCCGGGATGAATGAACAGCCAGCCAGCCACAGTCGGATGAAACACAAAACTTGCACTGAAACAAAGGTAGCCTCCGAACTTGCCAGGAAAGTACTTGCGAAGGAACGAGGGGTAGTCCCCGAGTGTCTTTCGAAACTTATCCACTTTCATGTGCCTAGTGCGAAAACTTGCGTGACGATACTTACATTCTTATTTGTTGGTGCGGACGGAGACGGGGTGCTGCAGCCGGTCAAGATTCGGCCGGCTGAGCAGCCAAACGGAGCCGGATCACCCCCCAGCCGACTAGGTCCCAAGACGCGGCTGTCCCGGAGCCAGCCGGCTAGGCGGCGAAGCAGAGGCATCCGTCCAGTCGACCGGGCGTTGCCCAGCCGGTTTTTCCTTTCCTTTCTGCAGCCGAGCTAGCTTTTCCCTTTTCTTCTTCTTGACCAGCCGTCCCGATGGAGCGACAGCGCGCGAGGACGCCGGCCGGGCAGGACGGCGCAGCCGGACGGGAAGGTGTCCGGACAAGGCGCGGCCGCCAGAGGCCAAGCGGAGCCGGAGCCGGAGCCGGCGGCGGAACGGAGCCGGACGCGGCGAAGCGGGGGAGGCGACGAGGGCGTGGGCGGAGCAGAGACCAGCGGCCAGGCGGAGCAGCCGGGTGGCCGCAGCCGCAGAGGCATGCGGGCGAGGGCGACGTAGAGGATGCCGGCGGCGCAGCCGCCGACAGACGCGCAGGCCCGGGCAGATGAGGACGACACGGGCGCGAGTCCGGGGCGGTGGTGATGTCGAGCCCCGGAGTCCCCGAGTCCCCTAGTCCCCGAGTTTCTCCAGGAGGAAAACTGTACGCGGTTGTGGGAGCCGGCCACGGCGCGCAGGGAGCGGCCGACCGAGGCGGGCGCGGGCAGACGAGGGCGACGTGGAGGATGCCGGCGGGTAGACGAGGATGACGCGGGTGAGAGCCCGGGGCGGTGGTGATGTCGAGCCCCGGAGTCCCCGAGTTTCTCCCGGAGAGGAAGACGGTTGGTGCCTTGAGACGGTGACGAAGTCGATGATGGATCCGAAAGGGGTCCCGTGCAGAATGTGACTCCAGCCGTTGTTTCCTGCCCCACGGTGGGCGCCAAATGTTGTGGTATGGACACATGCCTATGTGTAGGCTTGTGAGGTGTGGGAGCAGCTTGCACAGCCGGCGGGATCTGCAGGCGGGATTGGGCACTAGCGTGCGAACTGACACACGATGTACCCAGGTTCGGAGCCCTCGTGGTGAGGTAACACTCCTACTCCTGCTGTGTTCTTGTTATTTCACGGTGGATAGGTTACAACTTGCTCCTTGAGCTGTATACGGTGGTCCGGCTAGAGCGGCCGGATGAGGTAGTCTAGGGTTTCCTGGACTAAGTGACTGATCGATCGACCTTCTCGCAGCCGGCTAGAGTAGGCCGGGTGGAGTAGGCCGACTGGGTGAGTGGAGCTCCCAGGGAGCCTTCTAGGGTTTCTTTTCTGGCCTCCTCCATCGTCCTCCTTTCTCTGGTGGCCGCACCCCCCCTTATATAGGGCTGAGGGGGTGCTGTACATGTGTGGGGCCGGCTGCCCGACCCGGACCCGGCGGGTCTGGCTACAGTCTTCTTCCTTCAAGCATAGTAGACGCCGCACGGTATGGAGGCGCCGCTGTCGGGGACGTCCGAGGCCGGGTGGCGCGTTTCCGGTCTGGTCGGCTCGCTGTCGGGGACGTGCGAGGCCGGGTGGCGTGCCTCCAGTCTGGTCGTCTCCGGCTCCGCCGGGTGCGGGTTACCGGGGTCTTCGGTATGGCCTTCTCCTTTATGTCTTGTCGGTGTGGTCGGTGTGTGTCCGATGGGACGCGGTGGACTTCTCCTCGCCGGTGATCCGGCCAGGCGGATGGCCAGCCGGCCAGGTCTTCAGGGCAGCAGGCCGGCCAGGCGGATGGCCAGCCGGCAGGAGGGCCAGCCGGATGTGGCCAGCCAGCTGCTATATCTTGTCGAGTCGTGGACTTTGGTATATCGGGGGACCATCCCCCCGACAGCCGGTGATCAAGATGATAGGAAATCAACTTCCGGGGCTTGCCAATTTCTTGGTAGGTCCTTGGTGAGTTGGTCCTCTAAGAAGCAAAATTGCATCTCTCTCTCCACCGCCGAAGCCGAGTATGTGGCCGCCCCTAGTGCATGCACTCAATTTATATGGATGAGGCAAACTTTAAAGGAATACGGTGTCAATTGTGACAAAGTGCCTCTTTAATGTGATAATGAGAGTGCTATCAAGATCGCCTACAACCCGGTGCAACATTCAAGAACCAAGCATATTGAGATTCGTCATCACTTCATTCGGGATCATGTTGCCCGTGGAGACATTGAGCTAGCATATGTGCCAACCAAAGACCAACTTGCCGATATATTCACGAAGCCACTTGATGAAGCAAGATTCACTTATTTGAGGAATGAGCTAAATATCGTGGATTCAAGGAGTTTGGCTTGACCATCTTGCACACACATCTATAGGTTGACTATATATTTGGTTTAGGTGTAGGCATGAATTTAGGGGGAGTGTTGTCCTAATAAATTGGGCTCTCCCTCCCCCCAATATGCTTAAAGTAAAAATTCATTTGTCTCTATGTACAATTCATGAATTGTGAGCTTAAATGATGAGTATTGGTTATGAACCCAAGATATATCTTCGCGGTATCATGCCATAAACTCTTACATGGTGGCCTAGGCCACCGACCTCTTATTTATGAAGAGTTGGTTCTTTTGGTGTTTTATTGGTTTTTATTGCAAATCTTTGTGTTCTTATGGGAAACTCACTCAATCTTGTCATTTATTGAATTTTTTTCTTGCAAGTTGAGTGTGAAGTACCATCCCAGTTTGTAAAATCTATCCCAAGCCCCATCTTGCTCCAAAAATTGCTCCTCTTGCCACATACATGTCCAACACCATATATTGCATTTCTGAGCAGTGGGGGCCGGAGACTCCGGTGTGATACACCGAAGACTCTGGTCTGACCTTAGTCTCCGCCCTAAGCCACGGAGACTCCGGTTACACCGGAGACTCCGGTGTGCTTAGGCCGGAGACTCCGGTCTCGGCAGTTTTGCTGGGATCCAAAAGGGGATCGGGGTGAGGAGTTGATTCACAACCCCTCATTCACCCCCGACCCCAACTCCTCCCCAGTCGCCGCCCCTGCTTGGAGCTGCTCTCCGGCCGCCCCCCAGCCGCCGGAATCCGCCGTGTCGCCGGCCCCCTCCACCTCTCCAACACCGGGACCCTTCTCCCCATTCTTGGTCTCCACCATGAAGGGCCAAGGTATTCTACTCTCTCCTTCTCCCTAGGTTTCCCTAGTTGATGGATTGAGGGTTGTACTCTTGTTTCCTTTGGTGTAGAATCCTTTTGCTGGCATTTTTCCATCTAGATGTAGCATTTTTCGAGTCTGTAGCAACATTTTTTACCCTAACCCTAGGTTTCCAGCCTCAGGGCCAGAGACTCCGGTCTGTCCAAGACCGGAGACTCCGGTGTGGCCGGAATCTCCGGCCCCTGAGACCGGAAACTCCGGTGTAGATCAAGTTTTAGTGCTTTCGACTCTCCAATTGCTGCTTCTTTTTCTTCTCCTGGACATGTATGCTTATCCCCATGCTATCCTCTATCTCTTCTTCACAGATAACAGGAGATACAAGTCCAGCGCTCACAACCCCAATAAACCATCTCGGAAAGAAAAAAGGGGCTCTCGGGCCTATTTGGACGAGACCGAAGATGGCCGTCGTGTTCAGCATGACAGAGGTGCTGCTGCTAGAGAGGCTGCACAGAAAAATGCTGAAGCTGCATTTCTTGAAAAAGAGAGGGCTAAGAAGGCACGGTATGAGAACATTTCCTCAGTGCGTGACTTGGGCAAGATAGATTTTCGGTGTATGAGGGAGCAGCCGTTCTTTGACATGCCTCAAGACTCCAACAATCCGCTCTTTTGGAGGAAAGAACAAGAACTTGTGATGACGGAGATTTATGCAAAGTTGTCCTCAACCAAGGCCGTTTGTGAGCAAAAGGTGCTCGATCTCACCTCCTTAAGCACTAAGCCGTACTTTCGAGAGGCCGTTTGGATTGCACGGAAGCTTGGGCTTGAGAAGCTCATGTCCATTCAACAACACTTTGATATCAAGATTGTGCATCAATTCTTTGCCACCGTTCAGTTTGGGCAGGATGCCGATGTCACTTTGACGTGGATGACCGGGCCTATCCGGTGCGAGTCCTCTATGACACGCTTTGGTGAGTTGCTTGGGTATGATTTTCACAATGTTGAGGAGTCCAAAGGAAGGATCATGCATGTGGAGGGCCTTCACTATGAGAAGGGTCGGTTGACTCCTCTTTATCTCAACAAGGCCTCCGTTGGCACAAACAAGGACTTGCTACCCACCTTCAACATCCTTCTTCGCATGTTTCGGGTCAATATTGCACCTCAAGCCGGGAATTTAGATGCTATTCGTGGTGGGTTGGTAAACCTTCTCCGCCAATCCTATGATGTTCTCAATGCCGGTGTGAATTGCCAAGGGTTTGAAATTGATGTCATGGATTTCATCAAGTGTGAGCTTCATTGGGCCGTCCATGAGAAGAAGACTCCTATCTATGCACCGTTTGTGATGAAGCTAATTCTTGACCAAATCCCTTCTCTTAATCAAGAGCACTTCACCTTACACAAGACCGGCACTCTTCAAATTCTCAAGCATGACAAGCCTTCTTCCTCAAATGCTCCTTCTCGAGTCCCTTTTGCTTCTAGTGATGATGAAGAAGAAGATGTGGCACCCGCACCGAGGAGAAGTAAGAATGCCGACCCTCCCTCATGGATTAGCAAGGGCAAGGAGAATGTGGCCAAGGAGATGAAGAAGCTCTCTTGGTTCGAAAGGGTGATGATTCGCATGAATGTGTGCCTTCACAAGGAAAACCACCAAGCCTACAAGGAAAGGAAGTTGATTATCTCTAATCAACACAAGTTATACAAGGAGTTGGAGAAGAAGAGGGACAAGACTCCTCCTCCATTTGTTGAAGACAATCCACCGGAGGATTCATCCGAGAGTGAGAAGACCGTGAGCTATGACCGGTGGCATAACAAGCAATTACCGTGGGCTAATTTTGACTTTGAGGATGTGTCTTCTATGCCTTCTTCCTCGCGCAACACCGGCAAGGCACCTATGGGTGAGAGGGAGATTGAAGATGATGATGATGACGAGGCTAGTGGTTCAGAGTACAACGATGACGACGATGGTGGTGATGATGGAGATGCCACCGAGGAGGACTCCGAGTGATTTTATGGGTCTCGATAGCATCACTTTTCTTCCTTTTTGGTGTCTCGATGCCAAAGGGGGAGAAAAGTTCTAGTAGGTTATCCGTGGGATTTGCATGGGTGGGCACAAGCATTTGCTTTTATCATTTCTTGAGAGCTTGTGTCCTTTTATCTTTAGCTTGTTGAACTATATTTGCTATCTTTATGTGAGTTGTGGATCTTGTTGCTTTGTTAATCATTGAGGAGACATGGTGTCGGATTTTATCTATGGTTGAGATATTTGTGGGGTGAGATATGCATTGGAATCATATATTTATCCTTATGCACAAGGTATGATTGTTATCACAAACCTCAACCCCTATAATGCAAATGAGGTTATTTTATATATATCATGTCATATTTCTTTGTGGTATCCTATTCCTATATGTGTGCTTCCCTTTATATGCAACTTGTTGATTTGCACACATTTAGGGGGAGGTGCTATTTTTACATGATATGATCTATTTGTTTGCAAATCCTAGTGTTGTCATCTAACACCAAAAAGGGGGAGATTGAAAGAGCATTTCCTAAACCCTAGTAGTTTTGTGTGTTAGTTAACAACACTAGTGATTATCTAATGTGGTGCTAAGTGCTGCAGGATTATTGACATAATTTTTTACCCTGAGCATCAATCACCAAAAAGGAAGTTTTGGCAGAGTTATATTGTTGCAGGCCAATCTCAGGCCGGAGTCTCCGGTCTACATGGGCCGGAGTCTCCGGTCCCTGGTTTTTCCTGCCATATGCCAAGGTGTGGTGCGGTACTGGGTGGTACACCGGAGGATCACCGGAGGGTGTCCGGAGTCTCCGACAGGCCGGAGTATCCGGCCCTTGGAGACCGGAGTCTCCGGTCGTGTCCGCTTCATCGACAAAGTCTCCATGGGTCTGCGGAGTCTCTGGCCACAACGGAGTATCCGGTCGCCCCGACCGGAGTCTCCGGTCCTCCCCCCTATGGCCAATGTGTGGTGCGGCACTGGTGTTTCGTCCGGAGGAACCCCGGAGGGCGTCCGGAGTCTCCGGCCTGCACCGGAGTCTCCGGCCCTCTAACACCGGAGTCTCCGGTCCAAGTGATGTCCAACAGGCAGTTTTTTCAGAGGGGTATAAATACCCCTCCACCTACCTCCAGCCAGTTAGCTCAACCAGCATTTATGAACCCTAACTTCTCAGAGCTCAAATCGAAGAGATCTCCCAATCCCTCCACCCAAACTCGTTGATCTTTGGAGGATTGAAGGAGAAGGCCACGATCTACATCTTCACCAAGCCGTTCTTCATTTCCCCCTCATTCACTTGAGGGATTTCGTTTCTAGGGTTAGCATTGTGTTACCCTAGATTCTCTTGCTTACTACTTGTTGTAATTGTGACAGATTGGTTGATTTGAGAGCCCCCAATTAAGTTGTGGGTGTGTGCCCCAAGAACGTTGTAAAGGCTCCGGATTCCGTCTTGAAGGATTTCGATAGTGGAAGGTGAACCAAACCCTTGGGTGCGGTTCATCGGAGAATAGGGTGAGGCCTTTGTGGCATCTTGAGTAGGTCTCTTGTGGCGAGCTCACACCCCTCCAACGAGACATACTCCCTTAACAAGGAGGAACTCGGGAATACATCCTTGTCTCCGCGTGCTTCTTCTTTCGGTTATCTCTATCCCTTAGTTGCCTTTTCTTGTATCGTGTTATTTGCCTAGTCGTAGTTGCTTGCTTGGCATATAGGTAAATTCACCGTAGTTGCATATCTAGAGAATTTACCTTTGTGTCAAGCCTAAAATCGAAAAAGAATTAAAATTTGGTGTAGCACCTATTCACCCCCCTCTAGGTGCCCATATGATCCTTTCAGAACAGTCCATCGCTTCAGCTAGCACTAGATCGAGGCGGCAGTAGCAGTAGCACAAGCGCACACACATCGGCCAAATTCAGCTAGCACACATACATCGACCAAATTGTCGATCCGCCCGTAGGCCATCTTGCGCGTGGAGATGCGCCTGTCGGCCATCCTCCGCGTCCCTGCAGCCTCGCGAGCTCCCCGAGGCCGCCAAGAAGCGCGTTGCGCGCCGCGTCAGCTCTGATGCTCGAGCTCTCCGCCGCAACGAGGCCGAGCTCGTGCGCCGCCACCGCTGCTCGAGCTCTCCGAAGCGAGGAGGCCGAGCTCGTGCGCCGCCTCCGCTGCTCGAGCTCTCCGCACCACGGCGACGGTTGCGGCTACCGGGGCTTGCTGGTGTTGTCGAGGCCGAGCTCGCCATGGAGTGGAGGACCACGCGGAGCGGCGGTGACGGTCCTGGCCAGGAGGCGTGGTCCATGTCGGCCGGTAGCAGCGAGCGAGTAGCCGATTACGACGGGGAAAAAGATGGAGCGGCCAGCGAGCTAGCTGCTTCAGCTAGGATGGATGGATTGATTTTGTGTGACTGACGCGTGGGACCAGAGGTTGCTGCTTTGATGGATTTTGCTGCCGGACACTGTCCGGCACCGCGAAGGGAGTGCTTAAAGTTGGGTGGTGAGTTCGCGGTGCCGGACAGAATTTTAGGCGGACAAAGCCTTTACGGCCCCCGGTGTGGCTGTTTTTTCTGTCCGGGACCCTAAAAAGTCTTTAGGGGCCCTTTTAGAGCATCTCCACGGGAGGGCCCTAAATCTTGTCCGGCATCTCCCAATTGGAGGTCCTTTTAGAGGGTACCGGACACTTGTCCGGTAAAAAAAAAAATCCACTGCCCACACCGGGACCGCCTAAACCAGGATGCCCAAATTATTAGCAAACCCACAAACAGGTTGTGGGCGTGTTCTGGTGCCGCTCCCCTCGCGCTGCCGCTGCCGGGAGAAGGTCGAGGCCCAGGACGGCGCGAGCTCGACCACCGCACGGCACGCGTTACGCCTCGGTGATCTCGAGCAGCGCAGCCACTGGACGACGGAGCTGCACTCCACTCGCCGCCGCGCCGCTCGCCGCCGCGTGGAGCAGCTCCTGGCCGCGCCGCTCGCCGCCGGGTGGAGCAGCTCCTAGCTGCTCCTTACGCATTTGTGGAGCTCCCGGATGCGTACATTCCTTCGTGTTGCTCCTCCGCGACCTGAGACTTGGCCGTCAGCGACGCGTCGAGCTGCTCCGCGACGAGCTCCAGAGAACAGTCCATCACTTCAGCTAGCACTAGATCGAGGCGGCATTAGCAGTAGCACAAGCGCACACACATCGGCCAAATTCAGCTAGCAAACACATCGACCAAGTTGTCGATCCGCCCGTAGGGCATCCTGCGCGTGGAGATCCGCCTGTCGGCCATCCTCCGCGTCCCTGTAGCCTCGCGAGCTCCCCGAGGTCGCCAAGAAGCGCGTTGCGCGCCGCGTCAGCTCTGATGCTCGAGCTCTCCGCCGCAACGAGGCCGAGCTCGTGCGCCGCCACCGCTGCTCGAGCTCTCCGAAGCGAGGAGGCCGAGCTCGTGCGCCGCCTCCGCTGCTCGAGCTCTCCGCACCACGGCGACGGTTGCGGCTACCGGAGCTTGCCGGTGTTGTCGAGGCCGAGCTCGCCATGGAGTGGAGGACCACGCGGAGCGGCGGTGACGGTCCTGGCCAGGAGGCGTGGTCCATGTTGGCCGGTAGCAGCGAGCGAGTAGCCGATTACGACGGGGAAAAAGATGGAGCGGCCAGCGAGCTAGCTGCTTCAGCAAGCATGGATGGATTGATTTTGTGTGACTGACGCGTGGGACCAAAGGTTGTTGCTTTGATGGATTTTGCTGCCGAACACTGTCCGGCACCGCGAAGGGAGTGCTTAAAGTTGGGGGGTGAGTTCGCGGTGCCGGACAGAATTTTAGGCGGACAAAGCCTTTACGCCCCCCCCCCCCCCCCCCGGTGTGACTGTTTTTTCTGTCCGGGGCCCTAAAAAGGCTTTAGGGGCCCTTTTGCGACCCCCGGTGGAGATGCTCTTACGACCCCCCGGTGGAGATGCTCTAATAGCCGAAAAATAATCCCCATGCTAAGGTTTCCTGCGGTCCGGACGCATTAGGTTAGGGGAGGTTTTTTTAATCAAAGAATGTCAGAAGAATATACGAATATACTTTAAATAATATTGGTGCGGAATATACCACCACTTTATATAATTTTCCTAATGGAAAGTAACTTATGTGCAAGTAGCTAACTGACTTTCCCAGCTCACGGATCATCCACTCAAAGAAATTAAACTTATTATGTAGTACTCCAGCAAAATACTACTTAAATAAACTTATTATGCAAGTAGTAGCTAGGTACCACATGAGTTTCACATCCAGCAGAATATTACAGTCAACAAACACACATTGCTGCGACATAATCATATATTTCAATATTTACATTTAGAAGGACGCAGCGGCGACATGCCAACAACAAATGGGAAGATATATACATTCATTGGACAACAACCTAGCCATAAATTATATGAACGAAGAGGGGAAGAAGAAATTGGTGCATGAATGTGACAAAGACAGCAGTACAAGCGATACTCAGTTGTTGCTCCAATAATCAAATCTATAAGGTTCATATTGTCTTTAAAAGAATGTTCTCCAACAATGTAGGCAGCATAAAAGAATAAGCATATGTGCAATCCCTGATCCAGAATAACATAAAGTGAACAAAATCAAACAGAAAAGTAGTGTCGAATAAAGTGAAAAACAAATTAGGATTCTAAATATTTCCAAACCATATCATAAGTAGTTGTATCATATCACTATAAATAGTATTTCTATATAAATTAAAAAATGTACGATGTTCACCTGGATATAACTCACCAACCATCAAATCGTAGCATTTTGGAATAAATTATTTCGCTCCAAAGGTTTATTGATTGAGCAGAATTTCAATGTCAGACGAGATCACTCGTCAGGTCGAGATGCTTATGGTTACATCTTGGATAGATTGGTTCAGCAGCATAGTAGCACGGGTGACTAAAGCAATCGTCATGGAAATAATACTTTACCAATAGATTCGTCAACCAGCCAAAGAAATGAGTAGCCATGGTGCTGCCTCCACGAGATGGTGTGGAGCTCCTACAAACAAGCGAGTTACGCACTATATTATTGTACTACAACCTGCCCATCTGCTCAAGTAGTCAAGTAATTGAAAGAGTTGAATTCAAAAAGGAATCGTTCACTGGATGTGAGCACATTGAATTGAACATGCGAGAAAACCATTTTCCGTGAGCTCACCAGCATAAGTTGCAGCTGAGGAAGAGGAGTTGGATCAAATGAGCTGCAGTTCGTTGCGGAGGTAGATGCGGCGGTGGGAATGAGGAGGTCCAGGCAGTACCGTGCCAGAGAAGGTCACTGGGAGATGCTGCGAGCCGACTAAGGGTGACTTCTTTTAAACTTCTGCTTATGTAGAAGCAGATTTTTAGATTGTGGTGGGAAAAAACTGTTGTGGGTAGAAACTGTGTAATACACTTCCTTTGCATAAGCAGGTTTTGCCTTCTGAAAAATATAAAAATGCTGACAACTGGGTCCCACTTGACAGTGTCTCAAATCTTAACACTGCCACCACCAGGAGCAGGTCGGAGGGCGTCGGGGGCGGAGGTGCCGTCGGGGGTGGAGGCCGTGGGCGTCGGGGGCGGAGGTCGTCGGGGTCGGGCCGGAGCAGGTTCAGGCGACGGGGGCGGAGGCCGTCGGCAACGGCGACGGAGGTCGTCGGCGTCGAGGACGGAGGTCGTCGGCGTCGAGGGCGTCGGGGGCCGGGCCGGAGCAGGTCTCGGCGACGAGGCCGGAGGCCCTCGACGACGGGGACGGAGCAGGACGACGACGAGCTCGAGCTGCGCGCCGGGATCTGTCGGGGCGGAGCAGGACGACGACGAGCTCGATCCGGCCGGGACGCGTCGGGATCTGGCGGAGGAGGGCGTCGGGGGCGGAGGATCCGGCCGGGACGCGCCGGGATCTGGCGGAGGAGGGCGTCGGGGGTGGAGGATCCGGCCGGGACGCGCCGGGATCTGGCGGAGGAGGGCGTCAGGGGCGGAGGTGGCCGGCCTGTCCACCGACGGTGGCGGGGTGGGGGTGGGGATCGGGCTCGGGGTGGGTGGTGGGGGTGGAAACAGAAGAGGAGCTAGGAAAACGGTTCGTGAGAAACTCGGGAAACTGTCCAGAAACCGCCCCGGACCAGTTTCTGATTTCCTTCACGTTTTCAGATTGCGGTGGAAATAAGCAGATTCCACTTTGGAGGCTTCTTTCTTGCTTCTGCGGTACCGGACCCCGAATCTGCCCGTAAAAGAAGTCACCCTAACACACTGGCGGAGCTTCATGGGGGCGAAATGGGCTGTCGCCCCCCCAGCCCATGAAGATTTAGCCTAATATCTATAGGTATTTTGGCCCATTTGTCACTGAAATTCGACCAGGCTCACTATTTTCGCCCCCCAGCCCATTTAGCCCCCCCCCCAGGGTTTCGGCCCAAGCTCCGCCACTGCCCTAACAGCCCGAGTAAGCGGCAGACGCCATCGTACTCATCCACCACCTGACCACCACCTGTCCTCGGGCCTCCTTGTCACAACGGCCGCACGATGCGCCGCCGTCGTCGTCTGTAATGACGAGGAGTTCGGGCCGAAGGTGAATCATGTGCCGGAGCAGAACAGAGACAGACTTTTGCTGGGACGGAGGTCTAGAGCCGAGGATGGCGCCGCAAGGGACTACGCGTCGGTGGCGGCGATCCATCTAGGGTTCGCGCGAGAGAGGAGAAGTCTGGGTGACGAGCAAGATAGGATGGTCGGCGTGGGAAGTGGAGGACACCCAGCAGCAATCACGACCGTTCGCCCAGGATCGGACGCCAATCAGTAAAATGAACGAGAGGCCTTCGAATTTACGCCCAGAGTAGCGGCCCCAGGGACTGAGTTAGCGTGAATCAGACGACCGTGAATAGACCAGGCATGTCATCGGACGGCCAAAATCCCTAATGGCGTGAGAGAGCTCCTAATTGACTCCGTTATAATATCCCTAATGTAATTAACACCAACCGTTGATCTAGTATAGATGAGATCCGGTGGTTGTAGGTCATGTAAACATTGTGGTATATATATATATATATATGAGAGATAGCAGGCCACACGGTCGTGTGAGCCATACCCTCATTCTACAGCCGCCTCTAGTCTATTTTCATGGTATCAGAGCCTCTCGGCTAGATCCAATCTCGCATTCATCATGTCCTCCGCTGCTCAGACCTCCAATGCAATCAACCACGTTCTGCAAGTTCTTGGATCGATCATGGCCGGGCATACCTTGTCCGCTCCGGCAGTCCCTGTTGTGCCAAACTTAGCCCAGTCTGTCACCACCAAGCTCACACGGGACAATTATATCCTGTGGATGGCACATATCGCTCCCATTCTTCGAGGTGCCAATCTGATGGGTTTCCTCGATGGATCAACGCCGTGTCCAGTGAATATGATCACGGAGTCGAAGTCAGGCTCCGATGTGCAAGTACCCAATCTGGAGTGTCTCCGATGGGTGCAGACCGATCAGCTGCTAATGGCTGGTCTCCTGTCGACCCTCACGGTTGAGGTTCTAGGCTCAGTGACCATGCTCACGACGTCGAGCCAGGTGTGTAGCACTTTGGAGAACATGTTCTCCGCGGCGACGA
Organism: Puccinellia tenuiflora; assembly: GCA_012064385.1. Taxonomy (NCBI): domain Eukaryota; kingdom Viridiplantae; phylum Streptophyta; class Magnoliopsida; order Poales; family Poaceae; genus Puccinellia; species Puccinellia tenuiflora. Next base: position 1,706,427 of record QRDG01000388.1, on the reverse strand, counting down.
CCTCGAAGGTGCTGCAGCTTCGCATGCAGCTTTCCCAGCTGTCCAAGGGCGAGATGTCCGCGCCCGCCTACTTCCAGAAAGTCAAGGGGCTCACCGATGTTATGTCGGCCATTGGGAAGCCTCTCGGCGATGAAAAGATCATCGCTTATCTTCTCTCAGGTCTTGGAGAGGAGTATGATTCCCTCGTCGACTCTATTGCGACGAGAACCACTTCGCCCTCACTCAGCGAGGTGTATGGACTCTTCGTCAACCGCGACACGCGTGCCCAGATGCGTAGCAGCGTGGCGCAGCTTAACCTGGACTCATCAGCAAACTTCTCATCACGCGGAGGTCGTGGCGGTGGCCGCGGTCGCGGTGGCCATTACGGCACTAGTGGAGGTCGTCCAAACAACCAAGGAGGAGGTGACCGCGGCAATGGCGGCAACCGCGGTGGTGGCCAAGGTGGTGGTGGTCGTAGCCACTACAACAATGGTGGACGTGGCAACCACTACAACAACAACTTTGGCAGTAATGGTGATAGTGGTGGAGGAAGACCGCAGTGTCAAATCTGCAATCGCATGGGACATACTGCCCTAAAGTGCTATGATCGCCCTGATCACTCATTTCAGCCTGAAGATCCACGAGTTGCCAACTACACCAACAACAATTCAGGTACAACGTCGACAACCAGTGGTATAGTGATACCGCTGCCACTGATCACATCACCAATGATCTTGATCGTCTCTCTATCCGTCTCTCTATCCATGAGCGCTACAATGGAAAGGAGCAGATTCAAACCGCAAATGGTACAGGTATGTTGATTCATCACATTGGTAGTTCTTAATTGAAAACTCCTCACAAAAATCTTCGTCTCACTAATATTCTCCATGCACCGCACGCCTCCAAACATCTCTTATTTGTCCATAAATTTACTCGTGACAACAATGTTTTCTTTGAGTCTCATCCTTCCTATTTTCTTATTAAGGATCGTGCAACGAGGAGGGTTCTACTTCACGGCACATGTGAGAAAGGTCTTTATCCCCTTGACCTGTCCCTGTGTGCACTAGTAGAAAACCCCCATTTAGTCCCGGTTCGTTTGATCCATTAGTCCCGGTTCCCGAACCGGGACTAGCAAATCAGGACTAATGCTAGTCCCGGTTCGGCCACGAACCGGGACTAATGAGGCCGGGACTAAAAGTCCTATTTTTTCGATTTTTTTTAATTATTTTGAAAAAAAATTGAATTTTTTTCGATATTTCGAATCTTTGAATTATTTGTCAGTTTAATCTCGAATCACCCCCTAATTTCACACTGATCCATACTACTCCACCCATCCTCACACTTGTAGGCAAACTTCCCGATCGGTCACCGATCCTCACACTGCTCCACCCCAGCACGCTTAACTTTTGAGTTTCCTTCCCAACTAGCTTTCATAATTGCATTGAGTACATCTTGATAATACTACGCTATCAATCTTATTATCCCCTACACTTTGACGAGACATGATATTATTTTTTGAATTCCAAATCTATATTAACATAAACAACAATGATTAAGTAATACTAATCTTTATACAGAAATCAATTATTAATTCCAAAAAAATAAAATAATTTGAATTTCCGACAAAAACTTAAATCTTCCTGCACGATGGCACATTCTATTATTTTTTGAATTCCAAACCTATATTAACATAAACAACAATGATTAATTAATACTAATCTATATGCAGAATTCAATTATTAATTCAAAAAAAATTAAAAAATTAAAATAATTTGAATTTCCAGCAAAAACTTAAATTTGAATTTGAATTTCCGGCAAAAATTAAAATATCTTTAGTCAACCGGGACTAAAGGCGCCACCGCTTCGTCGACATCGACATGAAATCTGAAATTTTTCCAAAGTAAAAAAAAAACTTTAGTCCCGGTTTGTATCTCTAACCGGGACTAAAGGTCCATCTTTAGTCCCGGTTTGTAATACGAACCGAGACTAAAGGTTCTCGCGCTATCCCCACCTCTGCGCAACCCTTTAGTCCCGGTTCGTATCACGAACCGGGACTAAAGCCTGCCGGCGTTCTGGCAGTTTGAACCGGGACTAATGCTCCCATTAGTCCCGGTTCGTAAGGAGACCGGGACTAAAGGTGGCAGAGCCTCTGGACGAAAGCCCTGTTTTCTACTAGTGGTGCATTGTCTTCCGCAGCGATGCAAGTGTCCAATTTATCCTCTTCACAATGGCATCGTCGTTTGGGTCATCCGTCATCCACCGTAGTTCATCGAGTCATCCATCATTTGTTTCCGATCAAAACAATTTAGTGTGTGATGCATGTCAGATGGGCAAGTCTCATCAACTCCCGTTTCCTTCAACTAATAATGTTGCTTCAGCACCTCTTGAACTTATTCATTCTGATGTGTGGGGTTCGGCAATTGTTTCCGCCGGTGGCTATAAGTATTATGTTTCCTTTATTGACTCCTATAGTAAGTTTACTTGGGTTTATTTATTGAAACGCAAATCTGAGGTGACTAGTGTGTTTATCCGTTTCCGTACACAAGTTGAATGCATGCTTGATCGCAAAATTATTTGCCTCCAAAGTGATTGGGGGGGGGGGGGGGGTGAATATCAAGGACTTCATTCTTAACTTAGTGATAATGGTATTCAGCACCGTGTCTCATGTCCACACACACACCAACAAAATGGCACAGCTGAAAGAAAACATCGTCATATAGTTGACATGGGTCTTAGTCTCCTTTCTCATTCCTCTATACCTTTGAAATTATGGGATGAAGCTTTTCTTACAGCATGTTATTTGATTAATCGTTTGCCCTCCCCTACACTAAAAAATGTCACGCCTCTTGAACTTTTGTTTCATATCAAGCCTGATTATGATTTTCTCCATGTCTTTGGTAGTGCATGTTGGCCTAATTTGCGCCCATATAATCAGCATAAGCTTGCTTTCCGGTCGCAGCAGTGTGTTTTCATTGGTTACAGTCCCATGCATCTAAAGATTACATCCTTGCGGGTGCCAGGGCGCTCCTCAGCGATTTGAACTTCTGGACCGTCCGATCGAGCCTTCCAGCGATCTCAGCCATTGATTTGTTACCGTGTAGGGTATAAAAGTTCGGTAGAAACCCTAGCCGTCACAGCAGCGTGTCGCCTCTCCCGCGACCCTCCCTTTCGCGCCTTCGTGCTCCTCCCCCTCCGCCACCTCCTCTGCGCCGAGGGCCGCCGCCTCGCTGAGCCACCCACCTCCTCCCCCGCACAGCAGGCCGCGTCGACGGCTGCTGGATGGTGGTGGCCGTTGGTGGACGACGGTGGCTGCCTGGCGGCGGCAGACTCTTGCGCGCGGCAGCCGCCACTCTCCCCGCCTCTGCCCCTCTCATGTGCCTCTCCCGAGCTCGCCCACTGCATCATTGCTCCGATCCTCTGTACCCCCTCCTTCTCTCTATGGGATTGATGGCCGTGACGAGAAGACGTGGCGCACCGATTGACCCCGGCCAGATGCTACTGTTCGTCCACTCGGCAAACAGGAGATGCGGATGCCAAGGCAGTCATGGGCAGCGCCGTCACCTCAGTCGATGCGGCGTGCCTCCACCTCCCGGTCTCCTCTCTGCAAGGTGAGCTTCTCTTTAGCCTTATTCCCCTCCACTCATGCTCTCTCTCTCTCTCTCTCTCTCTCTCTCTCTCTCTCTCTGAGAGCAACGCTGCTGCTGGCTGAGGTAAAAGTGAAGGCACGCTCCTCCTGTTTGATTTAAGCTCCAGAAATCTGTTTTTATTGTGCAGATCCGTTTTTATCTATGCTTACACTGTGTTTGATGAAAATCCTAGCTAAGATTAATATATAGTAGTTATGCTCCATCTAACTGTTTGCAATCTTGCAATTAAGGTATCAGTATGTGAATGAGAGAGATATCAGATGGGCTTTTGTTCCATACTTCATGCAAGTGGTTGCAGAATGGTTCTGATCCAAGGTACATACAGAGGCGGCAGAACTGATTGCATAATCCCTGGAAAATTATATATCTTTCTTTTTTTCTTTGTGTCGGTAACCTGATCATTTTGTTTAAATGTGCAGGAGTGGTGCATGAGATGGTGAGAAGGGCCGATTGCCACATACATGTGCGTGCTCATAAAAAAAGGTAGTGTCTATCATAATTTTTTGATTCTGTGTCATGTTTGGGTGTGCTATTGCATAAATGAAACTGACAACTGATATAGAGATAATTGCTTGCACATCTTATCACTGCCTTCATTGGAATGGTATTCATGATAATACATGGAATCAGTTTAGGTACACATATTAATTTTTTGGTATTCATGATTGCTACTTTCTAGCAGTTTTGCATTCTCCAGTTTATGGAGATCCCTAAATGTCTCAGTGTTCTACTTTTTTAGGGGCATAGCAAGAGATGAACAGTTTCATAAGGATAGCACCCTTCAGAGCTATGGATATTCCTACATGTATAACCAAAATAATTATCTATTAGCTGATAAGTTGGTTAGGTAAACCCATAAATCCTAAACTTTAAGCTCTCAGTGGATATAAATATTTTGTTGGTTGACGTTTGATGGATTCTACCAATCGATATTTCCTCTAGGTTTTAGTTTTTGCCAGAACCATTCCTCCCAGGTGGTAGCTCATGTCGTAATAAAATAAACTGAAGTAATTCAGGTACACTTTGTCAAAGCTTGCTCTGTCCGTATAGTTATCTATATCTACATGTAGTACTTTAAAATAGATGTATTATCGTTTTCCCCTCTTGGGAAGTGTTATGAAGGATTGCTTGCTGGGAGTTCTTTGCTGGTTTAGGAAAGCACACGTACTATGAAATAAGATATAATTTCTTTGCCTTCAAATGCTTTATGATATCAATGTTGTTTCTTGGATTGTGATCTGAAATAAGTCTTGGTTTAGATCTCCATTTTGGAATTTTTCAGATAGGGCCTTTTTTATGTTAACATCGATAGAGGAGCTCATATTCATATTCGTATTGTAGAATATTAGGTTAGATATAGCACACGGATGTAAAGGGTATCATTTGTGTACCAGATTGTATTGCATTTTTAATAATATCAAATAGTGTACTCACTTTTTCTTCAGAATAAAAAAGTTAATGAGCCCCTCAGGATCATAAATTTCTGACCTTCGGACACTACCATTTCATATATTAGGCACTAGATGTTACAAGCGATAGCAAAACAACGACGAAATTAAGCAAGATCAAACCAACGGGGACACGAGATTTTAACGTGGAAAACCCTTCCAACAAGGAAGAGAAAAAACCACGGGCGCCAGCCAGCAATACTTCACTATATCGGGGTGAGGTTACAAACGCGCCGGGATTTACAATATGTGGCTTATCTCCGGCGGCGGCTTACAAGATGTATTTATAGTGGTCCTGACCTAATCTAGGTCGGCAACTATTCGTGTCCAGGTCGGTTACAACTCGTGCCCCCCGCACCCCCCTCCGTGCGTCCCCGTTTCCGCCCCCCGCGTCGCTAGCGCTCTGCTCGTCAGAAGCTGGCGGCCTTAACTATCTAACCGGATTTGGATCACCATTAAATAACACTAGATTCTGAAGATTTGGCTCTTTTGGATAAATTTGTTAGCATGTGGCTTGCTACGCCATATCCTGGACGATTATTGTTCGCTTCTTATGGATCCTATCTGCAATTCTCCTGAGGCCCAGTGTATCGTGCTCTGTCACTTTTCTCATAATTTACTGCACTTAATTTCTTTCATGTGGATCCTATAGTATTATGCTATATGCATCGATAGATAATATAATGTTTTTTATTGGTAACTACTGTATTTTTTATGCATATGGATGTAGTAAATGTGTCATTACCCATTATGGTTGTTTATCCAAAGAACGATTTATTTTACCCAGTTCTTATTATTTTGATGTACTGTGACAAGTATTTCATGAGCTGTGTCGGAATTTAGGCTATGCAGAACTCATCTCATGAGACAAATAATTTTGATTAATCGTGACAAGTATTTCATGAGTTGACAAGTAATGGTGCACGTGCACATGCACGTGATCTGCAGGTTCGCCATCCCCGCCAAGTTCAGTGACGGCGCAGTAGCAAAGGCTGCGGACACTGCCGATGCCCGCAGCACCGGAGCCGTCGCCATCGTCCCGGTTGCAGCACAAGAGGAGCACGGATCCGAGACAGCCATCTGCGGCGTCGTTGTCGTCGTCTCTAGCTGCCACCTCATCCTCTCCTTGCTCCAGCGACTCCTCTCCCTGCTGATCTCGCGCTCCTGCTTCAGTCATATGCATCGCCATCGTACTCGCTTCGAGGAGGAGCGCATGCACTTGATCCCAGGTTCATCTCTCTCCACTCTAATGTTTTTGAACGTAACCTTACTTTCAGGCTAGGATCCGAAGGTGCAATGGTGATTTGTACCCAATAACCCTTCCGTTTTTCTTTGATTCATACCTGCAACCCTCCATTGATTTTTGTCGGCTTGGTATGTGACCTCTTGATATTTCCCATGTGACGAAATATTGTAGTGTGGTGGTGGTCTGCTATTAAAACCAAAGTGGCATGTATGCAGATGTACCAACATGTAGGCTTATTTCAAATCTATTTACCAATGCATGTATTTGTACTTTTAGTTCTATTACGCAGAAATAATAACAATTGCATATCAGTTATTCTGTTACGCATTATTATATTGTTGAAGCCATCTAGAGTTTGTGAAAAAATAATTTGTCACATCAATATCATGCTAAATAAAAAATCAAAACCGAGCTTCAGTATATAGCCTCATACATGTTTTAGTTTTTTTTTACCAACTATCTCAGACTTCATATTTTTTTATTAAATAGAAATAGTTGGTTTCTGATTAGTTATAATATAGACACATTTGTTACTAAATTGTTGTAAAATGTTACCACTATACATATTTATTGTTTTACTGCAGGACAAATAACCGAGCCTTATTGTTTCATATGTGTTTGTGTGTGTCAAGCATTTGTAAAATAGGTGATTTCTGATTAATTATAATAGACACATTTGGTACTAGAATTTTGTAAAAGATTACCATTGTACATATTTGTTGTTTTATCGGAGGACAAATAAGAAATAACCAAGCCTTATTGTTTCATAGAAGCAATCAAGCATACTGTAGTTTGCCAAATTTACAATAGTTGTGTATGAGTTTGTGTGTGTCCAACATTACATTGCACATACAAATTTCAGTTTACTTCATGCTCCGGACTTTGAATTTCAGTGCAGGCATGACTGATTCTAGGTGGTGAAGAATAGATGCACCCACTGGGATATGTACATCGTTGAAGTGAACGCTGATCTAACCATCCACAGAGAGGGCAAATGTTACAATTCACCAACGGACCCTTCTGCGAGGAGGTACATATTCTTATCATTTATTTTTCATGTTTGATCGGTTCACAAGTAACATATTTTCTGTTTATGGTTGATGTTTCAATTGTGGTATATTAATGTGATCCATTTATATTTATCTAACCATAAGGAGCAAAAATAATTTGTGGGAGTGATAACAGTTTCTGTGAATATTTCTATGTTACTAGGCTTGAATGATCAATGAAAATGAGTCACCAAGTGTTTTGGTGGGCACCGCACTGTAAAGAATGTTAGTTATTTGTGGTATGGTAAGATTTTGCTAAAATGTTCTTGCTTTGCAGCTTCTCTCTGATGCATGAACTCGAACATAAAATCAGATGTTTCAGATTGTCTACAATATCCAGTGTTCATTTTAAAAATTGGGACAAAATACGTGGCTAAAACAAATCTCACACTTTTTGGGTATAGCACAACAGTAAATTCGAGTAAAAAAGTTTAGTTAAGCCTATTGATATGGTGTTAGTTAGTTGCTGCTACTTTGTTGTTCTTTTGATCAAGTTGATGTTGTGTGTATCTGCGTAAGGATGTGCTTTACCAGGAGCCAATTTCGTTTCGGTCTATTCACTGTGTGTTAGTCCACATGGTCTGTCAGATAGATTTCTTCATCTTCTACTGACCATGTCTTATATTCTATTTCAGTTGTAAGATGTCCTTCGATATTTCTTTGCCTCGCCATCTCAGCATACGCCCATGATCCTCTTAAGTTGTGTTTTTCAAATTGTCCGTCGGCTTTGTGCTCTGTCTTCAAAAGTTCAGATGTTTGTTTATGCTTTCAGTTGCTTATGTTTTGGCAGAAAAGATTTCTTTCTTTTGCAGCAATGATCTAAATAACTATGTCTGTGATAAAACCGATCGGGATTTTCTATTATTAACAGTAATTGATGAGACCGGAAGTGTAGTATGCCGTATCTCATTTTAATGATTGGTATTTAAAAGTTAGTTACGTGCTCAGTTATCTGTTTCCAAAAAATTGCAGATATGGTGAACTCATATTATATACTATTTGATTTAGTAATTTAAAATTGTTTATCATCTTGTGTCTCTTCCTTCGAGAGTTCGGACAGTTTATCTTGGCAAAAAATATATTATTTCTTTCCTTCCCGGAATACAAATAAAAACCATATTCATGAAGGGAGCAGATTTTGCAAAACAGTAGACTGTTACTGTTAGTTTATGGGCCATTTCTATAGTATAGCTTATCCCACTTCAAATGTAGGTATTTTGAAAGTATCTACCTGCTGGAAAAATAGCAGGGTTGGTAAACTCACTATTGATAGTTAAGATCGGTGACTAAAAAGTTCAGATTTCTTTTCAGTGCTTTTCCTTCATATGTTCGGATGCCTGATTATGTTCTCAGGTTCTTCTATGGTTCATTAAAGTTCATTTGGCAAGCTAACATGTTTATTACTTTTCCAATATAAAATCAAAAACTGATTATGACAGAATTGGAAACTTTCACAGATCGCTTCAAAATAGTTATTTTAAGATTGCGTAAGTGTTCTTTCCCCTGATTTCAGGAATAGCAGAGGTGGTAAACTCATAATAATATGTTTATTTTTGTTACTAAAAATCAAAGTAGTTTCTCATTTATGTGCTTTGCCTTCAAAGGTTCAGATATTTACATGTTTTCAATTACTTTGCTGGTTCGTTACATTTTATTTTGGGAGTGAAAATATTGTAGTGCTTTCATTGCATGTTCCTCTTATTAGTGACTGCTTCTATGGTTTGTGTCCTCGAGACTTTTTATTTGTGTGTGATTCATGGTGCTAACTTCCGTTTTCCTGTTTGCGATGATTCCGGTGAATGTCTACTTTGAGTACTTTCTTCTTTCCCCATTTAATGAGCTAATTGAGATTTTTGGTTCAGTTGTGTCTTTGGGTTGTATGCTAAGATCCTTTGAGACCATTTCGCTTCCAAACTAAAGTTGTTGAATTTATACGTGTCTTGGATGGTTCCTTCTCGACTGAATCTGAAAGTAATTTCCTTGCATCTTTAATTAGACTACATGCCTTTTATTTGAATCCACCTTGTGATGCGTGCAGACATGGATTGTTTTGTGTGGCTTCTCTGAGTACTGAAATCAGCTCCTATCTTGCAGTAGCCCCTCCTTTCAGATTGTATATTACCTTGATAAGGTAAGCTGATCCCCAGCCCCTCCTTTCAAGCGATTCAAAATCACTAATGTTGTAGATTACCTTGATAAAGTATGCTAATAAAAACAATGATCAGCATATAAATTGTATTATTATTGTGATATTTCTGGAGTGTTGTAACATACCTTGAGCAGCTAGAATCAAACTAGCAGGGTTTCCATAACAGTTGTATATCTTGCTTTTAATTTAATAATCTCATAACATTACAATTTGGACACATGATGACTTAGGTAAACTGTGCCTACACAACATCTTTGTATCGATTGCCAACGTATATAGTGCAGCAAGTTGGATCTATTTCCATTGACTTGGATGTTAAGTATTAGTGTTCAGCCTATATTTGGGAATATTTTAGAAGCTATATTCTTTTTATGTAAATTATACTCCAGATAGATCATCTTCCTGTGAATTGCCAATGTATAGTGTTGGAGCTATATCTGATGGATTAGTGCCTTGAATAACCAGTGTCCTAAAATAACTATTATAGACTGATATGCTATCTTTGCAATTCTTTTTGCAGCCAATATGTTGTTGGTGCAGCTAACGTAACAATCTTTTGATCACCTTTGCATGTGCCGTCTTGACGCAGCATTTGAACCGTTCGGATATTATGCTGCTACCAAATCTATAGAGTTCCTCTGTTATGTGTATCTACGTTTTCTGGCATATGAAACCACCGAACAACCTTATGCCCCAACTTTAGTGCTTTTGTTCAGCCTTGTGTAAATAACTATCTGATCTACCTCTTCAACCCATATATGTAACTGGTATTGCAAACTTCGTCTCAACATGTCTACCTCTTGAACCCATATATGTTACTGTTATTGTAAACTTCGTCTCAAATGTGTGTGGCATTACCTTTATGGTTATATTCCTGTTGATATTAATTGGCTTCTTTTTAATGTGTGTAATACACGATGATTACGGGCAAAATATTTTCTGAATTTACTGGTGGCGGGCTTCCTAAACTAGTAAAGGACATAAATGCTTGCATGTTCAAACTGGTCGGGTGTACCTGTCACCTGATGTGATCTTTGATGAGCTGTGTTTTCCTTTTTTGCTGATGAACTTGCCTCACGCTCCCCTCGGTGTCTCTCTGAATCTGCTCTTCTTCCCGAGTCCACACAATTTTTCCCGCCTACGCTTCCGGTGCACGTCGATCATGTTGTTCAGCCCGTTGTGCATGTGCCCCCCCCAACCCATTAGCCGACATGCGTGCCCAACCTCAAGTCGATCACGACGCTCCACCCACGCCATCTCATGCGTCTAACTCCTCTCCTCGCACTCCCCGTACTCCTTCAATTGAGAACAACCAGTTTGGTGATTCGTCATCCTTGTCCTCTAATGCGACTAACACTCCTGTTGAGAATATTGTGGGTGTACATGCTCCAGGTCCCATGGCGCCTCAGGTTGGTCCTCGTCGTGTCACTCGGCTTCAGAATATGAGTGTTGTTCCTCTGCAGCTCACAGATGGGACGGTCACGTACGATCCTCGTAAGCTTGGTTTTTCGGCTACTGTGGCCTCTTCCGATGAACCAGCAATGCTTGCTGAAGCTCTAGCTCAACCTCAATGGTGCCAGGCTATGCGCGAAGAGTATAATGCGCTTCAGGAAAATCAGACTTGGCATCTTGTCCCTCGTTCCCCTGGTATCAATCTTGTGGATTCCGTTGGGTATTCAAACTGAAGCGGCATGCCGATGGTACCATTGAGCGCCATAAGGCTCATCTTGTTGCCAAGGGGTTTCGCCAACGTCACGGTATTGATTACGATGACACTTTTTCTCCGGTTGTCAAACCTGCGACTGTTCGGCTTGTTCTCTCAGTTGTTGTTTCTAGAGGATGGTCACTCCGGCAAGCTGATGTCAAAAATGCTTTTCTGCATGGTATTCTTCAGGAGACTGTTTATATGGCTCAGCCTCCAGGTTTTGAAGATATTCATCGTCATGATCATGTTTGCAAGCTTGACAAGGCCATTTATGGTCTTAAGCAGGCCCCTCGAGCGTGGTTTCCTCGTCTCAGTGCAAAGCTTTATGATTTGGGTTTTCAATCTTCTTCGGCTGACACCTCGTTGTTTGTTCTCCAAGCTTCTGATGTCATTATTTATGTTCTGGTCTATGTTGATGATCTGATTATCACAAGCTCTTCGTCCTTGGCCATTGACAACTTGCTTCGACAGCTTCACACCGCCTTCGCCATCAAGGATCTGGGTCCGCTGCATTTTTTCTTGGGCATCGAGGTGACTGCAGATCCAGGGGGGATTACATTGTCTCAGCGGAAGTACGTGCGTGATCTTCTTCATCGTACCAACATGGCGAATTGCAGACCTATGTCTACTCCAATGTCAAGCGCATAAAAGATGTCTAAACACACTGGAACTCCTCTATCAGCAGAAGCAATCACTAAGTATCGAAGCATAGTTGGCATGTTACAGTACTTGTGCATCACGAGACCGGATATTGCATACTCGGTGAATAGAGTGTGCCAATATATGCAAAGTCTGACGGATTTTCATTGGGGAGCCGTCAAGAGGATACTTCGCTTTCTCAAGCATAGCTCGTATGATGGTCTTCGTATTCATCGTTCTCGATCCTTACAGTTGAGTGCCTTCTCGGACGCTGATTGGGCAGGTTGCTCTGATGACCGGCGGGTTTGCTGTTTCCTTGGCGCTAATCTTGTCTCATGGAGTGCACGCAAGCAACCGACCGTTTCTCGATCATCCACAGAGTCCGAATACAAGGCGCTTGCAAAATGCAACGGCTGAGTTAGTCTGGGTGCAGTCTGTTCTACGGGAACTTGGAGTACCTCAACATAGAGCACCCCTCCTTTGGTGTGACAATCTCGGCGCAACATATCTTTCAGCAATCCCGGTGTTTCATGCCCGTACCAAGCATATCGAAGTTGACTTCCACTTTGTTCGTGAACGGGTAGCACTGAAGACGCTTCAGATAAAATTCATTCACTCGCAGGATCATCTCGCTGATATCTTTACAAAACCATTGCCGTTGGATGTTCTTAGTCGTCTACGTTCCAATCTCAACATGGTGTCCAGTAGTTGTGATTGAGGGGGGCTGTTAATGTAAATGTAATTAACACCAACCGTTGATCTAGTATAGATGAGATCCGGTGGTTGTAGGTCATGTAAACATTGTGGTATATATATATATGAGAGATAGCAGGCCACACGGTCGTGTGAGCCAAACCCTAATTCTACAGCCGCCTCTAATCTATTTTCAGCGGTCGCGTTCCAGGTGGCCACGATGCTCGAGTACCTCCACGATAGCCGCGGCCTCGCGGTCGTCCATAGGGACATCAAGGCCTCCAACGTCCTCCTCGACGGGAACATGGACTCCAAGCTCTGCGACTTCGGCATTGCGCACTCCCGCGTCGCGCCAACGGCGGGCCGAGGCAGCAGGTCGTCGGGGCGCGCCATCATGGGCTCCCCTGGGTACGTCGACCCGCAGCTCCTCCGCTCCGGTGTGGCCAACAAGGAGAGCGACGTGTACAGCTTCAGCGTGCTGCTGCTCGAGCTGGTCACCGGGAGGCAGGCCGTGTCCTGCAACTCCGGGAGCCGTCTTACCGCCGCGGTGGCACCCACGGTCAGCGAGGGAAACGTGGCCGACGTGGTGGACCGGAGGTTTGGTGGAGAATACGACGCCGCCGAGGCGACCGTCCTCGCGGACCTAGCCATGCGGTACACGTGCTGCAGGAGAAGACCGCCATGTTGATCTCGGCCGTCGGATCCAGAATGGACCGCAAGATGATGTTCTAGCCTGCTCTTGGCTGCTCGATCGTGAGGATGATTTGTGATTTTTTTTGAGAGCAACCACATATTTCTTTAATCGAAAATCAAGTTACAATAAGCAACACATGTGGAAACTAAAAGACAAACCGGGATAAAATGATTATCCTAAATTTGCAGATAAAACCCTAAAAGATCGAGAAATACAAAACGATCCCTAGGGTTTCCTGCAACCACCGTAGCGAGCGGCCGCCGCCCAACTCTAGCGCCGCCGAGGCGAACGCCGGAAGAGACGCCGAGCCTCCACCATTGCAAGATCCAAAAAAGCAGCATCGCCAACGAGGCTTTGTGAGTTGATGAACAGGTCTGCTGCACGCAGCAAGGCACATGTCGTTGTGGCACGTCGACCGGGGGACGTCCCCGTGCTATCTTGGACCAAGATATGTCGCCTCCCATCGATGATTTGTGATTTGTGAATAGTAGTTAGCAATATGTTAGGGTAGGTAGTAGAAGAGGAATGTTTGAAGTGGTCAGTGCTCAGATTAATTTAAGCCTTCGTATTAGGTAGAAAAATTTCGTGATGTCATGGCACGTCTTGTAGCACCAGTTATATGGCAGTGGTAGTTATTGTACCTAAAACAAAATTCACGTACAACATGGTTCCCAAACTTATTGGGTCCCATAGTAGTTAGATGAACGACAATACATAGGACATACTCCACATAAATATGTGCATATAGATATGAAATTGAATTTCATGCACATCTTAGCCGAGTTAGGATTCGGTGGAGTATACTCTATATATTGGATCAAGAAAGATAAGCATGCTATAATAAAATAAATTAGTAACCGTGCATGCAAAGACTTTCAAGAACCAAACAAGATACAATTTGGACAAAAACACCAAGTAAACCAAGAAGAGGGCACACCAAAGTGTGACACAAAAAGGTTGTCCAAATTATATCAAAATCCAAATCAACACATGATTGAGGAAAAATCAAATCAACATATGATTGATTCCAAAACACATCAACACATAAAGTGTGATATCAATAGGAATCGAATCAAAACAACACATGATCGATAAGACACCAATTGAAAATAAGATACCAACTAGGAGAAAAGATACCAAGAAGAGGATAATACTTGACCGAAATCAAGTAAAGTAAAATAAAGAAATAAGGTATCAAAACTCCCACAATAAGTATCAATTGAAACAAATATCTATGGAGGAGATATCAAATTCCAAGTGATACCAATTGATGGTACCAAAGCAAAGCCGAAAAGGCAAAGAAGATAAATATAGGATACATGCCCAAATGGCATTTCTCATTCAAGAAGATACATCACAAATCAAGACATGAGAAAACAAACTCCTAAGGGAGAGCAAGGTTACGACAAATAAACCAAGCACTCTCTACACTTTTATGATGGCACAAAGTATCAAGGAAAAAGGTTTGTCTTCCATAAACACATAAGATAGAAATCAAGTGCCAATTGAAAGGATCAAATATTGATAGATAGGATAGTGTTCTAAATAAAAAGGAATGCTCCCCCAAGATTCATGCATTATCTTTGATATTTGAATTTGAATACAAAATGCACGCACAATGGATCATTACTCTCCATATTTTATTTACAACACTAAACACTACCAATTGAAAATTAGGATCCATGCGAGAGGCAAGGAAGGCAATGGGAGTAAAAACAAAACACTTGGTAATAAATAAGGCAATTCAACGCAAGAGCCAATATGAAGATGAACAAAAATATTCTACCACAAGTGTGAATATCAATTGTCCAAGGACAATGAGTATAAGGAAATACTTTCCCGGTGAGTAGAGATATCCAAGGTCATCCTCACAAGATAAATCATATGGCAAGAGATAAGAAATAAACACCATATTTTAATAAAGTTTGTTGGTAGTTTCAACTATTCAAACCAACCGGCAAGGCCATGGTTAGAATAATATGGAACAAATGGTTTCTCAAATAATATATAGAAATGCATATTAGAGAAAAACCACACCAAGCAAACTCACACAAAAAAGAGCCAAAGGATAACCAAAATGAAAATTGGAACTTGTTCGAGCAAACATGCCACATAGGAATAAGATAATTTGCAATATCAACTCCAAGTGGCACAACCTCAAATGTTCACATTTCCTAGGATTGTAATATGCACATAGCTTATTACCCCCCCATAATGTGATAAACCATTTATTTTTAAACAAGAGGCAAATAAAAACAAACTAGAGAAATTAATGGATATTATTGAATTTGAATTTCTCATGAGACATACCACATAGTGACTAGATAATCTAGATATATCAATACTAAGTGGTATTCCTCATGTACACACATTTTTAGGTTTGTGAAGTGCACAAAGCATATCACTCCCCCAGAATGGGATAGTCCATTAATCTCTCAAAAGAGCCAAATAAAATCCACACAAGATCTAATAAGGCTCAACACACAAGTTACACATACATGATACACAACTAACATACACAACCTTGAATAACAAGATAAGTAAGAAAGTAGCATATCACATACAAACACATGCTAGGAACAAAACTAACACATGCAAGGGAGCAAACAACTTTCAATGTATATATGATTTAAATACAAGTTACCGCAAGGAGGAACATAGGATATGAGATATGACAATATAATCCAAATGACTTGGCTTGAGGAAATATAATCATGAAGATCCCTTAATTCTTCAAATGTGGCAAAGTCTCCAATGTCCTCCAACAACACCTATTGATCAAGTTTGAGCTTGTTGGTCCCCAACCAAGTTGGGTCCTAAGAGGTTAGTCACAATAGGCTTGGCAACCCAAATGGTTCTTTTCTTGACACCACTTTGAGTACCAACATATTTGGCAAACACATTGCCAACTCTATCCTTCCCAAGAGAATAAACATCATCAATTAAGATGGGGTTGGATAGGTTACCGATAGTGCACGAAGAAGCAAAGTGACCCTTGCCACGGCAAAGGTAGCAACATCGACTCTTCTCTTTCTTCTTAATAGGCTCCTCAACTTGAGGAGCATTGACTTGAGTCTTCTTAGGAGGTGGCCTTTGTTCAACTCGTGGTGGAGCATGAGATTGAACAAGAGGCCGCTTCCCTAGTTGCTTCTCACTAAGAGGCTTCTTCTTCATTGGGCAATACCTAACATGGTGCCCTTCAATCTTGCACTTGAAGCAAGTAATCTTGGCCGAATTATTGACTTGTTCTTGGCCCTTCTTCTTGTCAATCTTGGACTTGTTCTTGATGTTGGAGTTGAATCCAAGTCCACTCTTGTCATTAGGGGATTGTTGCACACTCAACACGTTGTCAATTGCGCTCTTCCCTTCATGACGCTTTACCAAGTCTCTCTTCAAAGAAGCGACTTGGGCCTTGAGGTCTTTTATTTCCTCTACATGGTTAGTGGCAACAAAAGCACTAGAGGAAGTAGAAGCTTCATTGTTAGAGCAACAAGGCAAGGAAAGTAATTCATCACATGATGTACCAACATTTTGAGTGGATGAGCTACTAGGACTAGCACATGGCAATATAGCATTTTTAGTTAAAGTTGTGCTATTATCCACATGAGGCTCACAAGATGTTACCTTGTTAGTGATAGCCTCATGAGCTAACTTTAGACTAGCATAGGATGCTAGAAGATCATCATTAGAGCTAGATAGCTTTTCATGACTTTCTTCCAACTTCCCATACTTGCTAGTTAGCAACTCAATTTGAGCCCTTAGCTCAACATTCTCCTTCAAAATAGATGCTTCACAAGAAGTTGAGTTAGTAGCACAAGCATCATTAACATTAGGAATGGAAGAAGACAACTTGGCAAGCTCTTCCTTAAAGCTAGCATTTTCCTTTTTCGTGACTTTATATTTAGCATGAGCATGGTCACGTTCTTTAATGAGTTTAGCAATTATTTCATTATGAGACTCCTCAATAGATTCGAGTTTCTCCTCAAGAGAAACCCGAGTCTCATGCTCTTCCTCAAAGGCATACTCAAAAGATGATTTTTCATCCGCATCCTCTCTTTCAATCCTTCCTTTTTCTACAAGGCTTGCTTCCAAAGCCTTAATAGTAAGCCCACGCTCAATTAGGGTTTCCATAATTTCAAAGAGGATAGCATGAGCATTTTTATTTTTAGGAAGGGCATTTAGAACCATTAGACCTTTCTTATGAAAGGATTCATCATCATCATCCTCATCATCTTCTTCAACATTATTATCATTATCATTATCATCACTACTTGAGGATTTAGCCATAAGGCAAAAGATTGTTTATGAAGAAGAACAATTAATTAAAGAACTACACAAGTTCACATCTTGTTCCATAGAAAATTGAGTTTCCTCTACATTATTAATAATACAAGAATTAGAGGAAACACAAGCATTTTTATCATGGCAACAAGATAAAGCAAGCATATCATCAAAAGATTTATCCAAACAATTTTTGGATGATATGCAAGGACTATCAACACTAGCATGTATGACATTTATAGTGCTATGTGTGTTTAGGTTCAAAGATGAGGCATTGCAACAAGATAGAGATAAAAGATCATCAACAATGAGCTCACTATCATTATTGCACAACCTATCACTACTCACCATCACATTAGTTTGTGGCTTACCACATTTTGGTGAAGTAGACAAAGTTGAGAACTCATTACGCCTGGAGGTGGAGGGAGAACAATCATCCTCAATAGTCATGGACTTGCCGTATTTATCTTGAAGCTTTGTCCACAATTCATGAGCGTTCCGGAGAGGCATGATTGACTCAAAAACTACAACACTCAAAAATTTGCAAAACTCATTAGAAGCTAGAGCATCTAGATATAAGTTTTTCTCATCCTCTAAAGTCATACTTTTGTAATCCTTTGGAGGAGAAAAACCTATATCTAAGATACGCTCAATATTGGGGTCCAAGACCCGTAAGTGACTAAGCATATGAGTTTTCCAAACATTAAAATTTGTGCCATCAAATATAAAAGTGGGATCATGCACTAATTCTCTAAACGACATCTTTACTCTCTTGGCGGTAAAGCCTAATAATGAGAGCCCAGGCTCTGATACCAATTGAAAGGACAAAAGAGGAAGAACAAAGAGGAGAACCACAAAAGAACTCCAAAAACTAGATCCACTAGGTTCCCTTCACTTAGAGGAGAAATTGATTGGTGGAAATGTAGATCTAGGTCTCCTCTCTTGAATCCCTAAAGATGGGCAAGAATCATTGGAGGGATTTAGAGAAACCCAAGCTTTTTCGAAGTCAAACAATGGAGGAGAGAGAGAGAAAAAGTGGGCAGCCTCCTCTTGGGGAAGAAGGATGCTATTTATAGCCTCCCCCAAAATCTGACTGTTACAGCCACGGGAGGCACGCTGATGTGGGTACACCTTTCGGGTGTGCCACCATGGACTACCCTGGTGCGGAAAAGGATAAAGGCCCACTGGTCATAAGGCCCAGGAAGGAGGCCCCGAAGGAAAGACTAGAAATATTAGCTCGTTAGGCCCAGATGTAAACCCAGTCGGTATAGGACCCGAGACCCAGTCCCACTATTTAAGGACTGGGAGGGCCGCCGACTCAGGGGGATGCGGAGATTCGCCACCAGAAACCCTAGCTAGATCGGATCTCACGATCTGGCCATTGTAATCGATCTGTAAGCTTCATCATCAATCCCAGACAAGCAGGACGTAGGGCTTTTACCTTCGGGGGCCTGAACCTGGGTAAATCCCGCTTGTCAGCCGACGAATCCACCGGTACCACCATTTTCTTCTCCCGTTCTCTCAACCCAAGGATGTCATCCGAGGGATTTGGCGTGGTAACCCCACGTCAATTGGCGTCGTCTGTGGGAAAGACTGGTGCTGGATCTACGGATTCGGCGGCTTCATCAGCGACCATCGGCAACTCACCCGATCTGCAATCGCCGATCTTCTTTGGCTCCCTGGGATTCAGCCCACACTCGCCGATCACGCGACCGACTTTCGAGGATCTGCAAGCTGGCGTGGAGGTGAGCTTTGGCGAGCTACGCTTCTTTGTCAACAAGTGGGGCACTCTCCGCCTCACGGATGCACCGCACCTTGCGGCAACAACACCCGCCACTTCATCGACTGCCACGGTAGAGTCCGCCCCATCAACGGCCGCATCGGCCTTCGCCGTATCCTCCTCCGACGAGTTCTTGGGCAATTCGCTCGAGGAAATCGCGTCGTTATCGACTGCGACAACGCGATCTTCATCGCCAAACATCACTTTCGCGCGCACGACTGAATGGGCAGTCGTGCCCTATGCTACATCGACTCCGTCATCAAGCCCTTCGGATCTTGCCGGCGGAACTCAAGAAAATTTCGAGTCTGTCTTCAGAGGCGACTCGGACCTGGAGGAGGTTCCGCGCATCCTCCCCATGCAAGCGTACATGACGGCACCCGCGACACCAGCTACAGGACCGGCCGCGGGGATGGCTATCATAACGGCAGCATCACCAAGCGCCCCGCCCGAGCCGCGCGCATACCCGTTCACAGTAACTCTGCAGAACGGACGAACTCAACTGCACATCACCCAAGCCATGGGTGAAAAGGCGATAAAGGCTGTAGCGGATGGCGCTCCGGCGGAGGATGCCACGGCCGAAGACCTGCAATGCTACCAGTACCTGCTATGGCAGGAAAGCGTCAAGCTAAGGGAGCAGGAGAGGGTCCTTGCAGAAAGAAGAAGGCAAGCTAGCCTATCCAGCGCGCGACGGACGGATTTATCCGTCCAATCATCG